>JASJET010000068.1:11105000-11705000 GCA_034092305.1 Diaprepes abbreviatus
TTTAGAATTATATTTTTTAGTTGCTATTTTAATATATTGTTAAATATTCTGCTAAGTTGCTTGGTATCTGCCTTAGTATTTACTGCATGTCTACTTTTTTGTATAGCTATCATTTCTAGAATACCTCGTTTTTGTGTGTAGTTTTCAGTTTTTAAGATTTTGCGTTGTTAATGCCGATTCATTTTGGGTATAGATACTGATTGCAGTGGATCTGACACTGCTGGTGTGGACTTTTTTTAGCTTTACGTTCGTCACTTCCAGACCTAACCAGCATCGATGACCCGGAATCGCTCGTCGGACACTGAAGTTTACTAAGGCCTCTCACCGATGGGAAGTGAAAATCCCAGAAAGAGGTTTATGTATATATATATATATATATATATATATATATATATATATATATATATATATATATATATATATATATAGGCAAACAGTTTATTCTCTGCGAATTCCACTCATGTTAGTTTCGATCACCTAATGGTGAAACTGTAATGAACTGAAAACAAAAGGCACAGAAAACTATCTACTTGAATTCCACATTCCGTAAAATTTCACGGTGTATGTATTTGGAAAAGTTTTTTTTCTTTAAAACCGTTAAGAAATGGGTAGCCAGAAGAAAGAGGCAGCCAGTTCACTCTCCATACTAGTTTCAGCTTTGATTGAAAATTATTATAAGTACATCTTACTGGAAACCTAGTTTACAAATTACAAAAGTTCAAAACAAATAATTTAAAAAATGTTTATCAGGATGAGATTACAAAAGTTCAAAATAATATCAAAAATAAACCAGCCATCACGATAGATCTTTAAATCTGCCGTTATGAAACTAGACCGAATTTTTAATATATCAAAACGATATAAAAAGACGGAGTAACACACTAGTAACAGATTAGAAATATCAAAGTTACATTTCTAAATTTTACTACTATAGTATGTAGTACAAATGCCTAGCCTTGTATAATATAATATAAAGCTAATGATAATTTTGCGTGTTTGCAATCACAAACAGAATCACCCATTTGAATTAATGAAGTTAAATGTATAAAAAAATATGTATATAACTTTAGTTTATTTTACTCTTTTACCTCAAAAATGTATTTAAAAATAATAGAATTAAAAGTTTTACTTACTTAACGAATCAAATACATTTGTAAAACGGCTAATACAGGCCACACAAAACAAAGTTCTAACAAATTTACAATTCGAATTTTGGGCAAGGTCTGACTTTATTTTGTTTTTGAAATTGGTTTACTAGCTTATTTATCAAAAACCAACGTTTAGGAAATATATTTCGGAAGAGCTTTTTTTACCTTTTCAGACATGGCTGGTACATAATATTATTGTCTTGAATTTAACAATTTTAGAGTTTAAAAATTACTCAGCAGAAAAGTGAGTATTTAAATTAGCAAAACCGACATATTCTGTGCAATTTTACAAAGAAGAAGTACATGTTTTCGTGCCTTTATTTTATTAAACTTCTCAATAATTCAAATCTATTTCTTTTAAAACTTTTCATTCAAGTGATAGAGTGGAAAGATTCACTAGTTGTTCTAGATTCATCGTAGATGGATGATAATTTTTCATTAGTTTTAGTTTAAAAAATCTTCTTTCATATGAGGCAACTGAGATAATAATGGTCAAAAATATTGAATTATAGGTGATGTACAGGGTAATGATTTACTGAAGTCCCATTTAATAATAAATTCAAGGATTTCCATCTATCCATCTAGCAGCAATGATCACACTCGTATTAGTTGCACATAGATGCGAAACATTCTTATTTTTTGTAGCACCTGCTCCTAGTCAAACTCATCGTAAATTTCTACCATATTGTCTAGGGCACTGCTACAGCCAAAACTTCATCGGAAGCTTCAAATATAAACATTGTTTTAACAAGTTGGGAAATTTTATTGGTTTCCTTTATAACCGTGTATCGTTGCGATAATTTTTGTATAAATCGGTTTATGCATTTAAACATTGATTCACGACTTCGTGAATTGATAACCCAGCGTCTTGAGCTAGTTTCCCCGAGATTGTGTTTTTTTTTATCCTCTTTTTTAGTGCCAAAAGTAATAGCACTGTCTATAATCGTACTTGGTTCCGTCACCAAAAACTTATTCAGAGTTTTTAATTTGGTGAGTCCTTTGAACAAAATCATTTTTGGAGATTGTAGATATTGTTGGATTAAATTTAGTTCCTCCAATATCATGTGCAAAAATTTAATGTAGGTCAAAAAGGTAAAATCACATATAGCTGGAAGGAGCAAGCTCGCTGCTGATCTAGTATCAAGACTTCTTTTGGATGGATCACAATTATTTCCACGTTTTGTTTTACGACTTTAACTGAATTGTAAAAAGCACTCCAGCGAGTATCAGACAAATATTTCAAGTTTTTTCCTGTTTTTTCTACAAGTAATTCTCATCTATGTGTAGAGAACGGAAAGAATGAATATAACTTCTCTATAGTACCAAAACAGGTGACGCTGGAAAGAATACATGAAAATGAGTGGACTCCCCAAAGATTTAAGGAATAATTAGCACAAATTGAAGAGAGCTTCTGGATTGACTTTTCGAATTTTTCATTGAGCTTTTCCATGTACACCTGAGATTGATGTGGCATTGTCATAATCTTTAACGTGTGCTCATGCTCACATCTTCACACTTATTCAATTGAATTCAAACTTGTGTGTATGTGTACATCGAAGTGAACGATATAACATTCTGTGACCTGAAATGATTTGATATGACATCATCTGACAAAGAATTCATGTTACATGACATAATATGATATTACGATTTTACACACGATACTGTTTATTGGTATTTAAACCATTTTGAGCTCCTGGGAGTAAGAGAAAAAAAATCGTATGGATCATCACGTTTGCGACATGGTTTTACCTGCTATGAGAACGAACACCATGGCGTTATTTGATGTAGAAGAATTAACTTCTAATCAATTATAATACACTATAATTCTTATTTCGACAGGCTTTACCTCGAAATCCTGAAAGTTTGGGGTCTTGTGCCCATTGAGAGATTTTTAATCAGAGAGACGAGATATAGAACAGTGCGGGATCCTTTGACAGGTCGCCAATAAAAAAATAATTTTTCAACAGAATAAGACTCGCCCTCACGTCATCACGAAAATTCTTTGAAAAAAAACATATTATGTCATTTTTTAAAGTCATCGTAAATTGACTTTGGGTAGTATATATCAAACCTATACCAAGGAAATGGCCATTTAAAAAAAAATTGTTTCTCGTGCGGTCTCGATACCAAGCATTAATTTACGTCGAACTGTATTTTTCGGTGATGTATGTATGTATGTATGTGCGTGTCGGGATCTGTACGCTGCGACCTGATAGATCTATTGTGCCCCCCCTACTGCTGCGAAGTCGTAAGAGTTGCCTTATCGGCTAGGGTAGGTTCTTCAGTCCTATTTCCCTCAGAAACCTTAGGATGTTGGACAGCTTCAAGGTGGGTAGCTCCCCTTCGTCGATATGGTGTGTTCCCAAAAACCACATCTTAAGGTTTTTTAGAGTGCTACACTCTGAAATGATATGACTAGAGGTTTCGTCCTCTTCCTCACAGAATCTGCACTCTTCCCTTCTACCAATCCGAATTTCTTGAGGCTTCCCTTTAAGTGGCAATGCCTCGTCAGGATCCCTGTTAGAGCTCTGAGTTGGTTTTTACTTAAGCTTATACATTCTTTGTTTTTCGGTAATACTCAATGATCTGTATTTATTTACTAAACCGTAAATAAAAAGTTTTAAATTCTATTAAAAACGACTCAATTCTTTACTTAAAATCTCTTTAATTCATTTAAAAATTTCAAAACTTAGTAAATCATTTGTCATAACTCCCTTTTCCGCATGCAAGTTATTACTTCAGTTAAAACTACACTCATTTTTAACATAAATTAGCATAAGCTCTTAATTACGTTGCTTAAAATTCGTCGTCCTATATAACTATACTTAAAACTAGTATTAAAAGTCTAAGTATATCATTTATTTCACCCCTAATCTCCTTGAAAGGATGGAAATTTATTTTAAGATGAAAAAGGACCCTTGTAATGCTTTTGTCACCCTTCTTTTGTTTCACAATTGGATTTTTTGAAAGCTAATTTTATGACACTTCTAATTAATTTTCGTTAAGAATGTTTTGATTACCAGTTTTTAAGTCACTTGTACACTGAAAAAAGAGACACGGTGAATTTACAGAGAATCAAATAAACAACAAAAATTAACGGAGTTCATTATGATGTTACATGTAATTTGAATTTTATCGCGTTTCGCTGCTGTAAATTAGTTGTAATTCAACCAGGATTTTTTGAACAGGATTTTAAAAGAAATATCATATTTACCAAAGGAACGTAGCTGTTTTTGTGGTAATTTTCAAATTTTAGAACTTCAGAAATTGTTAGTTTAGGGTTCACCTGAAATAATCACTGCATTAATACCATTAAAAAGCGGATAATTAAGGGTCGTAAAAAATTAATCAATAGCTAAAAACGTAACTTCTTATTTCACTAATTTTACGTCTGTAAAGATTTCTTTATATATTGCCTAATTTTCAGATATTTTTTGTTATATAATTTCTCCTAAATCCCGTAAATATTTTGGAAATGCGAGGGTTTGTTCAACAGTCCACCTCTAACTTATTTAGAATCAGGATAAAATCTATATCTTGTTTGCCCAAATAATTGCCTCCAATCTCTATAGGTATATTAGAAATACAGTTCATTTTAACTTTTGATTGTTATAAAATGTCAGCTCCAGCAGCTTTTTTTTAATTATATTTTTACCAGCTCAAATGATCACTATAGGAAAATTCTTGTTTAATATCTGGAATTAAAAGAATACTATAAATTCACGTTAAAAAATACCCATAGAAAATTTTTTTATCTAATTGTTACCAAGAAATTATAAGGTTTATCTTTTCTACAAAGTCTATTCTTATAAAACCCATTTGCATTCTATTACCCATTGAATAGATAACTTGATGTATGTATAGGTTATGAGACATTCACTTATTTCTATGACTCTATAGATTTTGCAAAATTACGATTACATTTTTTACTTTTTGAAAAACAAGATTAAAACACAAAGGTGGAAATACAGATTACCTCGTAATAAGGAATTATCTTTGTTTTTAACCGACTTACAAAAGAATGAGGTAATACGTTCCACCGCTATACAATGTGGCTTTACATTTTTTGCTTTTTGAAAAATAAGATTAAAACACGAAAATGAAATTATTTGTAATAATGAATTATCCTTGTTTCTAACCGACATATAAAATCGTTAAAAGTCAATATTTTTGAATGTAATCCTTTTTTTTTTTAATAATATTATCTTATTTAGCATAAAAAGTAAGGGTGACTTTGAATAAGATTGTCTATGCGAAAAACTTTTGAAATATTGGCAATTTTATATAGTAAAAACGCTATACGGCTTTTAAGTTTTATTATTAGTTGGACATGACGGCGAAACGCAACGAAAGAAAACAATAAAACACTAAAGAAATGTCATTATTTCTTACCATTTGACAATTATTAATAAAAGTCATGCCGGGGCGATTAAATTATACGCACGAAGATCATTTAAATTTATTTATTATCTATGAGGCATGTAACAAAGTTTTATCAAGAACATGCCAGACATTTGCAGATAGATATCCAGATAAACAGAAACCATCTCGGAATATTGTTAATTGGTTGGATAATTTCAAAAATTTTGGCACCATTAAGGCAAAAACGTCACCTATTCCCAATGATAAAAAATGTGGAAATTGCAACTTTGGGATGTTTTGCGGCATATCCTATCGTTAAGACAAGTGGCGCTACAAACAAGAATCTCGAAGAGTTCAATACATAGAATTCTGTTGAAACACAATTTCCACCCACAAAGTACTTTTTTAAAGGATACGTGTACTCCACACATTTATTTATCTATTTGTTCTTGCAAATTATATAGTATTCATCATTGTTCAATATTTTTAAATTAGCATTAAAAATCGATTAAAATAAAAATAAAATCACCAGTAAAGGAAATAAGAAAAAGTGCCAACTGTTAAGAGTTATAGCATATTGACTAATGATAATCAATATTGCCGGATTGTGGAGTTAATCTGGAGCAGTTATAATATTACGTGTTCTAGTTATTTGTTAGACAACCATTATAGGTAAAAACCAAGAACTTTAGGTAAAAGCAATTGTTTCTATACGTTCCAAAAATTACGCTATTTAAATAATTAGAAAGTAATATTTAAAAATAAAATTTCTTTACATCCTAAGAACTTCATATTTTCTCCCGAACATAGCGCGGACTTTTTGTGTTGACTTATGTTTTTTCTTGTTTGTGCGTGTTTCCGTTTTAACCTAAAATCTCTTAGGTGTCAGTATTATCTGATATGTAATAGAACGTTTTTTTTTTGTATCAGTCGTAGTTCCATTAAGTCTTAGATTCATTACTCTTCGATGACCATCTTCATGAGCTAAACAGGGTGGACCGATTATGGCATTTTTATAACATGGACACTTAGCCACTCACCAAACTCATTTACACACTAGTCAATACTATTCGTATAAGATTATCTGTTCATTAACTTCAGCTTTCTATAGATTAAGTACCCTAACGATTCTAAACTAATTCAGTTTCATGTTAGTTTCAACAATACGTGACTTGAGAGTAGGATTTTTAATGATTTTAAAAAAAGGGAAGGTTCTCTATTTGCTCGTACATACAGCGATTACTTCGAAACAACTTCAACGTAGTACATACATAATATGAATATCTTGAGTATGGTACCGACTTTGCCGGATATACTATTTTGAGAAGATGTTACATAATCTTAAGTTTATTTAGATTATATTGTTATGTTTCAAACTTTCCCTCTATTTTTTCCGAACTAATTTCTTC
This sequence comes from Diaprepes abbreviatus, assembly GCA_034092305.1. Classification (NCBI taxonomy): domain Eukaryota; kingdom Metazoa; phylum Arthropoda; class Insecta; order Coleoptera; family Curculionidae; genus Diaprepes; species Diaprepes abbreviatus. The sequence goes on from JASJET010000068.1 coordinate 11,111,923, forward strand.
TATAAATGAAATAAATCCGTGTCACCAGATAATTTTCTAATGTCTCTCAAAAACTCCCTAATGACCTATAGTGAAATAAACTTGTCGATTTTCTATCGGAAGTTCTGATTCGGACATCTAAAAATCCACGACTGGTTGACACGCTAACAGATACATAAATTCTGTGCTCGTCTAAGCATTCGGGAAATCTGATGACCCAAATCTTTGTTTTTTTTATTTCTCTATCATTGTCCTCTTTTGTTTTCAATATTTTACGTTGTTATTTCGAAAATTGTTGCGACGACAGCTAAAATTATAAACGAACAGTTATTTTAATAAAGCTCGACTGAAACTGAACAAAACTTGCAACATATTTTAATATCATTTTAATTAAAGAATACTAGTAACAAAATAAATTTGATATTTCTAGAAACTTGAATAAAGTTTTTCTTCTTTTGTTTTATAAAATTACTTTCATATAGATATTCTTTTTATATACCGAGATTAGCAAAAGTTGACTAAAATGTAGCTGTCGACTTGCATTTTCTTTATTTTTCTTTATTTTTATGACGTTTCGGTTAGGTTGTATCTCTAATCGTTATCAACTATAAACTGAATCCTTTGTCCTAAGGCTACGAGCTTATTTAGATACTGTATGTCCATTGAAGCGCAAAGTTTCGCTCCACTGTGCACACTTCAGTGATTTGATGCTACAAAGTAGTGCTTGTCAAAGGTTAGGTTTCTCAACACTGAGTTTACTGAAGATTTCATTATTATTTGTAATGTAAGTTACTTCTATAAATTTTCTTTAGTTCATGTTGGGTTCCATATATGTTGTTTATCTCAGGCGTGTTCTGCAATACCTGATCTCGACATTTTTCTTTTTTTGTATATGAGTTTTATGTTCTTTAATTTTAAATAGTAAAATGCATTCCTGGGCTTCTATACTCATATGCACTGAATTCGAATCCGGGGTACAAAGCGCCTCATCAGGTCAGGGTTCTCCGTAAATTACGAAAATGATGCAAAAACGCCGACATTGGACATTTTCCTGATTAAATGGTAATTTTGACAACTCGAATTACACTGATTAGGTAAACTTTGTATTTACATACTATAAATATGAAATGTAAATCACCTGGTTCAAATTTGAGTGAAGAAAGTACAAAAACATGAATTTTTATGATTGAAAAATGCACCATAAGTGTGAAATTTAGAGTTGTTTTTCAATTTGTAAAATTTCAATTATTTGCTACAAGAATTACAAGGAAGGAAGAAATATTTTCCGGAAACGTGTAATTTCCTATTTTAGCCCATCTAAAAAACTCCAAAACTTGCAATTATGTAAGCATTTTAAGTTACAAGGAACGCGTTGTTGATCTACAGAAATTACAAATAGCAAGATCACTTTTTTAAAAAAATTTTAAAGCTTCAACTTTCTGTGAAATCTAAAGTTTTAGACGATTTCGAAAATGTATATCTGATCAACAAGCTAACTTGAACTATTTTTATTCAGATCCGTTCTTTGTCGTACAAATCCTATCGACCTTTTGAGATCATCAGTCCAGTGCCTAAGAAGCCTACTTCTGTTCCTTCTGTCACGATATGGTTTTTATTCAAGCAGTGGATTAGGCCATCTTTCTTCCCATTTCTGGCTACATGACCAGGAAAATTCAACGACTTTTTTTTATTTTTGTTTACTTATTTCTCTTGTTGTCTTAAAAATATATTCCCAATATCTGACGTTCCTTGGCTCGTTAAGTGGTTCTTAACTTGTGATTTGTCATGATCCACATCTCAGACTCATAGTTGAGTACTAAATTCTTCAAACAGGTGGGATCGTTGGTATATAGCTATACCTTTGTTACTTAAATTTATCCCATTTTACCAATCTTCTTCTATTGATTTGAGCAAACTACTTTCCTCTACCGAGTGTTATTTGTGTATCCTAACTAGTTATGATTATAGATATTTTTAAATTTCTTGATTGCAGAATGTAATATGTGGGTTTGTTCTGCACATAACGTTTGTTTTATGGACGCTTATTTTTGACCCTTTGTTCAGTTTTCCTCGCTTCAATTTCATCTTCAGTTTCTAATATGGATACAATGGTATCTGCTTATACTAAATGACAAAGTCTGCTTCCGTTGATACTTATATCAATGTCTTGAAAATTTAATTTAATTTCCTTAATACACATTCTTCGGCTAACACTTTTGGAGGAGATCCTAATATTAATGTGCTCTCATGTGATTAAACTGTGGATGTGACATTTCCATAAATGAATTTTTGTAGATTCAGATATCTAGTATCATTTTAGTGTTTTTTAGAGAGCTGATAATAGCCCAATCTTTGATAGTATCAAATGCGTTTTGGAAACCCACAGGCACACATTAAAATTGTATTCTAGAGATCTTTGTGTTAAGAATCGTGTTGTTAATAGATGGTGGCTCGTACTCTAATTCCTTCGAAATCTACTTGTTGGTCATTATCTTTGTAAGCAGCTTTGTAAACTTGTTGTAAGTTATTTTTATCTGCTTTTTCATAACACAGTACAATTCCTGTATTATTCCTATTATCTGGGATATTTCTCCTTTCCAAATATTTACTAAAGATTTCACATTTATAAGATTACTCCGTTCTCCCTTCATGTTATGGAATTTTTATAATTTTAAATGAGTCTTCTGGTTTTTTTATTGTTATGTCATGGGACTTTGTCAAATGGCACATTAATTATTATCCCAGTAAGTTGCGTTCTATATCCTGATTAGGTACATATTTTTCCTAATATCCCTAGTACCCATCTGGATAAATTATTTAGTCTTGCATAAAATATTTTGTGGTCTTTAGATACAAAGTATGTTTTCTTATTTTTAAAAATAGGGCTTAAAAGTGCTAGCGAGAGAAGTGGTTTAGGTCTAAAAGTTAATCTTCAATCTATTTAAAGATCTCTTTAAAATTTTCAAGCCATTTACTGAGAATTGCTTTCATTTATGGACGTAATTGAATTAATTTCTAACTCTTCTATCCACCTGCTTAACAGCAAAGTAAAACTGACCATTAAGTTCTATTGATTTCGCTTTCAATACAAGTATATTGATAAGTCTGTATTTTAGAGAAAATTCATGGAATTTTATTTAAACTTCGAACATTTTGCTTTCTCAAATGAAAGTTCCTTAAAATTCTTAATTTTATTTAAGCACAACTAACTAAACTAAAAACGTAATAAAATTTAAAATTTTGTTGCGCCGATAACTAACTGACTAACTTTTTAATTAGTTCTACGAAAACCTTTAATGGACTTACTGAACCTTTCATAATTAAGTTTGTAGCTACAAAAGCCTTATTCATTGGAAAAAATAGAGAGGATGTTTCCTTGAAATTATGGAAAATTTAAATCATTTTTTAAAAAATAAACCACTAAAACAAATTGCAATGAAAAATTGAGAAAGTGTTGCAATTAATTTAATGATCGCAAATTTACTTATTTAGCTGCCACTTCTTTGAAGTCGGCGCCGTGCTGAATCTAAATTACAATGCAAAACAGTTGCTGATCTAGTTTTCAAATTTTTGTGCAATTTTTAAGGTCGAGCAATTATTAATTCTCAACCTGCAAACAACATATATATATATATATATATATATATATATATATATATATATATATATATATATATATATATATATATGTTTATGCGGCTTTCATGGATTCCTCCGTGTGAGATGCAATAGCAGTGGATATATCCACTATATGCCGTTGTAGTGCTGAAATGAAATCACATTCAGCAAACGTACAACTATATGCAGCTCTGTGTATGAATGAAGTAAAATGCGAACTGTAAATACAAACTTCTCTCCATCATATCCTTCCTGTGTTAGAGGTTGCACAGTTAGAATAAATTGTTATAAAACGCAATTTATCCTATTTCACCACCATCGAGATGATGGCCTACCTGTACCACCATACCGAAAAGAAAGTCTAAACTTACCCTCCCCGCCACAGTGATACGGCAGAGGTATATGGTTCGTCTCTACTAGACTCATCAGGATACTGACATGCACCTGGCTTTCTTTTCGGTATGGTGGTACAGGTAGGCCATCATCTCGATGGTGGTGAAATAGGATAAATTACGTTTTATAACAATTTATCGTAACTGTGCAACCTCTAACACAGAAAGGATATGATGGAGAGAAGTTTGCATTTACTGTTCGCATTTTACTTCATTCATACACGGAGCTGCATATAGTTGTACGTTTGCTGAATGTGATTTCAGCACTACAACGGCATAATGTGGATATATCCACTGCTATTGCATCTCACATGGAGGAATCCGTGAAACCCGCTTAAACATATATACGCCATCCGGCGGGACGTCGGCGAAGTCGCGTTCAGTGTATGCATGCTTCCTTCCGATATGTCCTTTGCATAGCCAGGTGCATGTCGGTACCCTGATAAGTCTAGTAGAGACGAAACATGTACCTTTGCCGTATCACTGTGGCGGGGAGGGTAAGTTTTGACTTATATACTTACAAAATACCCACTGTCAAAAATACAAGAAGTTAAAGATAAACCATCTGCAGAATTACAATTAAACACTAAAATGGAATTCAAATGTAATTAATTTTTATATGTTACAGAAAATTTTAATAATAAATTATGTTTACGCTGGTAAACATTACGTATCTAATTCGTAATTAAAGTCAGTGAAGCTATTTCTATCTCACCGATCATGAGATCGAGTCTTCACATTTTCTTTTATTCGTTTAATATATGGATTTTTCCCAATTTTCTGCAGTAACTTTATTCAAAAAAATCTTTCAAAAGTTCAGTTAAATTATTAATTTTGTTGTGTTATTCCTAGCAACTCTATCTTTTACTTCAGAGATATATTTCCTTCTCCAATGGACATTTTTCCGGACGATCTATAAGAACAGATTTCCTATCTGGTTTTTCTCAGCAAAAATTAAGTTCTCTGAGCAATTTCCAGAGCTCAGTTCTTTTAATTTCAAGTAAAACTCGATCTTCATTGATTTTAGTTGGGATCTGCTTCTTATGCCTGTGATCGAATGTGGCTTGGGAGTATTAACAATTCCAGTCATTTTTTTCTCCTTCAGTATTTGGTTCAAAGTAGAACTCCTGTCATGTTGCAACACATCTGAACAGAGCTTTTAACATTATTATCTAGATATTGATCTCTTAAGGCATCATAAACATTCATCGTAATAAATTTTTCGTTGAGGAAAAAGTGCCCTGGTTTAACGATTTTAGAATAAATATAGATATGGAAGCCATATCTTTTGGGTATCTCACTAATCTCAAACAATATATAAAAACAAGAACATACAAGATATATCACTAAGAACTCACTGTAAGGTGTACTTTGCTCACTGGCAGAAATTAAATTGAACTATCAGAAATTTTATTGTTGCAGTAAATTTATAAAACTTTATAATATTTAAATATAATTACATTTACGGCAGTCCTCCGTTACCTGCGGTATTGGAGCAGGTACGTTGGAGGTTTCGGTAACAGTTTTATTACTCTCTCTTTCTTGTATAGAGTACAGGAATGTGTGTGCTTGCGATGGCCTTTCCCCTTTCCAAGAGCTTTGAATTCAGGAAAATAGAACCGATTCTGCCTTTTATATTAGGAATGTGTATGCTGCTGGCTCTCTCTCCCCCCGTTGACAAATTGTTTTTCTTACGATAACCTCCACCCTCCCAAGAGCTTTGAGTTCATGAAAATATACCCGATTCTGCCTCTTATACTAGAAATGTGTATGCTGCACGCATCATTCCCCCCTGTCGGCAATTTAATTTTTCTTGTGATCGCCCCTCCTCCCCTCTCCAAGAGCTTCAAATTCAGGAAAGTAGACCCAATCCTGCCTTTTATACTAGAAATGGAAATGTTGCTGGTATTCCTCCCCCCCCCCCCCCCCGTCGTCAACTTGCTTTCGCTTGCCATACTGTACTGTTGTGACATCACCGCCCCCCCCCCCAAAGAGAGAGGCTGGATCCGCCCCTGAATATATATATATATATATATATATATATATATATATATATATATATATATATATATATATATATATATATATATATATATATATATATCAGATTAAAGTGAAGTATTATAGAAATTATTGTTAATTAATGATAATATGTATTATATGTTATTTTAATATATATTTTAAAATCAATTTATCTGATAAACCTATATAATTTATAGTCTCTCCTCTCTATTAATTCAATTTATTGTATATAAAATATATCTTTTGAACTACCCTAATGAACTATTACTGAACTCATTTAATTTTTTTTCCTAACTTACCCTCAAGCAATATTTGGAACGGCCTTTATTCAATTTTAACTTCTGCCATGGCATTTTGGGGATAATTGGTTTTCAATAGTCTTTTATTTGTAAATTCTAAAACAACGGTTTTAAAAATGTTATTTGGCATTGAAAGTTTTTTTTGGAATCGCCAATCCAAGCCTTTTATTTTTTGGCAGAGTAGTAATCAAAATTTTTGATCGTATTATATCCGTAAAAATTCAAATACGCCTACGGCTACAGTATATTTTTACATTTTGCTAATTTTTTGGAAGTTTTATTTCTTATAGAAGTTGCACGTCAAATTAATGAAATTTAAAAGACCTTGACACAGAAAATTTTGAAACATCATTTCTTAAAATGTACCCTCTATGAGCCTAATAAAGAGTGTAAATTTGTTTAGAAAGAGTAAGCTGCGGCGAGGAAAAGATAGAATTTTCAGCCTGTTATACTCCATAATCAATCAATTTATTATCTAAAGAAAAATAATAATAAAACACAAATTTTAACTTTTTTCATTTAAATTTAAAAATGTGACATACTCATCTCAGTTTCACTTTCCGGGTAATTTATCGAATGGTAATAAACATAACGTTGAAAATAAATTTGTTCAACAGTGTTCGTGCCTGGCAAATATAAAGGAGGACTTTCCCCGTGCGAATTTTGTACTAAGCTGCTTTATGCTATATAAACTTTTTCTATACACATATTAATATGTCATGGACGAGAAAAAAATCGTATAACTTTATATACTTTTCCCGCATTAAATTTACTATATGGGAGTAAACTGAATAGAAAATCGTGTATTTAAAGCAAAGAAAAAGCTTATGGAATTAAATACAAAAAGTTAAAATACAAACTCTGGCAATTTGCTTTTTGCTATTCTCGAAGAGCGTACAGAATAATATATTTAGTCATAAAGTTTCAAATCTAACAGATGGGATAATATAGATAGTTTGTCTGTTTAATAAATAGAAATTTTAAATATTTACTTTTCTGACAAGTTTATATATCAAGTAGTTTGTTTTAATTCAACGGCTTAAACATTAACACAAGTTTTTCAACTTCTATTTTTTTACTTTTTCTTGTTCCAATCTCATGACTAAAAAAGTGAAATTCATAATGAAAGGAACCTTTTAACAAGGGTGAAAATAACTATCAAAACTTCCACAGTGCCATTTTATGTTTACAAATGTATATAATAAAATATTAGCTATGCAAAATGCGGCAAAAAAAAATGATATTCAATGTTTATATAAGAATCATAACTGTTACGAAATTTTATATTTGAGACTAATGTCCTTAATAAGGGTGTAGGATCTGCCTCACCCTTTAAGGTGGTAGGACCGATAGGGACGACCACGACCAGCACGAGTTCAATCCTCGCGGCAATGTTACTGAAAAAAAGTTTTCAGACTATTAGAGTTACTGAAGTCTCAATAGTCGGTAGACACGAAAACTGACAAAGAGTGAAAACTCAGGGTCGGTTTGGTATAAAGGACCGTGGTTCGGAATCCAGGTAAAACCGTAGGTTCGGACACTAAAAAGTCCTTTATGGATTGAGTTTTCTTCACTGCGTAGTTGCTCACTAGACACAATTATTTAAAAATAAAACTTAAAAAAGTGAATTTTGTTTTTCAAGGGGCAGGTTAATCTAAAAATGAGGCATCATATGAGTTTATACATATACATATATATATATATATATATATATATATATATATATATATATATATATATATATATATATATATATATATATATATATATATATATTTGCGAGGCAGTTTTTCTGCGTTTGTTGCATGCATCAGAGGTTTAAAATTATTTTGCGACTTTAAGGAAGAATCGAAGTTCATCTTTGAGTGGTCTCCTTCGAACCCTATTCATATGACCTAGTGACCTAGACTTTAGGAGATTATTCAGAGCTGAGGGTATATATATATATATATATATATATATATATATATATATATATATACATTTCTCTCTTATCTCTCTTATCTGCCTTTTTTGTTTATATCTTGGACATATGAATGGAAACATTATTTCTTCTATATATTTTTAAAATACAAAATTATTAGATTAGTATTGTTGTGCCACTGTTGTCACCAATATTGTATTAAGAATGGGCAAAAATATGTATTTGTCAAAAGAGTTGTGACTTAGACTTGTTCAGTTAAAAAGACAAAGTGTAAAACAATGCACTATAAAAAAAATTTTGGTTTAAATAAAAGTGTTGTTTTGAAAATTCTAAAAAAGTTTTGGTTACTTGGAAATGTTAATAATCTGCCAAAGTCAGGTCGTCCTAGAAAATCCACCCCGATGTTGAAAAGTGCATTAAAAGAATTTCGATAACTGATCCGCAAATTAGTTCAGAAATTCGCGAACATTTCAATACAGACATACCTGCTCGAACTGTGAAAAGGCATCTTTGTGAAGTTGGGTTGTTTGAATGAGTTTCGGTCAAAAAACCTTTCATCTCCAAAAAAAAATCAAAAAGCCAGACTGTAGTTTGCTCAGAGACATTTAAATTGAACACCTTAAAACTGGTGTACGATGCTTTGGAGTAACAAAAGTAAATTTAAAGTATTTGGTTCAGACAGAAGTTCGTTTGTTCGAAGGTCTGTAGGAAAGAAATTTAATATCAAGAATCAAAAACCTACAGTTAATCATGGAGGTGGCAGAATTATGGTCTGGGGATGCTTTTCCAGGTATGGGATGTGTCCTATAGTGAAAATAACTGGGAAAATGGATCGATTTATGTACCGTGACATATTACAGAATACTATGTTGCTCTATACCGAAGAAGAAATCCTGCTTTTATGGAGATATAAACACGATAATGATCTCAAACTCTCATCCCCTTTAGTAAAAAATTGGTTTTTAGGGAAAGCGTTGAGTTACTGTAGTGGCCTTCCCAATCGCCGAACCTAAATCCGATTGATCACTTTTGGGAATACTTGGAGCGAAAAATTACGGAAAGAATAATTCATAATGAAAACCATCTATGGAAAGTTTTACAAAATGGATGGTGAAAGATTCCAGTTGATGTATGTCAAAATCTTGTCGATTCAGTGCTAAGAAGATGTAGGGAAATCACTAAGGCAACGGAGTTTTCAACAAAATATTGAACTTTGCTTCTTTAATTTGCACATACTTAATTTTGTGAAAACTATGTTCTTTCCATACTTTTGTCACAAGTTTTTTTTATTTATCATAGGAGAATTTTGTTTTATTTTGTATTTTCATTTGTTTCCAATAGCAGAAAATAAATCTGTTCATACTTTTTTCCGTGACTGCGTATATATATATATATATATATATATATATATATATATATATATATATATATATATATATATATATATATATATATATATATATATATATATATATATATACATATATTCAACAAAAAAGAAAATTTAGGGGATTAATTATTTTTCTGAATAAAAAAACGTGTCCATAAATTCCCTAAATCCGGATTTGTGAAATTTGGCATATAACCTCATCATTAAAAATAAACAGACTCATACCTCCGTACTTTTTAAAATTCCCTAGTGGGAATGAAAAAGGTAAGATGTGTCTGATCCACTGTTAGGCACATCTCTAAATTCTCGAGGGACGGGGGGATTAAATGCGGGAAATAAACTCATTATTAAAAATAAACAAATTCGTAATTGTGCGTTTTTCGATATCCAAATTTATTAAGAGTGAAAATGATGTTTTGTTGGTAAATAAGTAATCTAAAGGGAAACTAATGCCACACGGAAATCGAAAAAAACAAATATAAATATTAGAAAAAACGCTTTAGAGGGAAATAAACAAAATAAACACCAATGGATAAAATATAAATGTCACTGAATTATTACCCATCAATTAATAAAATATACGTTAATAATAAACTTAGACATCAACTGTCAAATATACTCATAAATACATCTTCCTTAATTCGTGGAGATTTCAGCATACATCAAAGCAACAAATTAGAACGTGAACGTAGCTGTTAATCCATCTTATTCAAAAGTGATTAATTGTTGAAGTTAACGCAAAAAGGCTCTAGTTTAACTATATTTACTTTCAAACTGATTAGATGCACTTTATCTACAGTAACTATATTATTATTTTAAAAGCATTCGGTTCATTCTAGCTTGAATTAGACCGTTAGTGTACGCTTTGAAATTACTGGAAAATTTAGGTGAGCTGACGGATAAAATTTATTTAAGCAACAGTTGTTAAAAAAATGGTTCAGTGAAAAATAGAGAGTACAGATCTTCTTCATATATTTCACAGCCATCGTGAATAGTATTTATAGAGCTGATATACATATATATATATATATATATATATATATATATATATATATATATATATATATATATATATACGGTATAGTTAAAAGATAAACATAGACTTAATAAACAAAAAAAAATTAACTCAGTATTTTAGAAATGAAATACTATTCCTCGCTTCGAAATTAAGAACAAGAAGAACGTTGTTTTAATATTTTTAGGCTTCAGCATATCCGTTCGTCTGTCCGTATGTCACAGCATTGTAATTTTGTAATTTTTCCTTTTTTCCTAATGAAATTTTTGCAGGCAAAGTTAGATTGGATTTTTATCTTAAAAATATTTATTTTAAATGACCGACTCATGATTTCTTTCAATTTTTTTATACAAAAATCCGATCTTTTGGAGTTTATTGACCTAATCTAAAGTTTTAACATAGCCGCAGAGAAAAACTCTAATGGAGTTTTATCGTATAATCTTGGTGGCCAAAAACAGTGGTATTTCTTGAGAATACATCAAACTTATCGCAAATTGATATATATATATATATATATATATATATATATATATATATATATATATATATATATATATATATATGTTAATGCGGATTTCACGGATTCCTCCGAGTGAGATGCAATAGCAGTGGATATATCCACATTATGCATTCATACGCGGAGCTGCATATAGTTGTATGTTTGCTGAATGTGATTTCAGCACTACAACGGCATAATGTGGATATATCCACTGCTATTGCATCTCACTCGGAGGAATCCGTGAAATCGGCATTAACATATGTACGCCATCCGGCGGGAGGCCGGAGAAGCCGCGTTCAGTATGTGCTTGCTTCCTTCCGATCTGTCCTTTGCACAGTCAGGTGCATGTCGGTACCCTGATGAGTCTAGTAGAGACGAAACATGTACCTCTGCCGTATCACTGTGGCGGGGAGGGTAAGTTTTGACTTTCTTCTCGGTATGGTGGTACAGGTAGGCCATCATCTCGATGGTGGTGGAATAGGATAAATTGCGTTTTATAACAATTTATTCTAACTGTGCAACCTCTAACACAGAAAGGATATGATGGAGAGAAGTTTGCATTTACTGTTCGCATTTTACTTCATATATATATATATATATATATATATATATATATATATATATATATATATATATATATATATATATATATATATATATTTATATGGCATGCTGCAATCTTGTTGAATATATCAAATCAAACTCCTCGTTCACCATTAACTACAAAAGTAGCTCATATTTTATTTTCGTTGATGCCTTCAGATCCAAAAAACTCACCAGACAGTAATTTTCTGTAGATTAATGATGTTTCAGTGAGTGCATATGAATTAGAATCAGTCTGAATGCAATTTTGCTTGACTATAAAGCCATTTGACTGAAAATGAGCTTAATTACCGATGATGTTATTTCTTCCAGTTCAAGCCACTTCAGAGCCCAATCTGCAAAATAACCGGTGATTTGGTTTAAGTCTTTAAATCATCTGAATTTTATACGCTGTCAAATGTAGACTAATATAGAGAATATTCCGGGCGGTGTGGGTGATTGTCTCCTTTAAGAACTTTGAATTCAGAAAAATAAACACGATTTTGCCTTTTATACTAGGAATGTGTATGCTGCTGTCAACCCCCCCCCCCCCGTCGACAACTTGTTTTTTCTTGCAATCGCCCTTCTCAAAACCTGAGAGTTCAAAAAAATAGACTCGATTCCGCCTTTTATACTAGGAATGTGTACGCTGTTGGCATCTCCCTCCCCCTATCGATAACTTGTTTTTACGATCGCTCCCTCCCAAGAGCTTCGAGTTCAAGAAAATAAACCTGATTTTGCTTCTGATACTAGGAATATATATGCTGTTGACATCTCCCCCCTTCCTCGTCGACAACTTATTTTTCTTGCGGTCGCCCCCGCCCAAGAGCTTTGAGTTCAGGAAAATAGACCCGATTTTGCCTTTTATACTAGTCATAGGAATGTTGTTGGTTTCTCACCCCTCATCGACAACTTACTTTGGTCTGCCATACTGTACTTTTGTGATATGACCCTCCCCCCCCCCCAAAGAGAGAGGCTGGATCCGCCCTTGAAATATTCCATGTAGTGCTTCTCAGCATCGATATTTTCAGCAGTGCATATCTATGTTTCTGATGTGTGGATTTTTAAATTCACAAACATTCGACTCCAATGTTCTTCATTAAATTACCAATCGTTGGTACATCACGAAATGTGGATCGGAAAAATGTGTTATTTTGGTAATCAGTTTTACAAATATATGTACGAGAAAATAATTTCCGAAATGAATTTTTCAGTGATTATTTTTCGTAGTCGTTTTTTGTCACTAAAAAAGAACTTTTGTCGAGAGAATTCTATAAAATTCTAATATATATTTTCAGGTTATTTTAATATAAATCTACCTTCCTAAATGCGAGAATTCTGCCAACTCCGGATTATATACATTCATAAGTTATACAAAATTATACACGGTTAATAAAATAATCCTTTTGGTTGATTTAAAAGACATTTGTGGAATAATATAGTCCAGTAAGCTCCAATATGACTTTCCCCTAATATACCTAGTGTGTAAGTTATTGGTTTAATTAAAGCGATGGAACGTAGATATCGTTTTAGCATATTCATGTTACATACGTAAAATTATATAATGCTTTAGGAAAGAGACATAATTGATATTATATGATTTCATTATGTTTTAAATTATTTTCCTAAAGACAAATTGAGCAATGTTGTCATTAATGAACTTTAAAGGGCTCTCCTCACCACCCGTGAAATAAATCCACAAAACACAATGTCATCACCAATTTAACTCTCGTTTTAACCTATTTGAGATTAAATCTTGTATTGATTGCTCACCTTATACGTTTTATTTTACCAGAATTTAAAATCTTGTAACGCATTTCATCGCTTAATAAAACTACTTTACACTTGTCAACTACCTGGTTATAATGTGTAGTTATAAGGCTATTACATACAGACGGACAGACTGACGGACGGAACTCTAAAAAATAACTTTTTGATTGACTTCTCTGCTTTAACCTTTTTCATGCTTGTTTACGGATGTATAGATATTTCTAGAGACCGTCGTTTCGCCAACTGATCAATCAAAAACTGAAGGAAAATCATTTCTTACATATTTATTCAAAGCAGAAGTTTTTACGTTATCGTAAAAAAAAATGCTGTAAATAAATTAAATTTACATTGTGTACAGTTATACAAATTGAGGCATAAGTATCATGTTGAATTATACAAGTAAGCCAAATAAATTGAAATAACCCGCAAATGACCTTTTTACGGTAAAAGTTAAAATATATGTAACCCAATATATTTCCTAATAATTTTAATATATAAATAGGGTGTCCGGAAAACTGAATACTATACGTTCATATAAACTTTTTCGTATAGGCCTCCTCTTCGCAGATATGGGCTGCCAAAGAGCTGCAATATAATCAAGTTTTTTTACACATAATTATTGAACCACCCGGTATATTTCATTTTTTTTTTAATCTGATGTATACCAGGTAAAACACTTCAAATTACTATCACAGCTGGAGCTGTGAGTAATTCACAACACTTTCTTAGATAATAATTTGAAGGGTATATTAATCATATTAATTGATATTTGAAATATACCTGGTAGTTCAATAATTATGTGTAAAAACTTGATTTCATTGCAGCTCTTTGAGAGGCCATATCTCCGCGGAGGAGGCCTATAAGTTTATATGAACTAGTAGTATTCCTTTCATGAGTTTTTTTCATATTCGGGAGATTTCCCACATTTTCCCGGACACCTTGTATGTATATATATATATATATATATATATATATATATATATATATATATAAACTATATTATTTTTATTTTAAAAAAAATTATCTTTTCTGGCAGATCTTAGCAAAAGTAGCTTTCAAAATTTTGAATGGAAGTTTTTAATTTGACTATCAACATTGTTGTGCTATCGTTCGTCTTGTCTGGGGCGCATTTGATAATATTTGATGAAATATTCTTAAAAATATACTAGGATCTATTCTGGATATACGTTTTGATCTTTTTTTTAGCTAAACCTAATATAAAAGGAATAAAATAATCTTATTTTAATATGGCTACTATTCGTATCAATGTAAGAAATTTCGTCTGTCACGTTCCAAGTTCATGTTTAGATCTCTATTCTTTTGTCATCTAAGCAAACTGAAATATCAGGGAACTTGGCCCTTTTTCCCCATTAATGTTTCTGGTTGGATGTCATGATTTTTTGCACAGTTTTATATGGTTAATCCTTCTTTTTTTTTGTATTTTTGGCAAATTTCAATATTTTAACAAGGAATGTCCGAAGTGTCCCACCTCGACTTTGATGAAACTATAATATGTTATAGAGGACACGAAAATAAGAGACACATACTTTTTATAGGTGCAGATTCATTTTAAAGGGGTGAAAACCGCGCCCCTAGTTCACCCTTAAAAGCATTTTTTTTTAATATCTCAAGCTCTAATTAAGATATCTTTACAAAGCGACATGATTTTTAGAAAGGCGCAAAAAAATTAAAAATACATTTTTACATTAAATTCAAATTATTGCCAAATCAAACAAATAACTGCCAACTTGAGATATATAACAACTACGGTATAAAAGCAATTACAACGGAAGTTGTTCTCAGTTTTTTTATGAGAATCACATTTTGCCAAGTATTAATTTGGCACTGACTTCAAAAATTTCAATTTTATATAAAAATTTATATTGTTGTCTTTCGCTTTTTGGAGCTTCTTTTCCAAATCGATTCAATTCTTTTATAAAAATTTTATTCATAAGGTTAAAGACAAACTGGCTTGCTTCATGTATTTTAATACCAAAAATAATCAGATTAAACGGAATTCTTTGAAAATATTTTTTTATGAACAATGTAAGTGATTAATGTTAAAGTGTTTCAGAGTTTCAAAGAAATAATAAGGGGAGTGATTCATCTCAAATTATATTTTTTTTAGAACTGCAATTCTAATCTTCATAAAACGAAGTGTAAATGGCTTTTTTAGAAAAGGGTAAAACTATGCACATTCACGTGGATGTCACCCCTAATTTATGGGTATGCCTGCACGAAAAGAAGCATTATGAACAAGATTATTGACGCAACACTTCGACTTTGAAAAAATTGTAAGCAACAAATACTACTTTTTAGTGCCTTAATAGAGAAACATGGACATACACAAGATGCGGTTTATTTTTAATGTGAAATGATGCAAAATTATTTCAGAATAAACGTCAATTTGATACATATTTTTAATTCTTAAAATTAACACATTACCTTGAAAATTAAGGAAAAATATAAATAATATGTTTATAAATCAAATCAGATGCTAAACTCGACCTAAATTTATAAAAAGATATACGTCGAATTACGCATTTTTTTGTTTTATTTAAACTAACTTTTTACTGTTGTTTCTCTTTAAATCGCTCACTAGATCCAAATAATATTTACTACACTTTTTACTACTAAATAATAACCCTTTAATACCTACTGAACAGTTTCATATTCAAATACAAACTAAATAAACTATCCCTATTCATATACCTATAGAATCTACTAAAATGTACGAGAATACGAATCTAAAATTACAGGAAATATAACTAAACAATGATCTATATAATATTTCATAAAAATAATATAAGGACGCACAAAAACTCTTCTAGTCCTTCATTACAATATAGTAAGATGTCACTTTTTGACGTGAATTATAATAATTTATAAACTTGTGTATTAATGTAAAATTTAAATAATATTTATTTACACAATACAATATTTTACAGAACATTTTGTAGTATTACGGATTTTAAATTGTAAAATAATGAAAATTTTCATTACCTTTATAAAAAATAAGGGATCATATACGTGAGGATAAAACTAGTAATGGTTTCAAAGAACAAATAATTTCCAGATATTTCGATTAGAAGGATTGAGTCACCCAACCACTTTTATTAGTTTTTTTTTTCTAAAATTCTGAAACAAGCCAATTTTAGTTACTTATTAAGAAAAACGCATTTTCCAAGAATTCCGTTTAATATCGTAATTTTTAAAATTAAAATACATGAAGAAAATTGACGTTTACAAAAAATAAAGCATCATATTCGTGAAGATGGAAGCAGCATTGTTTTGGGTCATTGCAAATAACAAGTAATTTCTATTTGGTTTTGTGAACATATCTCGATTGAAACTTGAGATATATAACAGAAATATTTGGGGTGACTCGACCCCATTTTTTTTTTTCAAAGACTCTAAAACACATCAAATTTATTCACTTATATTATTCATAAAAAATATTTTCAAACGATTCCGTCTAATTCTATAATTTTTAGAATTAAAATGCGTGCGGATTTACCAATATAAAAAATAAGGGATGATATGTGTGGAGGTAAAACCACCATAGTTTAAGTTCGTTTCGAATAACAAGTAATTTTTCACTACTCTGTAAAGATATTTTGATTAGCACTTGAGATATTTTACACCCTTAAAATGAATCTTCCCCGATAAAAAAAAAGAATCTGCGTTTCTTATTTTCATGTTCCCTATAACCTATTATAGTTTTATGAAAATCGGAGCTGGGCTCTTCGAGGACCTTTTTTGTTAATAAAAATAACTCTTAAAATGAGTAGTACTTAAAGTATTCAATTTTTAGTCATATGTGGAGAACTGATAAGCTTTAAGCCTTTAAATTCAAACAAGAACTATAAAACCTAATTATCTAAAATATGTTTTAATATATTTTTACCCGTTTGAAAATGGACAAGACAAATTTTATTTTATTTGAGTGGAAAATTCCATAAATAATACCTTATCTAAAAATTTATTGATTAGAAAAAGGTAATAAATATTTTATTATTTTACGGAATGTAAGTATTGCCTTTTAAGCACTTTTATCATCGTAATAGTAGATAAATAAAGACATTAAATTGACTTTTGCTGATATTTGCATTCTGAAAAAGAATGCATAATTTTTATTGCAGCAGTAATTGCATTGTTATTAATAAAGAACCCATAAAATATTTTTATCTTTAAAAGGATGTCGATTACTATTGAAGACTAGATATTTTTTTCTATTTGAATTTTTTTACTTGGAAATACTCGTATATATCTCAAGTTCATTTATTTAAGCAATTTTGTAACCATTGGTCAGCCAATAATTCATTTTGGCTGAATTAAACTTTTATCGCTTTAAATAAATTAAATTGGCAAGAAAATTCAGCTAGTTTTATAAAAAACTTTATGTTATTTAATCCCTCATCGGCAATATACAACTTATTCGATTGGCAGATTAAATAAATATGCATTTAAAGACCACAGGGGGAAAAGACGGAATGTCACAAAATATTAATTACGAGAAAAATCAGTTTAAAGTTTGCATCTTCTATGTTTTTTAACGTCTAAATAAATGGAAATGAATTATATCAAATATTAATTAAATAAGTATCGGTGATAAATATTTAAAAATATTGTTATTAAAAATAACAAACTAAAGAGTAATCATTCTTCCATGACAAAAAAGAATGCCCAAAAAAAACTAATTTTTCGAGTGAGAAAGAGGATTGTTCAATCTTACTTCTTGCGTGTAATTGTTTTTTTATTGTCAATTTTTACTTTTCTATCATTTCTTCATGGCATGAGGTATGTCATCATAGTAATTTTGTGCTTCTTTTGAACAAAAGACTTTCAAACTTTGCAGGTATTTAAATTTTTCGGGAGAGATTGGGATTAGATCTAAAATAGAATTATATTAAGAATAGTTTCAAATTATTTAAATTAAAAAGCTTAGCTTCGCACTTTCGATCAGGATAAAAAAATTATCAGTACACAATTACAGGAAGAATCATTTTCTGTTGTGGTGGTAGAATTGAGCTTTGACCCAAGCCCCATTAGAGGAGCATTTGTGCGAAAAAGGTCTTGGGTGCATAACTGTGATTTGTATTCCCTTCACAGAGCAAATGGAGACTTTTTGCTATAATCGAGCTTGTCAGAAAAAATATCCCAGTTTCTTATGAATTGCTTACAGGGCCTCTGTATGAAATAGTGCTGGGTTAACTCTAGTCATTGCTATTACTTCGAGCCAATGACTCGGCAGTTCACTAGGATGTTTTAGGTTTAAGCGGGCCACATTTTGGTCTCACTCTAAATAAGAGTGTCCTCTAATTGGGAGAGTGATTTTGAGCGACTTCAATCTCTTTTTGACAGGAACAATATTATGCCTATATTTGGTCATGGTATAATTCTTATTTTGACCCCCACATGAATCGGTGTTTTATTTGATGGTCAAGATAATTTTCAATAAAGTGATAGAGCATTGATGAAGATTTTTTCGGTCGTAAAATACTTGAGCTCTAATTTTGTGGATTTTATTTTTATTCTCCAATTTTAGCAAAGATTTTTGGATTTCAAAAATACCATCTATGAAAAGTGATGATTTATTTTCCAGTTTTAAGTGAGATCTTTTTTGGTTGCAGTATACTGATCACAACTACTGCAGGTATATTTACGAGGATAACAGAAAGATGTATTCAATTTTATGTTAAAAATATTTCTCTAGAATTTATATGAAACAGGATAATCCGGAAAATTTTCTTGTTTACAATTGATGCATTTTTGAAATATTAAGCCCTTTATTTAAATAAAGGCGATCTGATTTTTTAAGGCTGTAATGGCTTTTGTTTCCTTTAAATGACTAAATATGACTTACCATATTTTCAGTAGTCTGAATAGATAGTTTCCGAAGTCGATTTAAATGCTTACCTCTTAAGTCGACAGGGGCTCTATCAGTTGATTTTAGGAATATTTCTAAATATCGCAATTTGGTTTTCGTAATTCCATGTATCGCCAAAATGGTTTATAGCACACTGCGATTTCTAAGACTGCATTATCTCTTACGACTTTGACAATATATGAAAAATAATTATCATAACAGTCATCTTATAGAATATAACCAGACAGAGAGGAGGTGTGGAATGTGCAGTAAGGAGGCGCATTTTCTTTGTGAAAAGTGCATTGTAGATCTTCACCCTAAGAACTACTTCAAAGAATACCATTCTAATTAATATTTTGATCGCAAATGTCGTTTTTTTTTATTACAGTGTTAAATGTTATTGTAGACCGATTCCCGAAGTATAAAACGTCTACCCCTGTAAGGATTTTTTGAAAATAAAGCAATTATAGGTATCTGTTTTTTCAAACAAAATCAAAGTATAGTTTCTTTTCTAACATTACAAAAAATATATCAGGTCATTATGCCCAAAAGTTAAATACTTATATAAAATATTTAAATATCCTCATTTGCTTGTGATTTCGGGAGAGCAAAAAGGTCGGCTTTACCCAAAGTTATAATATGGCTAAAAAAGAAATGAAATTGCCATAGGCCATGCACAAAAACTTGCTGAAATTTTCATTTGCATATTTTTAAAACTCTTTAGCTGGAATACGCTTTCCTAGCACAGAAAATATTTTTTTTAATTTACAATTTTTTTATGATTCTAATTATAATTATTACACTTTGAGTTTTTCTTAATATTAATGTTAGGTAATAATTTATTTTTGCTGAGATATTTAAAATAAGAAAAAAACCTATAAATGATGTTTTAAAAGCATATATGGAGGAATTTCGTATACAATTAAATTACACACTAAGTACTTGTCGGACACGCAAGACGTTAGGTTTCCGAGTATTTGTTTTTTATATTTTGTTCTTGTTTAATCCAAAGTATTATTACGCACATCATTTTCTATTATTTTTTTTATCAAATAATATATTGAAATATCGGATAATAAATTTCAAACAGTTTCTTTTTTTGTAATTCATAAATTAGTGATTGTAATCTAACGGTATCAATTTTCTTTGAAAGTATTTACTAAGTGGCAGACATACTAAATATTTTTAGGAGAATGTCTTTTGAGAAAAGACAAATTCGCATATGTCTTAGCATTCTATTTAAGGTTATCAAAGGTGCAACTGATGCCTCAGATATTCTTTCACAATTGACTTTTGCAATCCAGAGACAAAGCAGTCGAAACAGAACGGCATTCTATTTGAATTTTCCACGAACAAATTTGTATAGGAACAGTACAGTATATAGTATGTGTAACTTGTTTAATTTGTATGCTTCAGACATAGATATAGGTTTAGTTAGTTTAAATAAGTTTAAAAAAATGATACATAGCAAATTATTAGATAATGCATTTATACCAATAGTGGATACAAATAGTTGCAGTTGGGTGTATAAAATACAATTATATAAGAAAAACTTAGTTCTCAACCAACTAAACTATGTTTGAACAGAGTACGTTTGTCCTTATAGTATGAGGTTTTTTCAGTTGGTTGAAAACAAAGTTTCTCTTATATAATTGATAATGCATTTATTAGTTAAGTGGTAGGTACCTGTAATTGGCTTCGGCTGTTGATACTGTATTAAATAAATAAATAAATAAAGATTTCTAGTGGCCACAGAACTCTGATTGGGTAAAAAGTTCTTATCAGCGTAGTTACACTTTTACTTCATTTTGGAGAAACGCGATATCATGTGATTTAGATGACTGAGGAATGTGCCAAGAAAGGGACAACTTACTGTGAATAAGAATACTAAACTAGATGTGTTACTTAATATTTAGGAAAATCCTGCTACTCTTGCTAAGCAATTAGAAAGGAATTTTACTATCATTCATGAAACTACAATAAAAATTATTGATACTGTCAAAATGCGACCGTATAAAATGCTCCTTCAAGAGCTGAGATAATTTAGACCGTCATCTTCAATTTTGTGAGCACATGATGAATTTGCTTGATCAAAATCCAGTTTCTTTAAAATAGGTACTTTTCCAGATGAATGTACTTTTACCTAAAATGGTCACGATAATGCACAAAACTGTCGATAATAATTAGAGGAAAATCCGTAAGAATGTCGGTCTCGGTTCGATACAGGACCACTGAGGAGCCATCAGGTGGTCGAAACACGTATAGAGAGATGACAAGAGTTATACTTGCAGGAAACAAACTGTTTGTATATATTCTTTACATATAAACAACAATTTTTTTTATAAGAAATTACCAAACAATATATATATATATATATATATATATATATATATATATATATATATATATATATATATATATGAAACTACCTGTAAATCAAACTTTGCTTTAAATTTAACAAATTTAATATTAGTAAGTAACAAATACAGACTTCTTAAATTTAATAATATTATATATTTTTAATGTCAACATATTACTGCTTAAAACGTAAAAGTACAATTATTCTTTTCTCCACTTCGAGTAGCTGTTAGCAAAGTTTTAACTCGTGTAGTCAAGAATGGCAAGCAATGTACGAATAATTTACGTTGAACACAATTTAAAACTTTCAAAAGGTAATTCTTCCTTTCGGTCGATCAAATTAATGCTGAAGAGGCGTCAGTGTTCAGTAAAGACACTAAGAGGTAAAAGTGAATTAACCGACACATAAAAAGTGAACTAGAGAGAGACATAAACACACCCTCTATTTTCGTTCGCTTGAGAAAACAATTTCTAGCTTTCCACCGAATGGCTGATGAAACCTCTCGAAAAACATCCCATTTAAGTTCTGTCTTAGCATTTTCTTTTTCCTAAACTTCGGCAAAGTTGGGACCTTTCAACTGTGGTGAAATAAGTTCTTGTGAGCTCGAAGTGCGTGTGTGCACCCTTTAATGCCAATTAAGAACTTTTATTAAATTGAGCCTTAAACGTATTGTATCTATTTTTATTGGGTTATCAACACACTAATAAATTTAATCAACATTTCAGATTAAAATGTAGATCGATATTTAATTTTCAGCGAAAGGAATCTTGTTTCTGTGACAACAGATATAATGAACTTTATTTACACCGAAATCCAGTTGCCAACGGCAGTAATAAAATACTGATAAGTCGTATATCCCGGAATAATAAATAATTGTAAAGTATTTTTAATATTTTTATAGAAAAGTAAATATTAAAAAAAGTTGCTAAAGTATTTTTGCTTATTTTGAAAATGAAAAATGCCATTAATACGATGTTCTTTTCTTTTAATATGTTTGTTTTAGAATACTCATCATTACAATTAATTGCTTGATTTTTAGAATTCATGGTTATATTTCATTGGAGTAGGAGCCAGAAGGAGCTCAATTACAGGTTTTCATTTTTTTTGTTAATGATATAGTGAATTTTATTAAACACTCTGAATTTCTCATATTTGCTGACGATGTAAAGATCTTTAAACAGATTGAATCCTTGCAGGAGTGTATTATGCTTCAGGGGGGATGTCGATGGCCTGTTGCATTGGTCACAATTGAATGGACTTAAAGGTGAGCGGTTCGCCCCTCTCAGAAGAGCATGAACCAAATTTTTTCGCATTTCTATTCCACAAGACCTTTTTTATTAAATTTGTTATATTTTTTTGAGTAATGTTTCTTAATAAAAATTTTTCTTCGAGTGGGCCGTCAATTGTTAATAACAAAAAACTTACAAAAAAAAATAATAAAAGGCACGGGACTATTGGTGGTGATTAAAGTGGAATGAATAATTGTTGATTTCGGAAAAATTTTAGTCTTAAATCTTCAGATACTACTTCAACAATAATGTCTTTATCTTCACTTTCTTCTTCCGCTTTTTGCTGGATTTCTATAAATTATTCTAAGAAAAGGGATGCCTCAGTTGTCTCCTCATTGATAACATTCAAATTCTCAACTTCTTTACAGCGACAATTTTTACTAAAACCATTCATGCAATTAATGTTAAGAAATTTTTCTGGAGTAGACGAGAGTAGCTTGAATTGGCCCCAAATTATTATCTATTAATTTCCAGTCCCAGTCTTTTGGATCCAGTTGATTGCCTAGCCACACTTGAACTTGATATTATCCACGATATAAGTGTTGACAAGTAGAAACAGACGTTGCAGGAGGACAAGGTTTAGATATCTATACTTATCTATACAATAATTTTTTTTGGAATTCCATATATAGCAAGAAAAAAGGGAACTCCATTTATGATGATGACTTCTGGAGAAGAGTCAATCTTTTTATTACTTCAGCGCAATAAATTAAATCACTACGTCTTTCTAACCCCTTAAATACTGTTTTACCCCTTTCAAAAATTGCTAATCTAATATCGCAGCCAGTTATGCCATTTAAAAATAAAATTTAAACTTGACATATTGGATATGCAGTAAGTTTTTCCGATGAACATATTTTTATTTGTACTTGGGCTTTCCCAGGTTTTAAGAAGTAAACAATGTTATCAATTCTTAATTTATGAAGTTAGTAGTATTAATAAATTAACATCTTCATCAACGACGATAATTGTATTGGCTCCATTGAATTTTTCTAATGCTGTTTTATGAGAACATCAGCATCATTATCAGCTTGTTTCACTAAAAGTTCGCAGCTGTAAATTTTCCACATTACATAAATTTATTAAAGAATTCATCGGAAGATAAAGATGTTTTTGTGGTCCGACGACGTTGTTTTTCAACTTTAATATTTTTCTCATAGTCAGTATAATCATCAAATACTGTAGTCATGCTATGACCAAAATACTGAACGTATTTATTAAAAATAATATTAAATGTTTCTTCTCGATGTTAAAATCGCGATATGTCAGAAATGATGATTTGTAGGGAAAAAAGTGTAAGGTCAATTTTTGTAGAGAATTGTAGAGCCTACAACTTTTGTTTGATTTATTGCTACGATTATACTTACTGTTTACGAGGAAAATGAGAAAAACCAATATTTTTGACTTTGAATAGGGACTTCTGATATTTTATTTGTAATAGTGTATTTAAGATTTATACCAATTTTCAGCTCTATGCGAGTTTGTGCGAAGTTAAATGTCTATCTTGACTAGATTATAAATTGCACACCCTGTATATATTTTTAAAATTTTAATCTGAAAGAAAATTACTCTCTTTTACACTACTTACGTAACAGAACGGTAGACGAAATTTTAAATTGTTTTTATTTATATAATGATTCTATCAAACTATGTTACAAGAAATAATAAATATTGACGTTTTCAACTTTATTCTGCCCTGGGGCGTTTTTGTAAAATACAGCACGCTGAAGAATCTGATATAGACGTAATAAATCTGACTATTTTTTTGCTAGGCGATTGATGCTGTTTATCACGATATCCCTTGGCTTGAAAAAAAAATCAAACTGTAAAGTTTCAATCAATCGTATTTTTATACGTTTAAAATGTCAAAGTAACTTTGCAGTTTATGGAATGATCAAAAATCTAAGAATTACATTGATACGATTTTAAATTCTAGATGATGAAAGAGCAGATTTTATAAATAAAAATACTAAATTCAGTAACTTCCACCTGTTTTAACGTATCTAATTTACAAGATACTATTTAAAATAGTATATGTTTAAATATTTTTAGCTAAAATCATGTCGACAACGGAGACCATTTAGCTACTGGACCTACAGTTTAACAGAGGTTTCAAATGACGGTCCTTGGCATTTCACTAACCACAAGTTATGGCTTTTTCTCAGTGTTCGTAGCTAACAACTGTTACGGCTATCCGGACGCTCTTTGTATTGTTGAATCATCTCATGAACATTCTCGTGAGATTATTCTTCACACTTTTCGACGTGATTTTTCTGCATCGATGAATTTAATTCGCGATGAAGCACCTAAAAAAACTACTGTATATCCGCTGGTTTAGTAAATTCAATAGCGGTCGTCGTTCGTTTACAGACGAGTCTCATGAAGGTTTTTTAACAATCTCAGGCATGAAAATTATTATTTAGCATGATTACTATGTATACCAAAAGAATATAAGTAAACAAATATTCGAAAAAATGAGTTCCTATATAATTTAAAGGAAATTAAAGTAAAAATAGAAATTTTACTTTCCATTTATACTTTGATCTTATTTCCGGCGAACAGTTGGAATTATGTCTATATTTGATATTTGTTTTCTTTTTATTCGATTATGTGCCTTAAAATCGGGTTTTATTAATACCTTTGAAGTTTGAAATGTTGATTAAATGCTACTATATTGTGTTGTTGAGGATCGATTGTTACTAGGAACTTTGTCTAAAAGTTATTTCAATAGTTTATATTAAAATATCTTTAATAATCTCCATAAAATAATTCTAAATTTTCCCTCAACATATTGCCAATCATAGTTTATAATGAAATTCGTGCCTAGGTGAACATTATTATATTCAAGGTATAATAGAGCCAAAATCGGATCTTTTTTAATAAGGATTTAAATATAGAAGATTGATATAATTGCTGAAGTTAAAATTTTAAGAATAATTGAAATTTTTACTTTTAATTGGATATTTCTTTCAAGACTCCTTTTTTTCATTGGAAAATATTAAAAATATTCAACACTTGAGGCCTCAAAAAACAAATATATTGCGATGATCATTGGGCTAAATTTAAAAAAAAATGACTTATTATCATTTATGCAAGGATATATATATATATATATATATATATATATATATATATATATATAAATATATAAATATATAAATATATATATATATATATATATATATATATATATACAGGGTGATTCAAAAATCGATCACGAAACTTAAGGGGGTGATTCTACTTGACAAAATAAGGGTAGAGCTTCATATAATTTTTTTTCAAAATGTCATTCGTTTTCGAGTTACAAGCCGTCCAAGTTCAAGTTTTTATTTTTTGTTTTTTGAATTACTCGCTTACAGGAAAACCGATTTGACTAATATTTGAAAGATAGGCTAAGTCTTCTGCGCTTCATCATTTTAGTAACAATTCACATTGATTGTTTGCCGCTAGAGGGCACTTTACCTACATTGAAAATTGTTTTTTTGTCATAATTTTTTAGTGTTGACAGCTACAGTCGTTTTTGGCATAATTTCTGAAAGACTGATGCCAGGCCTTTAAAAAAGATGCTCTTTATTTACATCGCTAAACCCAACGGTTTAGACGTAAACCACCCTTAAAAATCAAGTGGTAAATTTACTTTTCTCATTTCATTACCACCAGCTACCAGGTAAATAGCTATCAAAGTATACTAGAGCTGTCAGTTTTACATCAAATAAATTCGCTTTTTAAACTATTTAATTTATAATCTTAAAATAACTAATAATGGCTAATCACCAATATTCAAATATCGAATATTGTGATATCCATTTTTGTTATGGAAAAGCAAATGGTAATGCAGAGTTGGCAAGAAGATATTATATGGAGAGTTATCCGGAAAGAAATATCCCTCATGCTCAAACATTTTCCAGTGTGCACAGGAGGCTTGCGGAATGTGGTTCCTTTAAAAGTTATAATGGAAATAGGGGAAGACCTAGAACTGCTAGAAACGTGCAACAAGAAGAAAGAGTGCTTGAAATTATTGAAGATAATCCAGGTATTAGTACTAGAAAAATTGGGAATGAAGTGCGGCTCTGTCAGGCTAGTTCATGGAGGATACTAAGAGAAGAACAACTCTACCCGTTTCATTCAAAAAAGGTGCAGGCTCTTTATGACGATGATCGGCCGAGACGGTTGGAAATGTGCAATCAGATCCTAGCTAAGTATGAACACGATAATCGATTAATTGGCGTCATATTATTCACTGACGAAGCTGGTTTCACTCGTGATGGCATAACAAATCTACACAACATCCACACATATGCTTACGAGAACCCAAACAATGTGGTAGAAACGAAAAATCAGCGTAGATTTTCACTAAATGTGTGGGCAGGGATAATAGGAGATTACCTTATTGGTCCTCATTTCTTTGATGGCCCATTAACTGGTGACGTATACTTAGATTTTATCCAAAATCGTCTCCCATTGTATCTGGAAGATGTGCCATTGGAAGTAAGGGCCAACATGTGGATCCTCCAAGACGGAGCTCCGCCCCACTTTAGTATACGTGTCCGACAGTATTTGAATGCAACGTATCCTGAGCGATGGATAGGACGAAGTGGACCATTGGCATGGGCAGCGAGGTCACCAGACCTTAATCCTATGGATTTTTTCTTTTGGGGTCATTTGAAACAATTGGTGTACGATATTCCAGTAATCAACGTCGAGGATCTTCGCTTCAGGATAATCGAAAAGTGCCAAATTATTAAAGAAACACCAGAAATTTTTCATCGAGTTAGGCGACATTTTTTGAAGAGTGTTAGGAAATGTTTAGAAGAAAATGGGGGACATTTTGAGAATCTTTTTTAGTTTGTTTAGTACTGTTTCATTAATTTTTATCAATTAAATGTATATCGCAATAATCCATAATATGAATATTTACTGATTAGCCATTATTAGTTATTTTAAGATTATAAATTAAATAGTTTAAAAAGCGAATTTATTTGATGTTAAACTGACAGCTCTAGTATACTTTGATAGCTATTTACCTGGTAGCTGGTGGTAATGAAATGAGAAAAGTAAATTTACCACTTAATTTTTAAGGGTGATTTACTTCTAAACCGTTGGGTTTAGCGATGTAAATAAAGAGCACCTTTTTTAAAGGACTGGCATCAGTCTTTCAGAAAATATGCCAAAAACTACTGTAGCTGTCAACACTAAAAAATTATGACAAAAAAACAATTTTCAATGTAGGTAAAGTGCCCTCTAGCGGCAAACAATCAATGTGAATTGTTACTAAAATGATGAAGCGCAGAAGACTTAGCCTATCTTTCAAATATTAGTCAAATCGGTTTTCCTGTAAGCGAGTAATTCAAAAAACAAAAAATAAAAACTTGAACTTGGACGGCTTGTAACTCGAAAACGAATGACATTTTGAAAAAAAATTATATGAAGCTCTACCCTTATTTTGTCAAGTAGAATCACCCCCTTAAGTTTCGTGATCGATTTTTGAATCACCCTGTATATATATATATATATATATATATATATATATATATATATATATATATATATATATATATATATATATATATATATATATATATATATATATATATATATCCAATTCAGCTGTATCAATCCTTGCATAAACGATAATATATAAAGTTATTGTCTTCTTAATTTAGCCTAATGATTATTCCTATGGCTTTTTTTTACCCAGATTATGATAAAAATGATTCACTGGCCCCATACATGCGTATAGGGAGCTCTTACAAGAAAATTAAATGCTTGTAGTCGACCAAGAGTTGGCCACTTTCATCACTTCCTGTAATTATAATTAACACTAACAATAAAAATATTTTTCGTTGGGTGATGTACTAAAATAATTCACATTGTTCATTTCAGCATACATTAACATAATTTTTATCTCCTAAAAGGAGTAAAAATCGAGGAAACACTAGTAGATACATTCTGAAAAGCATTTAAAGTGGTTTACAAAATTACAAACAGAAAGGGAAAAACCTAGTGGCAAACATGGTTTTACTCAATAAATAATAATTTGTTCACCTATTCTCCTTCATAAATGTATTACGTATACCAAGTATTTTTTACATCGCTTGAATCTTTTTAAGTTATTTTAGAAAATTAAAATATTTTTAAATCTTTAACACCTTCTATCTTGGTAATTTATTTTCAGATGAGGCATCTCCATGTAACCGTCGTCTCATGTTTTTTGAAAAACCCTGTATATATATATATATATATATATATATATATATATATATATGTGTATATATATATATATATATATATATATATATATATATATACATATACATAGACTTTCTGCCTCGTCATCAATACCTAAGATTCGCATCCACATGCCAGGATTGGTTTATATACGCTCATTGCTTTAAATACATTTATTGCATGTTATACTCATACTGTTTATACTGTTTTTCTAATTCTCATTTCCCATCTCTTCGATTTCCATCCCATAATATTTAAAGATCTTCACTTGGTCCATTTTTATCTCATTAATTCATATATTTACGCTTTCTTGTTCATTTTCTATTACCAATTTATTTTCTTTTTAGTTTCGTATCGTGTCCTTTCTAAACTGTATTCCAAATTTCCATATTTGTTTGTAAATATCTTCACTTTGTTTGTTATAACTTCCACTCCATCAGTGAGTGTAACTTTTTTCTTTTAGACAAACATTTTTTTATTACCTCGTCAATCAAAATTGTAACCAAGATTGGGCTTAACCCTCCTCCCTGTTTTAATCCTTCTTTTGTTGATAATTTTCGGCATTTTGTTGTGACTAATGATACGGTTACAATTATTTTCTTCTGTATTCTTTAGAATATTTCCCATTCCCTTTCAATTCAAGTCTTCTCAAGATCAAAGAATCCCTTAGTTACTTGTTTATTGTATTGCAGTGATTTTTCAATTGTTTGTTTCACTATAAATATGTCTTGTATACTCCTATCTTTCCAAAAACCACTCTGCGATCCTTCTAATGTATTCTTAATTAACGGTCCATTGTTCTATGGATAATTTTTCATATATCTTCATTTTTCCGTGTAGTTATTGTAGTCTTGTATATTACCTTTTTAGTGTATTAATATGATTAACTCTGTTTGCCAACCTTTAAGTATCTGGTCTTAGGGTATATTTCTAGAAATATTTTCATGTCCCTTTCACCCATGTTTTTGAAAATTTTCGCTCTTAATATTTTTTATCAAATAAAATATCAAATTTATTTCCCTACGTCATTACTTTTATAAACTACGCCAATGATCAACGACAGGATGCTTCGTTAGAAAATGTTTTTGGGCTCGTCACTTCCAATTAACTATAATCAAAAGCTTAGAGCCCAAAGGTGGAATTTTACATTTCACATACTCAGCCAAATTTGTTAATTGTACAGTCTCACTGGATATAATTTTCTCCAATTAACTGAAACTAAGCTACAAGGTAGCTAACTTGAAATTAATTTTGAGCAAAACTAAGTTTTGCTATCGTAAAATATATACGTGTAGAAAATTTAGAACATTTGTAGGTAAGGTACAAATAGGTTCATGACTTAACTATGTCTGCTCGAGAATATTCCCTGTTTAGCTTAACACCAAATGAAAGTTTCATGTGGTTGTGACCTAGTTTAGTACTACATTTAATTGAAAACTAATATTTGTCCTTCTGATAATTAAATTTATTCAGGATAATGGTCAGTGTTTATCTTCTTAACTATAAAACTTATTAAGGTACGGATTTTTTTTAATTATTGGGTTATGGCGTTTTTACCTACAAAATGTTTCTTGTAAATGACCGCCTAGTGATTCCTTAGGGAAGTCAATTCTGACACACCACTTTTAAGCCACTCCAGAAATCAGCTCGTATGACACTAATCCCAAAGAAAAAAATCTAATGAAGTAATGCGGCATGATCTTGGTGGCTCATAACGGCTTCTCAGTCAACTAATTGTTTCACGAGATATTTGGCATCTATGGTCTTCCTTAATCATGTTTCTGTAATGTTCACTACCAACTGTGATTAAACCACTCGAATTGCGACAATTTTGCTTGTTTACAGAGCGATTGATCCAAAAATGAGCTTTATGGCCAGATAATGTTTTCATGAAATGATTAATCAATTTGAAGTCCTCCTAAAAAAATAAGGTGGGTACTAGAGAAGCATTATTTGGTTTAAATATGCTAATGTAAACATACATCGAGGTGAATCAATCATGTGCATTTCATGAAGTTAGACTTGTCAAGCAATCCAAAATCCTTAAGCAAAAAGACATCGACAACCACAAATTGAGTCGAAGATGAATAATCCGAAGAAACGGGTATATTCCTGGGTATCCGCCAGGTTGCTTACTCTCCCATCTGCTATTCATTGTGTTACAGTGAAGACATTTCTGAAAAATCATATATATATATATATATATATATATATATATATATATATATATATATATATATATATAGAAAGTATTGTAAAATTATTAATAACTCGTCACAGGCACTTGTTAGAACGCCGCAACACAGATAATAATAACTAAAATAAATTTAAAGAAATCAACGTTCGCGATCATCCCATAAAACACGAAACAGATAGAAAATATTATGGAATATAAATATCTCGGTATACTAGAGAAAAAATAACCCGCATTGTCTTAGCTAGAGTTATATTTGTAAAATTGAAAAGGTCCGAATGTTATACTGCTATATTTTCTTTATCTTGATATAAGGAATTGAGGTTTAGACTCGAAAAGTCAGGTAAAGAAGTTAGAGGCCTCCGAACGATAGTATGATCTAAGAATGTTGCGAAAGTTTTGGACGGGTCATTTTACGAATTACATTAGTTAATATTAACAACCATTAAGAAACAAAAATTACGATATTTAAGCTCGTTATGAATTCAAAAGGCCTGCCTCAAAAATCTTAGACAATGGTTTAATCAAGGCTCCAGACAATTATTCCGACTAGCCACCAACAAGGTAAATATCTTCAAAATTTCTAAGCTATAAGGGGTCATTTGAATAATTTCTTAGGTATTCTGAATTTATACCTTCAAATGTTAATTTTCATCAAGAATATTCAAGGTAGTTCGGTAAGAAAGTTTTTGAGAATGATGCATAGTTAATTAATCGGTATCATCGTTCACATTTTGATTAAGAACATCGGTATTTTCAGCAGTGCATTCATGTTTTCGTGTTGGACTTTTAACATGATAGATACTAAATCCTACCAGTTGACTTAAATGTATTGACTAAATTACTAACAACACTCTTTAAAGGTTGATTATGTTGACCTTATATTTCAGGTAAACAAAGGTGCCCTGTGAGTTTTAAGTCAGAGCTGTTGGCTGGGTCTGGCGAGCATTTTTGTGTTGAAAAATTAACTCTTCATCGTAGTTCAACATTTTGTGTTGTACAATATCCATAAAGTATCGACGACCTGTCAAATTTCTACCCTGAATTATGAGGTCAATTTTTTCATTGAGAGTAAAGCCTCCCAATACCATTGTTCATTATCCTCTAAAACTGAGTCTCTTGAATCAGGTTGTCCTGAAATCATTCAAAAAATCAAGCTCCGGACAACATATTCGGAGACGAAACTTATCTAATCCTCGTTGCCATTCTTGTTTAGTTCTAGGTGCATGTTCGCGACAAAATACTAGACGATACTAGCCTTGCTGACTTTCTAGTTCTCTTAAGCGATTTACAACTATATTGAAACAAGCCTGTTAATATAGTGACGGTGTAAGTTGCATGCTACAACTAATATCATATGGAATTTCGTACCAGAATACAGGTTTGCTGAGTGGTTGTGATGACCTTCTTGTTACGTCACCGGCCTCAAAAAGTCTATCTCACATCCTTGAAATAACGAATGAGCTTATGTGAAGTTCGGATACAATTTGTTGTCCAAGAACACCATTTTATGTTTAATAGCCCCAGATACTTAAAATACATTCAGGTACCTTCTAATACGAGTTTTTAAGTTTTCTTAAGAAGAAAGAAATATGTCATAATTTGCTATTAACTTGAAAACCAATTACTAGGTAATTAAATATAAACATGAGACACGATAAAAGCTATCGCGTTGAAGCTAAAACTGGCTAGTGGTAACGAATTTTTTGAAAGAAATAATAAAATTAAGCAATTTCGAAAATAATTTTCAAGTTATGTTAAGGAAAGGGTAGTTGCAGGCACCCATTTCGAATTTAATTAAAGTATTTTCAGATATTAATAAAACAAGGTAAAATTCTGACTTGAATATAGTCAATAATTTTATTAAATAAACATAACTTTTTATAATTTAATGACTAACAAAGCACAAACTGTTTGTATAACAAAATAATAAATCAATTTCTAGGGATAATAGAATACTTTTTTAATGGATTATTGGAATAATCTAAAAAGGAAATATAAACACTGTTTACAAAGTATAGATTGTTTGTTATAAATATACTGAAGTGTTTTAATATAAAAAAAATTATCCATAGAGGAAAATAATTTTCTAAACTTTAACAAACTTTTTTCTAATATAGAATGAAATAGAGAAAGTGAGGTGTTGCATTTTTAAATGGGTTGAGCTGCATATTAAATATTATCTCTGTTATTTTTTAAAGCATTCAAATGCGAATGCAAGGATAGTACATTTATCACCATAAGCAAAATCCGGGATCCGTGTAGATAGGACCTAACTTTCATTTGTCTTTATTATTTCGATAGAGCCCTTGTTTCATCGGAAAGTTTTCTATTGTGGTTAAATTGTTATGGTCTTATTTCTTTTCTGCAGTTTAAGATCATTTCTATTAAGTGAATGATATCTGTTGATTCTTTTAGAATTTTTTCTATAGCATTCCGAGTTGTTACTTACGTTAGTGATGTTTCATGGTGTAATTTTATTCTTTCTAGTTTTGTACACAGAATTACTCGAGCTCTAATTAATATATGATCAATATTTGCTCAAAATTTGTTGAGAACGCTTCCATCTTTAATGGTTTTTATTTTGTTTTGTAAGATGAAATCCATTTCATTTTAGATAGTTTCATTGGGAGTTTCCTGTGTCCATTTTCTATGAAAGGTTTTTCTTGAAGTACCTCTTGGCGATTAACAAGTTCAAGTAATATACATACCCATCTTTCTCTCCTTTTATTTCTGCCCCCAATTCCGAAATATCGCACATTTGTTCCTGACTGGATATTTTTTCTACTTTGGCATTGAAGTCCCTAATTAGATACTTACACTGACTTTTGTTATTGTTGAGCATCGCCGTTATTTCGTTGCAGATTTCCTGTATGTCTTCCTCTGAATGAGAGATAGTTGATGCCCTTACTTGTACGATTTGGATGGTGTATCTCTTTGATAGTCATAGAGTTAAGCTAGCTACTCTTTCTGAGGTGCTTATCATATATATTAGCCTAACTTCCCATATTTTATTAATTAGGGAATTTTGCCTGATTCTGATTCTTTTTTTTACCTAATTCCAATAATATCCCATTTTTTATTAACTGCTTCATTCTCTAACTCAACGAATATTGCCTGATTTGATAACAACGAGATGTATGTATGTATTTATACGTATATATATATATATATATATATATATATATATATATATATATATATATATATATATATATATATATTTGTATTTTTCTGTGTCAAAACATATTTTAAAGAGCCTGGTTCCATTAATTTTTAAACATTGAAACCAAAGTTACAAAGTTAACAACATAGTTATACATTTTACTTAGTTTAAACCAGGCAAAGTATCAACTTTGTATACATTTTTATTTTTAACACTTTGCGTATTTCCTTTGTAAATTGAAGTAAGGTTCGATATTTTATTAAATCTGCAGAGTCAGTAACCTACTCTGTCAGTTTAGACAGTAAAAAATCCAAGCGTTGAGTCCTTTGGGAAAGCGTGTGCAACGGACAGCAACTCTTAGATTATAAACGTTTGGGACCGTTTAGATCGCTCGTCTCGCTTTTATCACTATTTCCTTATTATTGGAATTTTGATGTGTAAACACGTTTGTCCCCCCTAAAGTATGAGCAAAACAAGCTCTAAAATATCAGAAAAATCGCCGACGATTTGACATTGACGCGATTTGGAATGCCAGTGGGTATTAGTAAAATTTACAGGAATTGGTCATCGTTTTTATCAAGATGTGTGACCCATCGGAAATATTACATGTTTTGTTATTATAGATGTTAGTTATTATATAAAGAAAATTTATTTAAAATTCTAGGACTCTTATAAAACCCAGAAACCAGAGTCCATGCAGTGGGTTCATAAAGGTTCTGCACCCTCCCTGTAACAAGTTTTTAAGCCCACCGTCTTTCGGGAATACGTATTGAAGGACATTACGGTAACACCAGTTAGTTTCTTTAATACACTGCCAAAATTATGTAAGGCTATTGATTAAAACTGCTTATTGTAATCTATGTATATTAGCGGCGTTGTTGACTGACTGATGGACATATCTATGCACAGCCAAAAATATTAAAGATAGAATCACGAAATTTAGAGAATTGGTTGGCAACACCATGTAGGCATCTATTAAGAAAGGATATTTAACCATTGTCTTGAAAATTTATCGCACTCATTTTCCCTATATCAACAATATCAATTCTTAGAAACAAATACTGTTCTTTTTTCCTTGGGATATGTCATTCCAACTAAAGAACTAAGTTTTTATTTTAGCAATTCTAGGTTTTGTCGCATTTTGTGTCGTAAAGACTTCTTTATATTGAATTATTTCGTATTATGGCCTCCCTCAAACTAATAAAAATGATTTAGCGGAGATTATGGAGAAACATTGAGCAAAATTTTATAAATATATAGTAAACAGCATAATACTGTCAAAATTATTTCTATACCTAAATTAAAATAACTTTTAGCAGCAAAATAGTTAAAAATTAATAATATTACACTAACAATTTGGACATTTTTACGTTATTTTTTTCCGGCAGTTGAATCCCCAACAATTGACAGAAAATTATTATAATAAGGATGGTAATGATAAAAACTTAATAGAGTTAGATATATTATTACTAAAAATATGGTGCGCCTTTTCCCGGAAAAAATATTTACTTAATGACATTTTGTCGTGTTTTATTTACCCAATATCTATTTATGTTAAGTAATATTATTTTTTTTTCTAATAAACAAAAACTGAGTAAGAACGTGTTGTGACATGGTTCGGTAGTAATTATTGGCATTGACAGTGTCTTTGAATTAATTGAAAACATGTACCTGCAAATTTTTTTACCAAAATGCTCTTTTTATCCGAGAGCGAGATGAAACATCGAAAGTTAAATTAAGAACCGTTTTGTAAAGTAGCAAACGTAATTTAAATGTATTAGTTTCATTGGAAAAAAAATTATATCTAATATGAATTAAAGGAGAGCACAGGAAAATTACAAATTTAATAAAAGATACTGAAAAAAATTGAGTTAAGAAATAATGAAATATATCAGATGTCTCCTAAACGTCTACAAAATACTAATGCAAATTCCTAGGGCTAAAATATGAGGATCTAGTCTAGTTTACCTTAGTCTAAAAGTTGATATTTTGTGAAATACGGGGTGTCAAAGTTATATAATTTTCAAAATTATTTTGTAAATATTTATCTTAATAATAGCCTGATCTGCACTAAATTTGGTACGCTGGGGTTTCTTAGGATAAGAAAATAAAATCTTATTACATATAATTTGCAGATGGCGCCACCAGGGGTACTTCATCTACATCTAAAATTTTTTAACTATTTTGTGTCTCGGTATATTGAATGAATGAATGAACAAAGATGGTGTATCTCAGTAGAGCTGCAGGTCATTCGATGCCGATCGTCTTTGTAAATTCAAACAGCTTCGTTGATTGAACTTGCCTAATGTCTTCCGGTGACAAAATGTATCTCCGGAATGTCTCTGCCTCAATTCGTTGAGTACTGGGCGGTCTCTCAACAGTTTTATTCTCCTCCAGATACTCTCTGCACATTGGGTTATCTACAACACCAGTCTTATGAAGATGATTCTCTTAGGTGGCAATGTCCTGTCAACCGTCCCACCCAATTAGCAGATCTTCCATTTCCAAGGAGAGAAGCTCGTTAGTGAGCCATAAGCTAGGTCCAGTTGTACATTCCTTGGGACGATTCAATAAATTTACTTTCCAACAACAATTTTAATTCCCTTTTATCGATAACAATTGGGACAGGTAGAATTGTTTAGGATCCCGTCTTTACCATTCCTGTGTTCACCCGAGTATCTCTGGATCCACAAGAGTCTGATTGTGCAGCTATTCCTTGTCAGACTATTCAGTACATCCTTGTATTCAGACACTAGCAGCGAAGTTACGACATTAGATTTTAGTGCCATTATCGCTATTCTACTCTCTAAGAATATTTATTATCCTATTCCTGTTTATGTTTCTCTCACAGAGGTGGCCACACTGCAGAACAGCATAAATTTCCGCTGAAAAGATTGTCCTATGCTGTTGGAGAGAATAGAACTTTTTGACGCCCGTGCTCCTGCGGAACACTGCGGCCAGCTCTTTCATAACTGTTGTCTGAATCGATCTATAAAATACCTGAATCCATCTTTCTCTCCCTCCCACTTCTCTCTACTTGGCAAAAGTATCTCAGGAGAGTGGTTGGGTTTCATTGCTCCACTTCGCTTTTCCAGACACCTGGATAGCCGCTTGTTCTAGCGCCAAGATGCCCTAGCTAGTTGAGACCAAAAGAAGGCTTTCAAAGCCTCGTTCTCTATATATAAGGGGAAAGGAGGTAGGTTCACCAGGAGTTCTAGTGGGGACAGTCTTCATCACACTATTCTTTGAATTTTGTCAAGTTGAAGATGGCATTTGCGCTTTGTTATACTAGGCCACCATACAATAGCGACATATGTGATCATAAGACGGGTCACCATAGTATATATCCACTTTCGGTGTAAGCTCCAGACTCGTTTGCCAGCCCAGAAAGCACATATGACCTTTCTTATTCGAGCTTCAATATTATCCTTCCAGCTCAGTGGTAAGTCCAGAATTACTCCCAGGTATCTAACTGTTCCCCTGTATTGAAGGATCCTTCCCGTCAATATAATTGTGGGAAGTTTCCCCATTTTTATCTGCCTTGCCTGGGTTTACTCCGAGCCCTTCCCTATGGCACTATCGCTACGCGATCCGGAGGGCCCGCATCATTGGTTCCCCCAGGTCCCGGATATTGCGACCAGGACACAAATTTGTCATTTTTAATGTTGATTAGTTTTATTATTTTAAAATGCTAATTCCGATGCAGCTGCTGGAAATACATAAAAAGCGCCTTCCTGCTTGATTGGACCTCCTTTTGCTACGAAATCCCTTGGGTGCCTATACTAATAGACATCTAAGAAATTTCGACATATTTTCGTTACCCCTTTTAAAAAAAAGAACTTTCGTGAATAAAAAGAATAAAAAGGAAACACAATTTAAATAAAAATCCATATTTTTTTCCGGTAACAGCTCAGTAATTTCTGTACTTCGAGAAAGCATTTCCTAAGAAAATTTTTAAAAAAGTGAACTTGTGTAATGAACTAAATTTCCTCTTAATTTCATGGATGTAATAAGAAATATTAAATGCCGGTAATTTCTCCTTTATAAATATCTCCAAATCATATTTTCTGCCAATAGGTTGAAAATTCTTCTCTTTTAAAAGAAATATATAAAAAGAAATTCTAGTTGTCTGGGTATTTCATCAATTCGATGGTCTTTTGTTGATGAAAAATATTTTTATATCCAGCATTATGTAGTAATATATTTATAGAATTTGTTTGGAAAATTTTTATTTAATATAATTTAGTATATCGGAGCAGTTCACACACCACTGTTTGAAACTGTAGATACTGGATAAACCAAACTCAAAGTTTGTTAGGTTTTAAACAACTTATCGTAAAAAAGCTGATAAGATTTTTACTAGCAACGTAGCTCACTTCAAGAAGTCTTTAATCATTAGATTTCGAGAAGCCATATTTCTCTGTCAATAGTTTAGAATCCTACGGCTGGAAAAGAAATGGAATCATAATAAAAAGCTTCTAGTCGCTTGTGTATTCGATCTATTTCTTGTTTTTTGAAATTAATTCAATCATTATAATATACTCCATTTTGATAGTATTATATTGTGGGCTTTATATTTATCATATATTGCTAAATGTTTTATGTAGTCTTGAATAAAATTATTTAGTTGGAGTTAGAGAATAAAGAAAATATTGGCACTTAAATAAATCAGAACATAAAAATGTTTAGATATTTTACCAAAACCAAAAAGTTTTAAATAACGAACTCGTACAAGATTTTTTCACTAGCATATCATTTTCAGTGCTTTCAATGATTTTGACCCTAACTCATTACAAAGGCTGGCCATATGATTTTAATTTTTTGGTTGGCCACTTTTGTTCTGTCTTATATACAAGGTGTTTCCAAAAGGTCTCTATATTGCAGAGAGAGCAACTAGCAGCACTTCGCCTACATCTAAAGCTTTATATCGAGGCGCTACATTAAATTTATAAAAATTATTATTCCTTGAAATCTTTTATGCAAAAAAGTTATGCCGAGTAATCGTCGCTGCAAGCAGCCGTTTGTGAAATAATTAAATTCAGACTTTATCCAGGTTTAAGAATGATCCAAGAAATTTATAGTGCATTTGGGCCAACAAGCTAGCAACAATAAAAATATATATAGCAACGAGCTAACCATAAATATAATATAAGAATGAAGTGGCAAAGAACAATAATAATAATGTCCGAAATCAATAAAAAACCAAAACAGAAAAATTTTATTTATTTAATTTTTTAATTAAACTCTAAATAAATGTTGAAAATGACCTCCGTTTGTATATACACATAGATCAATTCTGAGAGTTCAACTGCACCCTGCAACTGACTTTTGTATTGGTACCAACAATTCTTCTTCGGTGATTACAGCTCTACAGTATTCCATCTACTTAAGGGCCCCCCTTAAAAAATAATCCATATTCGTTAAATTCGATGGGCAGGGTCGCCAATTTACCGATTTAATGATTTTCAAAATTCTCATTTAAATGATTCATAACATTTACTACGAAGTATGGGTGTGTACCGTTGTGAATGAACCACATATTTTGTTTAGTCGTCAGTAAAAGATCATCTAATGGATTGGACAAAGAGTCTGGATTGTATACGGAGGCTTAGGCTGACAATCTAGTCATTTTGTGCCCTGGTCGCGATG
The DNA here is from genome assembly GCA_034092305.1 of Diaprepes abbreviatus. Taxonomy (NCBI): domain Eukaryota; kingdom Metazoa; phylum Arthropoda; class Insecta; order Coleoptera; family Curculionidae; genus Diaprepes; species Diaprepes abbreviatus. The sequence continues at coordinate 11,152,167 of JASJET010000068.1, forward strand.
TCTGGGGCTTAAGAGACCAATGATGCAGATCCTCCGGACTGCGAAGCGATGGTGCCATAGGGAAGGGCTTGGAATAAACCCGGACAAGGCAGAGGTGGTACTCTTTACAAAAAAGAGGAAAATGGGAAAACGTACGACTGAGCTGAAAGGATTATATTGAGGCTCGAAAAAAGAAGGCCATATGTGCTTTCTGGGTTTTCAAACGAGCCTGTGGGTGCACATGGGGGTTGACACCGAAAGTGGATATACACTATGGTGATCCGCCCTTTGATCACCTATTTTGCTATTGTATGGTGACCTAGTACAACAAAGCGCAAACACTGTCTTCAACTTGATAAATTTCAAAGAATGGCTGGTGTGAGAATAGTGTGATGAGGTCTGTCCCCACTAGGGCTCTGGAGATCCTGGTGAATCTACATCCTCTTCACTTATATATAGAGGACGAGGCCTTCGAACAAGTGGCTACTTAAGTGTCTGCAAAAGTGTGGTGGAGAGATGTCCAACAGATTACTTGACGTCCCTTTTGAAACCCAACCACTCTCTTGAGATACTTTTGCCAAGTAGAAAGGATTCAGAGGGAAAGCAATATCGTCCGAAAAATGGCTCCAGGTAGTTCATAGATGGATCCCAACAACAGTTATGAAAGAACTGGAGCCTCAGTATTCAGCAGGAGTACGGGTCTTAGAAAGCTCTACTTTCTACAACAGCATGCGACGATTTTTACAGCAGAAATTTATGCTATTCTGCAGTGTGACCATTTCTGTGAGGAAAAGGATAATAAACATTCTCAAAGAGTAGAGCAGCGGAAGCGGCACTAAAAGCTAGTGTCATAACTTCGTGACTGGTGTCTGAGTGCAAGGATGTACTGAACAATTTGACAAGGAATGGCTGTAAAATTAGACACAATAGGCGAAACATTAAATAGCCATTAATTTAACAACAAATTAGAAACCAATACCCAAGCAATTAAAGAATAATTATATATATATATATATATATATATATATATATATATATATATATATATATAAGCAATGATGACTTTAGAATACTCGTCATGAAAAATGATAACGCCATGATAAAAACGCCTCTACCGTATCGCAACGAATGGCTGACGTTCTTTAAGTTTTTAAAATTCTTAAACTGTAAGAAAATTCCAATCGTTTGATATAACTTATTTTTCTTAGTGGTATTAGCCCTATTCTGTTAGAAACAATTGAGATATGAAGAAAATTTTGAAATTTTTAACTTTGAATCATTTCAAATGGATTATACCGACATATTTCTTAGTATAAGTTTTTATCTTTAAATACATACGATGTAAAATTTCCATTAGAAATCGAGTTAAACATGTTTTTATCAGAGCGCTGCATTCGTACTGTAATATAATTATTATTATACATATTTTTACTATTTAGTATAATTTTTTGAAATTGGCTCATTTTTTTAAATAATTTATATAATAATATTGCAGATTTTCTAAATCTAATACAAATGATTTGGTCAGTAATAATGGAAATATATTAAAATATATTCGATAAATAGGACAAATATTCAACAAACAACACATAACTACATTAATTTTTAATTTCTTTTTATTAAACTACGTATTTAGGCTTTGTTTCTGTTTGAGAAAAACATAATTACATAAAATTTGTAAAAAAATTAGAAATTTATTTAAAGTTAATGCTCTATATTTTTGAATACCTTGAAAAATCAAAAATAGTGAAGGTTACTATCTAAGTTTTGAGAAAAAAAAACCGAAAACACATTTTTTCCCTCTTTAATTTTTATGTTAAACAAATATTAACGATATTAAAGATTATATTTGCTTGACTCTTCTTTATCTTCAATTTGACGTTAGGCATGATTTTCTCTGCAAATTATAAAGGTTTTTAGGAATGGCTAATTAATAAGTCAGGATTTGGTTCAGCAACGATTGTTAATTAAGCAAATTTTTACAGGTAATTCTGCCTAGTAACACTCATAAAAAATTCTAAAAATTTTTTTAAATAAATTGGGACAAATTGGGCAAGAGAAAGCACAATAGCCACCCGTCCCCTTTCTAACTCAAACCTTTTTCAATATCGTTCTCCGACAGAGAGTGTGCGTATAACCCATTTTTATTCAAATTTGATTCACTTTAACTTTGGAACCAGTTAAGTCCCAGTTATCAAATCTTTGCCATATGTTTATATCATAAAGAGGTGTAATCTCTTTTGAGATATTCAATTTTCAATATTGCCGAAAAATAAATTTGAGCATTTTCGAAAAATTATATAAAAAAGACTAAAGTTCTCAAGCTTCAAACTTCTAGAGCAAGTAGTTCTAAAATAACCCTATGCAAGAAAAAATTAAAGGTAGATCTTTGTTCCTTTTAATAATTTTTAAGCACAAAAAATCCCGTTTCAAGTTAATTTTTACTTTATAGTTTTGAATTTTTTTTCTTTACTTTCCCCACTAGTTGGATAATATTATGTAAGGACGCAAAATCTAGAGTACATCATTCTGATAATTTTGTTTTTTAATTTATCTTAATATTTTAGAAATTAACAGAGGTGGAAACATACGCGTAAAACTTCTTTTCAGCACAAAAATGGTTCCGAAGTAAAATTAAAATGAGCACCAAAAAAAATATGACCCTAAAGGTTTTTTTAACCATAGTTTTGAACGCTTAATATTCGTGAGTAACTGGTAAAAAAACGAAAAAATCAAAAATGTTGAGCAACATAATCTGAGTGATTTTTAATGAATTGATAAAAATATCACAAAAAAGTTCACCGAGAAGTATACAATGGGAATTTTGAAAGGTGTGAAAACTTCTGCCATACGATAAATACACAGATTAAATTAGATCCAAATTTCTTATGCTACTTTTGGAAGCAATGAGTCTGCTAATACACACAACATACATTATTAAATTTAAATCAATTAATGTATAATATTTATCATAATAGAACCATTGAACCTCTCTTTTGATGAACCATTAAATGGCCATAGAGACCTAAATTTTTTACAAGCGGAACTACCCCAACTCCTTAAAAGCATCGATAGAAATGAGCACGAAAGTATATGGTTGCAGGTGGTGCGCCTTTACATTACCATCATGAAGTTTATACATTTTTGAACCAATGCTTTCCATAGAAATAAGTTAGGCGTTGAGTTCTATCCAGTTTCCACTAAGGTCTTGCCAAACCATGCCTTTCTGTGAAGTTATATACAAGATGCGATGTTTAACAATCCTTCACGAAAGATATGCTTAAAAGGATCAGGGATATCTGCAGAACAATTATACTATGAATATTCTTTAGGTTCCGAGATGAGGTGAGAAAAAGGCTAAATACGTACATTCCACAAGGGGTCCCCTTATTTAAACATTTATTGAGAACTAACAGTTATTTATTATCTATCAATAAGCAATTAAATTATCCTTTATCGTTTACCACTTTTTTAAATAAAAGATTTAAAAATGTTTTATATTTATTTAAAAAGAAAAAATTTCCCTTGTTTCATTTTAAAATTGATTAATTTTATATTATATTTAGTTACATTAAACTCATTGTGGTTTTCCATTATATTTATTTACATATCGTTTGTTTGTGTGTATGTGTATGTATGTTTTTGCAAGAGGGACAAACAAAATAAATAAATCAAAATATTTTGATTTTGTTGCTCGTTATTTGGTAAAAATCCATACTTGATTGTGATTGTGGTAAGTAAAATACATTTTTACTTAAATTTCCACTTGTATTTTTTCAAATAGAGGGGAATTTAATTCCTCCCCAACCTATGAACTTTCAAAAATAATTAAATATAATTTAAAAAATTGCCGTAAATAATGGATACCAACCGAAATTAATTGACAAAATATTTAAACAAAAAATGTACAAGAAAACAATAGAAATGACCTACCTAATAGAAAAAGAAAAACCGAATAGTTGTGACATAATTACATATATAGGAAATATTAACACAAAAATAAGTATATTTTTGAGAATGAAAGCTCTACGTTATTTAGAAGCGGAGATATTGCTAATTTTTCATGCGATCACCGATTTGAAGACGCGCTCTCACTTTGTACTCGGTGAGATTCGCTTACCCCCTCCAACTTACCTTATCTGGCGTCTAGCATGTACCCTCAGTATAGCGATCTCCTGGAGGGTTGATTGTATATAAATTAACCTCAATTGGTATGATTCTAATTTAATATAAATAAACAATAGCTCTGTGATTTAAAAAAAAATGCTAACTCGGCTCCTATTGGTCGTAGAGACTTTTTTTTTTCAAAATTCATGTTATTTTACCAGCTTTCCAATGATATGCTTCATTAACAAGTCGGACAAAAAATGCGGTTGTTAATTAATTTATTTATAAGCGAAAAACAACCCATATCTTCATGACGATTTTGCATAAACAAAATATAAAAAATACCCACTTTTTTTTTACTACATGATAGCTTGTCTTTACAAAGAGAATGAGCACTGACAGAACTCTGTAGCAGTTTCTTAGACGACCGTACAGCCAATAAAAAATAGTCACTTTTTTCGTTTTTCTAATAAACAATTTCAATTTTACAAAAACTATTGGATCGACAGCTCCCAACTGCCGCACACTTTTTAAGCACTTTAAAGCTCACATTTTGATAAAAGTTGAAAATAATTCAATAAATATTAAGAAAGTTATTAACAATTGAAAAGTAAAAGTAAGCCATTTTTAATGTTTAATTTGCAATAACTTTTTTGTTTACAGACCGATTTGGACAAACAAAAACTCATTTTGAAGATATTTTCCAGATGTATAATTCGTTTATGGAACATTTTTCTCCAAATCTCTTAGATTTTCCATAAAATCCAAAAAACCGGGGAAAAATCATTTTTCGACCTATTTGTTAAAAAAAAACAATGTTTCAATCAAAATTTGTTGAGACGCGAGTTATTTCTACTACCTTTCCCTACCCATTTCTGTAATCAGATCGCAGGCAATATTTGAGTTTTTTTTAACACTCCGTTTCCTGGAGTAAATATAGGATATATTGAAAAGACTTGTAGGATTTTTAATAACCTATAGAATCAAATTAAAAAATTCAAGCGTGTACTTTTTAAAAAATGTGAATTGCTTTAATTTAAAATTTTTCGAATTTAAACTAATGTGTTTTAACACCCTATAGATTTTATTGCAAATATCTAATAGAAATAGTCTTTACTTAGCCTTGGCCTTTTTTGATAATAAATCTGAACATATCTCTTGAAATATTAAGAACGATGTTTACGATTGAAAGGATTCTTGAAAATCTGATTTTCGTTCTTAAACATAATTGTTTCAAAAAATATTTTAAGGTATAGAAAACCTCAATACAAAAGTCGCAAAATTATAAATCGCAACAATGATTAGTATATAGGGTGCTCCATTTAAAAAAATTCTACTTTATGCTAAACCGTATAATGAAGTCAGTATAATTTCTTGGTAAATTTTATCTAAAAGGCAAAACTTACTTCATCCAATCGGTAACTTACCCTGTACAATTTGGAAAATTTCAAATTTCATATTTTCAATTTTTTTTACGAATATGTCCCTACTTTAATTTTTATTTAATCAACCTGCTTATTATTATTTCATATTGTTAACTTTTTTAATCTAGTAAAACGATAAATATACAACAGGCAGCATAAAACTATCAAAATGCTATAAATCAAAATTCATTTTAGCAACAAAAGAGTAGCGAATTGATCGAATACACAGGCGACTTGAAACTTTTTTCGGATTCGTTTCTTTTAAAGGAGTAGAATCCCAAACCTGTACCTAAATAAAATTTAAACTTTCGACAGAAGTTCCCGAGGAGAGAATTTCCATCAAGATAGAAATAACTTGAGTTGTTTATGGTTCGCTTTTAGCGTCTCAGTGTTTTTCCTTTTTCCCACGAAGTTACCGAAAATCTGTTTTATGTAACTGAATTATATCCGATTTTTTTATCCGAGCTTTTCACCAATTTTCCATCTTATTGAGTTTATGTATGCGTATTTATTTTCTTTTTCTATCTTTATTTTTTACTAAGAGATTTATAAACTATAAATTATCGTAATTTAGTATTTTGAATCAAACCATTGGCATAGTTAGTTTAAAAGAAAAATCTTTTTCTTTAATGAAAAATGAAATAAGTTATATAAATTATAACAAGAGTTGTAATAGCTGGTGCTCAAACAACCATGTCAAAATATTTGCTCTGATTGAGAACAAAGTAAAGACATGTACGATCATTTAGTTTTTCCGTCTGAAGAACTTTTAGTTCCACATATGGATATACAAAGGTAGTGGTAGTTATTCTTTCCACTATTCACCAGTGGAACTTAGGGTGGTTGAGAGGTGTTTTCATCTTTGTCTGTCTTCTGCTATAAAGTTCAGGCTTCCGAATAACATATTCGCTTTTCTTTGTACTTATAATTTGTTGTAGTGTTTTAGTAAACAAATGTCTTCCGTAAAATCAGGATGTTCTAAATACTCCGTCATAGTCCATTTATATATACTTTTGTTATGATTTGTCGTTTTTCTTATTACTTTGTCCAAAACTATGTAAATAATGTGAAAGTATGCATATATATATATATATATATATATATATATATATATATATATATATATATGTTTACAGGCGCGGATCCAAGGGGGGGGGGGCGGTGGGGGCGATCGCCCCCCCCCCCCCCCCCCAAGAGCTTTGAGTTTAGGAAAATGGACCCGATTTTTCCTCTTATACTATAGTTTATTCAAGAACTAGAGAGAGTAATAAATCATTTTTTACCCTTTTTCTCTTCGCAAACTACCTGTGTTCTTTAGTCCGGTGTTTTTAGCAAAATTTATTAGATACATATATTTTTCATAGGAATCGGTTAGAAATTTTATAATCAAAAATACCGGTCTATAATAATAGACTAAAACGTAGGATTATTCTCTAAAAAAATTCTAAGTTATAATTTAAATACTTGCAAAATATCCATTGTCAAAAATACAAAAAGTTAAACATATTTAAAAATAAATTCGTCCATATAATAATAAAATATTTTTGGGGCTATCGGTCATTTTATTATTAATTAAAAACATTTTTAGGGTAGTTGACGTTTCAGTTTATTTATTTCTTAAACCATCTGTAGAATTACAATTTAACACTAAAAAGGGATTCATATGTAATTACTTTTTTTATGTTGTAATTAAAATTAGACCTACTTATTTTTATTTCTATTGTACTGATATCTTAATTTACTTTTATATATGGAAATACGATAGCCCCAAAAAAATAAAATAAACATGTTAATTCTACATGCTTAAGAAAAAGACACAAACACAATAATAAAATAATAAAAAAACTTACGGCTAATTAGAATTAAATATATATAAAATTAGAGTGGGACACACTAAAATAAATATATTTAAAAAAATAAAAAAACATATAAACAACATTAAACAATAAAATACAACAAAAACAAAAATTTAAATAATAAATTGTGTTTATACTAGTAAACATTACGTATGTAATTCCTAATCAAAGTCAGTGAAACTATCTCCGTTCAAATTAATTATAATTGGTTTCTCTCTCTCACCGATCATGAGATCGAGTTTCCACATTTTGTTTTATTCTTTTATTATATGGATTTTTCCCAATTTTCCGCAGTAACTTTAATCAAAAAAATATTTCAAAAATTCAGTTAAATTACTGATTTTGTAAGTTGTGTTATTTCTAGCAACTCTACCTTTTCCTTGAGAGAGATATTTCTTTCTCCAACGGATCATTTCCGGACGATCTATAAGAACATATTTCCTATCTGGTTTTTCCCAGCAAAAATTAAGATCTCTGACCGATTTCCAGAGATAAGTTCTTTTAATTTCAGGTAAATCGCGATCTTCAATGATTTTAGTTAGAATTTTGTAGATGGTTGGGATCTGCTTCTCATAATAAAATGTATATACAACCCCTTTAATTGCAGTTTTCATCTCTTCTTCCAACGAGGTTTTTCGTTTGCCTGTAATCGAATGTGGCTTGGGAGTACTAACAATTCCAGTCGTTTTTTCTCCTTCAGTATTCGGTACATAGTAGATTTTCCAACTTCTGTCATGTTGGAACATATCTCAACAGAGCTTTTAACATTATTATCTAGATATTGATATCTTAAGGCATCATAAACATTCATCGTAATAAGTTTTTCGTTGAGGAAAAAATGCCCTGGTTTAACGATTTTGGAATAAATATAGAGGTGAATGCCATATCTTTTGGGTATCTCACTAATCGCAAATAATAAATAAAAACAAGCGCAAACAAGATAAATCACTAAAAAAAACTGTAAGTTGTACTTTGCTCACTGACAGAAATTAAGTTAAACTATCAGAAATTCTATGTTGCAGTAAATTTATAAAATATATTTAAATATAATGAAATATAATTAGATTTACGGCAGTTCTCAGTTACCTGCAGCACTGGAGCAGGTACGTTAGAGGTTTCGGTAACAGTTCTATTACTCTCTCTAGTTCTTGAATAGAGTATAGGAGTCTGTATGCTTGCGATCGCCCCCCCCCCCCAAAAAAAAAAAGCTTTGAGTTCAGGAAAATAGAACCCATTCTGCCTTTTATTATTAGGAATGAGTATGCTGCTTAAATATAATGAATTATAATTAGATTTACGGCAGTTCTCAGTTACCTGCGGCACTGGAGCAGGTACGTTAGAGGTTTCGGTAACAGTTCTATTACTCTCTCTAGTTCTTGAATAGAGTATAGGAGTCTGTATGCTGGCGATCGCCCCCCCCCCCCCAAAAGCTTTGAGTTCAGGAAAATAGAACCCATTCTGCCTTTTATTATTAGGAATGAGTATGCTGCTTACACTCCCCCCCCCCCCCGTTGGCAACTTGTTTTTCTTGCCATACTGTACTTTTGTGATATCACCGCCCCCCCCCCCCCAAAGAGAGAGGCTGGATCCGTCCCTGTATGTATACAGAGTGTCGAAATTGTAATCGCGTGATAAGTATTATCCGTCAAATTTTAATTTTTTTACAAATAAAATTCAAAATTGGGGTTATATCTTAGAATATCGAAAAAAGTTATAATAAAAAGTTTTTCTAAATGCAATTTTTAGCCCATCTGCAGAATTTCAGCTGTATAAGATAATTTAGATTTTTTTGTAAATTGCACCACTGTTGCAAAATAAGACTCAACGCAACCTACATAAAACTTCTTAGTTTTGACAATGCTTCATTCCAGACATATTAAATGTGTGTTTTTCTACAAAATCCAATCCTATTTTTGAAAACGTACTTTGTGCCTGAAAGTAATACACATTAATATTAAGAAAATAGTTAGTTTTCATCTCAATCGAAGCAGATGCCAAATACAAATTTCGAGTAAAGCTATATATATATATATATATATATATATATATATATATATATATATATATATATATATATATATATATATATATATATATATATATATATATATATATATATATATATATATTCCCCGCAGAACTTGATGCCGGACTTTACGGTCCTAAGGAGAATAATATAACTTTTCCAAATACATAGACATACATATTTTTAATAATTTCGTTCCGCTCCGGGGTATATTCAGATGTTCATTTGTACTGTTTAAGATAACAGTCGGGCATCAAGTTCTGCGGATATATCTGCCGACCTCTCTCAAAATACCTTTAAAATATTAAATTACATTTTTTGGCGGTTATACATGACTATTCTCCATAATACCCCAATAGCTTACATGAAAAATAAGACTTATAAATAATTTAAACAAAGATTCATCCAAGTCAGTAAAATTGTAACGTGGCGACAGATTTTTGAATTGAATCTTTTCTTCCATCGTTTGGGATATTTTGACCCTTATTGAAGCACCCCAAATAGTCTGCGGGAAAAAATACACACCTATATCAGTGTATTAAAACTGGTATTGATCGTAGCTATAGTCAATACTAGTGATAATGTGTATAAAGTCTTATATTAACTTTATCCTATTTTCAAAAATATTTCAAGCAAGTAAAGAAAAGTTTATCTAAAAATTCATAGCAAAAAAGTATGCAATGATAACAATATTGAAGAAAATTTCAAATATGCAATTTATCAATATTTTGCAAGCATTGTTCTGGCGATAAAGCTTTATAGCGATGAATAAGCTCATCATACTAGTCCGAGCGCGTAGGTATTCGTCAGAACATAATAGCAATTGTTTTATTAACCGTCGTAATTATATTACCAAATGCACCCGTACTAATTAATTTGATAAAGAATCTTAGGTATGGACATAAAAATTATCACACCTTTATCACGTGACTCTTACCATCTGAAATACATATAAGACACATTGGCCAAACGGTGGACTCATTTGCTCGTCAGTTACCGTGTAGTTCAGTGGTGAAAAAAAATTGTGACAAGTGCAAAATGGCATCATCAAACCCTTCAAACATGTTGGTGGAAGAATTTGTGAAAAAATTTTTAGAACAAGTCTACAAAGCTTCAAATAAAATTGTTGAACTTGACGAAGACGGTAATCCAATCATTAATGATGATGTGTCTGTGGATTTCGAAACAGTTGAGAAAATTTTGCTCCAACAAGGATTTTTTGAAAGGTTTTCCGAAACTTTTAATGGTGCTAATAAAAAATCGTGCTCCACATTTGCCGCCATAAATGAACTAGTGCGTGTTGCTCAGAATAACATGAACGTTCCCGACGAAACTCGCGAAACTCAAGCAGAACAAATAAAAGAATTTATTAGACAGTTTATTAAGAAGCAAGCTAGTGCAAGACCTAATTATGATGAAAGTGTTCAACTTTTAAATATGTCTCCATCGCATGTCTCTACAGTGTCTACATTGCGCTCTATGGTCCCTCCAGCTATTATTGAATATGCATCCGATTACGATATTTCCCACAGAGGCCTTTCATTAAGTAATCAGAACAACAGCTTTTACCATGCCAGCCCAAATATTAATGGACTTGATAATGACATCAATTTGCATCGTGAAGAAAACTTTAATCCTCAAGTTTTGTTTCAAAACCAACAACGTGAATCCTTTGATGAAGATGAGAACAAGGAAAACATTCCACCAAGTCCTACTATTCGTTCAGGTAGATATGCATTCTACTATGGTGTTAAAAGCTATGAAAGATATCTTGGTGCTGCTTTATTCTTTATTACGATTATCTTTGTGATTTATTTGTGGGACAGTCTTGTAGGTCGTTCTTCACCTTTTAATTCTGTAGTTATTCATAAACCCCAAAAAAGAAGTGTTGCTGTTATACCCACAGAAATTTTCCGTCATAACCCGACAGACGTTATTAATAATAATGTTGTTGCTAATAATAATGCTTCTTTTATGGAATTCTATGCACCGCAATTTTATTGGCAGCCATATTTTGTTATTGTGATGATTATTATTTATATCATTTTATGGTTTTTGTAAAAGCATTTGAATTTTTAATCAATATTTTTTGATATTTCTCTTCTAAAAAAGAAATGTGACAAGCAGACTTATTTTGATTATTATTATTTATATCCTTTTATGGCTTTTGTAAAGGCATTTTAATTTTCAATCAATATTTTTTGATATCTTTCTTCTAAAACCAAAATGTTTTAGTTGCATCGTAGTAGATAGATTTAGTAATATGTAGAATTGTACAAGCGAGAAAAAAATGTAAGAAGGAGCTATATTTTGTTATTTTAATTATTATTATTTATATCTTTTATGGTTTTTGTAAAAGCAATTTAATTTTCAAATAATATTTTTTGATATTTCTCTTCTAAAAACAAAATGTTTTAATTGCATCGTAGTAGATGGATTTAGTAATATGTAGAATTGTACAAGCGAGAAAAATATGTGAGAAGGGGCTATATTTTGTTATTTTAATTATTATTATTTATATCTTTTATGGTTTTTGTAAAAGCAATTTAAATTTCAAATAATATTTTTTGATATTTCTCTTCTAAAAACAAAATGTTTTAATTGCATCGTAGAAGATGGTTTTAGTAATATGTAGAATTGTACAAGCGAGAAAAAAATGTGAGAAGGAGCTATATTTTGTTATTTTAATTATTATTATTTATAAAAGCAATTTAATTTTCAAATAATATTTTTTGATATTTCTCTTCTAAAAACAAAATGTTTTAGTTGCATCGTAGTAGATAGATTTAGTAATATGTAGAATTGTACAAGCGAAAAAAAAATGTAAAAAGCCGCCATATTTTGTTATTCTGATAATTATTATTTATATCCTTTTGTGGTTTTTGTAAAGACATTTTAATTTTTAATCAATATTTTTTGATATTTCTTTTCTAAAAACAAAATATTTTAGTTACATCGTAGTAGATAGATGTATTAATATGTAGAATTGTACAAGCCAAAAAAAAATGTAAGAAGCAGCCGTATTATGTTATTTTGATTATTATTATTTATATCCTTTTATGGTAATATTTTTCTTCTAAAAACAAACTATTTTATTTGTATCGTAGTAAATATATTTAATAATACGTAGAATTGTAGAAGCATAAAAAAATGAAAAAAAAAATTAAAAAATATATAACCATACCGCTAGTTTTATTTCAATTCTCTAATTGATATTTTAAACACGAAAAACTCGATTTCTTTTATTTTAAAAAAAGCAAAATTGCCTTAAATTGAGAGCAAATTTGAAATGTAAAAATCTCATCAAACACCCAGACACTCTAATAGTTGGTTCAATGGCTTAAATTACATTTACGTTTATATAGGAAGCGCAATCTTACACTTTTAGGTAGCGTCACATGTTGTGTGACACTCCAATCTTGTTTTATATTATTCTGCTATTTTCCTTGATTTAAATATATTTTTCTTCTTTTGTGCTTAAGCAGTCCACCATTACTTCAATTATTAAATTAGGGAAAACATTTCGAGTACTGTTGCTAAGGGACGGCCATTCACAATCGTTATTTCTTGAAAACGTCCCGAAGAATAGACTCGAAAGTTCAAGAATTGAAGTACACGCGTATCCTATTCTAATAAAGAAAGTTAGTAAAAGATAGAAGCATAATTAGAACGTGTCATTTTCTGCACACTGGGCCGAAAATTCGATAAAGTATTTACTTATCTTTCTTGTATTAATAAATATTATGTTATTGTTATGCATCATATATATATATAACTATTGATATAGTTTCCTTTGAAAATATTAACGTTAATGTTACCTAATTAAATAAATGACATGAAAACGTAACTTAACACAAAAAAAGTCACAAAAAGTCAAGAAAAGTTTAGAAACGAGAAATTTCATTTCTACTTTTCAGCGACTTTTTGTTTTCCCTTTAAGAACTTTATTATGCTAAAATGTTTCAGGGACTTACATCCAAATTTTTGTTTACAGTTTCTTAAACATAAAAAAGCAAATAAAATATTTAAAAAAGAGTATACACTTTGTTTTATGTCACTCTGTGCAGCTTTCTGTAATATTTGACCCACATACCTTTATTTATTTTCTTGATTTATTCCATACGTGTTTTCCATTTACATTTTTATACATTCATATGCAGGGTGAGTCAACGAGTAGATGAAGTAAGTTTATACCTCTTGGGTATAATTCATAAAGAAACTCTATTTACTTTATTAAACGGTTAAGCTTTTTAAAAATATTTTTAAATCTACGGGGTATGCCAAAAAACGAGGAGAGCATAAAGTTGTATTTTTTAAATAGATCACCCTGTATACAAATCATTTTTTTGAAAAATTTTAAATTAAAATATATCACTTTTTCAAATGGTATACCCTGTATTTTTTAATTTTATTTTATAGGCTAATAAAAACTCTACAACTTTAGTTCATAATATCCTATACTTATTCCCAGAGATCTGCAGTCATATTTTTTTAATAATATTATCAATGAATTTTGTAATGGATAATTTCAAAAATTGGAATATCAATTAATGGGTAACTATTAAATCACAAAGAATTATCAGTTAGTTCATCAATTGATAATTTTGAAAATAGTATTTTGATTTATTGAAGTAACTGGTAATTTGATTCCAAGAATAATCAGTTAATAAAGTAATTAATAATTTTATTCCTAAATTATCAATTAACGAAGATTGATAATGTCATTTTTGAAATTGCCACTTGACTAACAAGGAACGTACTTGAAGTGTCCGGCAATGATTTTAATGAAACTTCAATATGTTGTAGAGGGTACCAAAATAAGAGACGCTTTTTTTTTTATCTGCGAAGATTTATTTTAATGGGGTGAAAACCGCCCTTAAAGTTAACCCTCAAACACAGAATTTTTGAAATATCTCAGGTTCTAAATGAGATATCTTTACAAAACAAAATAAAAAATATTTATTGTTCGAAATGATGTTAAACTATGATTGTTTCATCACCAAAGATATCATTTCTTATTTTTTATAAGGGTAAACTATCTTTTCCCACCCGTAATTTAATTCTAAAAATTTAATATATTTGTTTGAAAATATTTTTTCACAAATACCATAAGTAACTTAAGTTGACGGGTTTTGGGGTTCAATTCGAATAACAAGTAATTTTAATTTAGTTTTGTAGAGATATCTTAATTAGAACTGAAGATATTAAAAAAACTTATTTGGGTGTGGCTCACCCTCTTTTACTCGTTTATCTTCGCAAACCCCGCAACACATCAACTCAAGTTACTTATTGTATTCGTAAAAGCATATTATCAACAAATTTGGTTTAATTTCGTAACGTCCAGAATTAAATTATGTTTACTTACAAGATTAACCCTCATATATATATATATATATATATATATATATATATATATATATATATATATATATATATATATATATACATATATATATATATATATATATATATATATATATATATATATATATATATATATATATACATGGCGTAACAGCAGTTCCACCAAAAAGTAATTTCCACTTTGTTTTGAAAATATATATCTCAATTAGAATTTGAGATTTAAAAAAAATGTGTTTGGGAGTGACTCACCCTCTTTTACTACTTCATTTTTTGAAACCCCTAAACATGTCAACTTAAGTTAATTATGGTATTCGAGAAAAAACTACTTTGAAACAATTTCATTAAATTTCGTAATTTTTAGAATTAAATTACGGACGCGAATAGATGGTTTACCTCTATAAAAAATAAGGGATATTATCCTTAGGGATAAAAATACCTTAGTTTTACATTATTTCTAATAAAAAGTAATTTTCATTTTGTTTTGTAAAGATATCTCATTTAGAACCTGGGATATTTCAAAAAAATAGGTTCATTAAAATCGAAGCCAGATACTTCAAGTACCTTCCTTTTAAGTAATTGATAAATCTAAAAATAAAATTATCCATTACCAGGGTAAGTGAAAATTTTGTTTTTCTAATTACCCATTAGAAAAGTAGTTAATAATTTATTTTTCCAAATTAAAAATTTACGAGAGTTAAGTTAAAAAATATTTTTTATTAAATGCTCCACTTTTTTGTTTAAAGTACTGGAAAATTGACAGTAGGGACAATTTGTCAAAAACATCATTTAATTCTACTTATTTCATCAAATTTCATTCAATCGTTAACTCACCCTATACATACATACCTTTTAGATTTTGTTATATAAACTTAATTAGACCTAAGGCTCATTATATGCTCGAAATTTAAGCCTTTGTGGCTGAGCTCCTGAAAGAAAATACAGCAAACTCATGATTTTTTTTTATCTCGACCCAAATGTCTAGACTGGTAAATATACCGTTTTTAAGGAGAAAAATGTGTTTCTCTTTTATACCAAAGTTATAGAAGAGTATTCAATATATACCCATATTTATTCATCAATCGTAGAGCTTTTTAATAAAATTTTATCAATACTTCTTATCAACCCATGACCGAACAGACTTTCTTAAAGAGAAAACCTAATTTTACTTTTGCCCTGATATAAAGAAAAACATTTTTTGTTTTATATTCTTCATGAGTGCACGTAAAATACAAATTGCTGTTAAAGCGATCCATTCACTGCATATGAGACAAATATAGTGGAATGCCCAATATTTGACAAATTAAATTAAAATAGTAATGAAAATAGTATTATTTGAAAAAACAACAATTTGCAAGGCATTTATAATTAAACTAGAAAATATTATAAAAAAATAGTTAAAAACAAAACTTCATTTGATTCATTTAAATGAGTTGATCCTAACTCGTGAGTGATTTGGCAACGTCGTGTTTTTACTGTTTATGTTTATCTCCGAGGCACTCTAACCCCACTCTTCCATAATTAATACGTTTATAAAATAGTAAAATGTTTTCTCATAAATGTCGAATGTGTCATGTCACGTAAACAATGACATCAGAATATACTGAATACAAAAAAAAAAACGCAAATCAGAGAATAATTTGAATTCACAATTTGTGTATGTTCATATCAACAATTGAGTGATAGAAAGAAAGTGTACTGCTGATGACTTGTAGGGTAAAAATTGTGATTTGTCAACATCTTTAAGATATGTTGTTAAAAAGGAAATTTTTGGGTTAGCAAGTATTCTTCACTAAAATGCATAAAATCTATAAATATAAATTTTAGTTCATTCAAGTAGGTATAAAGAAGATAATACACATTATAAATGCTACGACATTAACTTCGGATTACCTATTCGTATTTGATATATATATATATATATATATATATATATATATATATATATATATATATATATATATATATATATATATATATATATAAACACGTTGTTTACTAATTTGTATTATATATATTATTTGTATTCATTTAACATTAGTAAACTAAATAATATCAATGTGTCAAAATTTCCGTACTGAATGTGTTCACAGATCTGAAGAAGTGCGCGCTCGTGCAACGTTGCCAAACGTTTCGACTCCGTTTTAATGCATGCTAATCTCAAATTTTGTGTCATTTTTTTTTATTGATATCTCAGTAAACCCCAAGGTTAGCTAAATATTTCGTTGTCAAAGGAGGAATCTGTATATTTCAAAAAGCTGATTTTTAATTTTTTTAACCTCATCTAATCGACAAATGGTAGTATAATTCAAAGAAAACTGCCAAGATACTGATTTCATATAGGACTTCTCAAAAATTGATTTTGATTATGCTTTAATATTTTCTATTTAATATGGGCAGTGATTGAATCTCCGTAACTAATAAAATTCATTATTAAATTTTAATCCACTTTCATTAAGATGGTTTAACTTTAAATTAGTCAAACTTAACAATGAAAGACTTGATTGACGAATGCATCAGACATATATATGTATATATATATATATATATATATATATATATATATATATATATATATATATATATATGTAATCGAAGGTTTTCGGGCATCCCGTGTACGTGCTGAGTCCCTCTCAGGACTGTAAGGCAGCTGACGTTTCGGTGAAATCTCATTCACCATTTTCAAAGGTCACTGTATGGCGTCTACGATCTGTACAGTGAGCTTTGTAAATGGTGAATGAAATTTCCCCGAAACGTCAGCTGCCTTACAGTCCTGAGAGGGACTCAGCACATACACGGGATGCCCGAAAACCTTCGATTACACATTACACCCGTGAAAAATCCGACATAACATATATATATATATATATATATATATATATATATATATATATATATATATATATATATATATATATATATATATATATATATATATATAAAGAGAGAGAGAAAGAGAGAGTGTAAAAATTATTTTATTATAAAACCAAATCAAGAATGATAGAAAATTTCGTTTATTTTTGGGAGACAAATATTTTCTACCAATTTTATAGTTTGGTCTCTAGAAATTTTTGCTTCAACTTTTTTATAGAATTGTTGGTTTGTTGACTTATGTAATATATATATATATATATATATATATATATATATATATATATATATATATATATAATATATAACAAGTACATAAAACTCATCAACCAGAAAGTCTAACTTCAACAGCCACTGGATCGGAATTAAGAATAACAATTTTAGTAAATCCTACTGTGAAATTTTCTTCTAAAACAAATATAAAACCTAAGCTGTATATATAGTATAAGGCGAGTTTTTTTAGATTAAACCAAAAATTGGGTCAAAGAATTGGTCAACTGTTAAACTGGGACATTACCTGATCAATTCCCTTAAATTGGTTTCCCTAATTACACGAATAAAAATTATCTCCTAAACATTTTATCATACTGAATTGATTATAAATTTATTTAATGACTATTTGCAAATACAAAATTTGCATTTTAGAGATAATTTGGAATTTTAAAACTAAATAGACTAGTGGAAATGAAAGATCAATACTAATTACCAATAAATATTTATATTTATTATATATAAACTAGTTTATATATAAGACTTTTTCGGTTTGTATGTACTTTCAAATATAAACGTACATAATTATTGTGTTATGCAGAATGTTTATATTTATATAAGCGCTTTAATGCTAGATAAACGGCGTTTATAGGTTGTAGAATATTAATGTAGATTTTTGCAAAAACAACTATTGGATGGTATTCTTTGAGCGATTCTTAATATAAAATAATATTTTTGATATTTTTGAAATAAAAAATGTAAAAGATCGAAAAAACGCTATTTTTGGACGTTAATAATTATTGGTTGAATAAATATTTTTTAATTCTATTTGTAACGACAGAGTCTACAAACTGAAATGATTTTTTTGGCTATAAACAAACAGCTTAATTTGATAATATGCATAGAACAAAAATATTTCGAACCAATATTACGCCAGCAAGTAGATTTTCCTCTTTGTATCATACAACCGGCGCATCAGCTAAAAAAGCATTTCAAACTTAAATTTTTCGTATAGCTTTACTTATAAATTATAGATTTATCCAGACAAAATATAGTTTTTTTTTCAAACGTGTAATATTACTCTGCAAAAAATATGATTAAAATGTTTGCATAAATGTTTGAAAAAATTTTTTTATAACAATCATATTCCGACTTTAGCGAACTTCTAAAAAATTAGATTCAGCAGCTCAAAATACAGAAGAAAAGCTGTGGTTGATCTAGCTAAATTAAAAAGGCAATTGGGACTCCTCTGCTCCCTACGTTACGTTATTTTCATCTGTTAATGTCTCTTTGTACAAATGCAAGGATTTTTATATCAACCTATCGAATAAATTATATAATAACTTTCCCTAGTTTTGGGACATATTTGGACATCTAGTTTCGAATTTTTATCAGCTAGTTTTGTGTGACTCCATTATTTTTAATTGTCCCAAGAATTTAAGGGTATAACAACTCTCAAGTAAGTATTTAATTATCTATTAAAACGTTGTAAAATAAACAAATGGTAGTCATACAAGTAGCATTAATCTAAATTATTAACTCGTTAATCGCATTACTTTTAAAAAGGATCATCTGCAGAGTAATAAAATCATTATTATCAGTTAGGACTAGTAGTCTTACCATGTTTAAAACATATTACGATAAAGGAGCATTTACTTTAAATAATTGGACAGTTATCGAGCCATTTCCCACTGAAACTTAATAATTTTATCGCTTTATAAATGAACCAAACTACTGCACGGATTAAAGTTAATGTAGATGGTGATCTAACAAATCTTACAAGGATTGAGTTATAAAATATGTCGCGCTTACTGTAGCGTATTACGTACCATATCTACCACAAAACTACTGAATAAATGAGACCCAAATGCTCATAATAATTGTTATAACCCAATATTAATTAACTATATTGATGACGATAGAGCTTTAACAGTTATTGAAAATTTGAAAAAAGAAACCTTGCTGGTCTTAATGACATAAATCTAAAAATATCAGCGCCATAGAAAAACATACACATATTTTCTGCTGTTTTATACAGTTGTTAAGTCGTAGTCCTAGAGAAGGAGTTTTTTTAAAGTATATTAAAAAATGGCAGTACTTTTTCGTTTGATAGAAAGAACTGTTATGAAAACATAGACAATTATGGACAGATCTCGATCTTCAATACCCTTTAAAAAATACCCTTTGAAAAAAAATCAAATTCTTTTATAATAAATTAATAAACTTTATTTAGAAGAATAAAGTTTTAAATCCTGCCCAACATAGCTTTTTTCCATGAAAGTCTATAGATTTTGCGTGAGTGAGAAAAACATTTCATAAAAATCTTCTATAATCTCTCTACAGCGTTTGATAGCATAAATAATTGCTTTTTAATTGATAAACTATATAACTTGTGTATTAGAGGAACCATTTTTAAAAAAACAGTACTGTTTTCTAGGGCTACCCTTGTTTGTATTTAATGCTAACGTTGACATGTAAGCGGGTGACAAAATGACCATTGCTGCTACTAATACTAGACGAGCTACGCACCTTTATTTTTTATGGTATGTATGAAAAGAGGTCTTGAATATCTTAATACCTACACGTAGGGAAAAGTATAATTATATATATATGTATATATATATATATATATATATATATATATATATATATATATATATATATATATATATATATATATATATATATATATATATATATATATATATATATATATATATATATATATATATATATATATATATATATATATTTCAAGAATCCGCGTTTCTAAATTTAATTAATTATTTATTTCAAATTAAAACAAAAACAAACCATGTTTTATTACCTCCTAATTATGAAATATTACGTTTTTTGACTGGGCGTCCATTATGCAAATTTACCAAGATCGCTTTCCAGATCATGATGGGCTAAAGTTTGCCAAGGGATGCGAATTGTTGGCTAAAAAAGAAACAATAGAATTATAAAAGGACGACCATGCTTGAGATGAAAGTCGGGCACTCTGAGGTTGGTTGATTAGTCAATCTGAGATTAATTTTGTATAAACCAGTTTTAATAAACCGAATTCGAAGAAGTAGCTTAGAGTTTAATCTGTGTAGACCAAAGTTGCTGATTCCTATAGGTTCTTAATCACAGACCAAAATTGGGCGTAACAACATGTTTAATGATAGGTAATGATGGTTTTGGAGGCATCCTTAACATTGGGGTTTCTAGCAATATCAGCTGTAAATTAAATTCTGCTGACTTCGCTATGTTCAGCTTAAAATATACTATCGATATTGATGAACTTTTGTCAGTGTATAAATCCATTAGGTGTTATTTTGCTGGCGGAGTTACTGAGTAGCTTTTTTTGTCTATATTGTTCGTATTTACACTTATGTTTTTGTTTGTGTAAATAATCTTAATTCATTTTGATTGTTAAAGTAGGTGCGGATCCAAGATGAGGCGGTGGGGGTGATCGCTTCCCCCCCATCCCAAAGAGCTCCTCAATTGAATTAAAATATACTCGCTTGCCTGCTGTATGTGAAAGTCGCGGACCCCCCTGGTCAACATGTCGCTTGTCATACTGTACTGTCTCGTATACCAATGGGGTGGGGGTAATTTCTATATCTTTTTCGCTCTTGTGATATCACGGCCGCTCTCAAAAAGAGAAGCTGGATCCGCCCCTGTGATTAAGGTGTATGTTTTTTGTTATTATACGTGATTACCATTTTTATTTTTTTATGTTAACATTAATGTTATTTTGAAGTATGACCAACGTACAAATTTGTATATGTCATGTTAATATATCATTCTATTATATTATATCCTAAACACCAACACAAACCATATCCACTTTACCTAATATAATCATATTAAAATAATCAATATAAATGAAAAACTTGATTCATAATTACAAGAGGCCTTGTGGGCGGCGTAAAAAATCATGAATCGATTGACAACTGAAACCTTGAAGAAAGCTAAAATTATCCCCTTTTTTCTTATAGAGTTTCTTAAACTTTTTTATTCTGTAGACCCTCAGTCTTCCTAGTATTAACTGTTGACGTATTTCATAATATCTCCGACACAATGTCGCGTAACGCGCATCATCGCGGGCAAAATAATTTGAAAGGGTTTACTTTAAAATGGAAAATATTAAAATAAAAAATAATGTTTGATCTACAACTCGTACGTTTAATAATTAAAACAACATAAAGTCACATAAAGTTCTTACGTAAATTATATACACAAAAAAAATTAAATTCTTTTTTTCCACTCGTAAAATTTTATGGCAAGGAAAAGAGGACGATACGCAGAACGAAAAAATCGTCTATAATCCCGAATATCTACTTACGAACTACATTTTAAATTTTTCGTTAGTACTAATTCCGATCAGTTCTTCTTTTAATATGACATCTGGTTTATCAATTGCATATCTACAGTGGCATTTCTATCGTCAAAACATCCTCAAAAACTGGAAAAATTTTTGTCAAACATCAGCCTTTCAACCGGCAGCGTATTTCAGTATGAAACAGTAATCGGTGAGAGTTTCCGTCGTTTCCTTCAGACAACTGCGAAAATAATCCAGAACCCAACATGTTGCTCCGAATTTTCTTAATTGCATTTAGGACGGATTGAAGAGAATAATGTTTGATAAAAATATCGCTTTTTCACGAAATAATTGAGTATTGATTCGCCTTTAGTGTATGTTGTTAAAGTTCTCGCAAAGAACAGTTCTTCGTGGATCTCTTACCCCATAACATATGCTAATAACAGTTCCTCAATACCAAGAAAAGTTCACTCGTCCAGTTGTATGGGGAACTGAGATAATTACACAAGAAGCGTCCAAAATTAATATGTCTTTGGACCGCGTTGTTACTCAAAGATATTCTTTCCAGTATATCAGTTTGTGTAGAACAGTTTTAACAACCTCTTCAAAAGCTGGCAAAATTAGCTCTTCCTTAATAGTATGAGGCTCTTCTGATCAGTAAAAAGATATTGTATGACTCCCCAAAACAATCATCGCCTCTTTCTGACATTGTAGTGAACATACCCTCCACAGTGGGTCCCTTCTAATTTTTCCTTCAGTGTTTAAACGCATTTCAAACCTATTTTATCAGGATGATACTTTTTCAGAACTCACCAAATCAACACTATACTGTCTAGATTTCTTTTCAGATTCGGACAGGTTTAGTAGCAGTTTTAGTCTTTATGGCGATCGTTGGTCTTTATAGTTTGGTACATAAGAATCATATACCATTGAATTTTGTTTATAAAAATTCAGATAAAAAGTAAATGTTGCTAACACTCTAACACCAGTGTAAGCAGTTGTTTAAAATATCGAATGACCTTTACCACAACCCATGATCAGCAATTAGACTTTCGAAGGAATTAAGAAACAATAATATTTTTTAAAAAATATACTTATTTATCTCCAGCCTCCCAAAAAAGACAATTTTATTCACTTTAACTTGCATGTTAGGTCTACTTTTATTATTAAAATTATTTAGTCATAATTTTTATTCGCAAAATTCAGAAACATAACAGTATTTCCTCTGAAATTCTTATTACTAATAGACGAAATAAACAAGTCCGTGCAGGTCTGCGCTGCGTTTCTTACAGCTGTAGTTTAACTCTAGACAAGTTTGCTATCGTGCATATGAGCGTAATGCATTGCTATTATTTGCGTAAGTTTTTATAAGTTACAGGTAGTGTGATCATAAAGCAAATAGTTAATTATTATAGTTAATTTCCGTGTCTATTCTCTTATGAGCATTATATAAGTACATAGGTAAAACCTTGTTTGATACATTATGACATTTATAGAACTCCTAAATTTTGGTGATGATCTGCCGAAATGAGATCCATTTTCGGGCACTCTCTTTAAATTTCATACACCCTCAATTTCTTTCCATTGACAAAGATTCCTTGCAGTCCATATAAACCACTTTGAGAATCAATGTTGTAGATAGATCCATGCATTCCATTTCAGTAAAACATTTTACCGAAAACGAAAAAATTTGGATTAAAGTCGCGTGGGTAATGGAGACCACTTAGCGATTGGACCTACAGTTTAACGTAGGTTCCGAATCACGGTCTCACGGTTTTCCTAGGTGATCACCCATCCAATTACTAACTGCTCACGGCGCCGGACTTGAGTTATCATTATAGCCTTATACGGAAATAATTATAGTTCAAAAATAAACATTGACAGCCGGATTCACTAACATGATTTAAATTTAAAGCCGCCATGTATTGATAACAGAGGGCTTAAACTGACGAGAGTGCCAATAAGTCAAGCAAGTTTTAAACCCTAAAAATACAAGCATAAAAAAATCACATTCTTTTATTACTGAACTATCAAAACTGATGCAACTATTTCTCTAACATATTTCAAGGCTTTATCGCAAGGTTGTTATCGTTAATATCCCTATATGATTTGTTGACATATGTAATATAAATCATGACAATCTCATAAGCAAAACAAAACTGGCTGACTATAAGATTTACATTTCATGGTAACTAGATCCGGTTTAAATTTTAAATCCTCTTAGTAAATATGGCTGTGAAAATATAAAAATATTTTTGGTTTGAAACTTCCTTCAGCAATAATTAAATGAAAAAATTATACTTAATATGTAAATTAATTAAATTATTGATCACATTTTAATTGCACAACTGTATATAATTTTCTATAATTTACCTTCTCAATTAATTTCATTTTAATTTTTTGACGATATCTAAGTTCTCCAATAAGAATAAAACTTATAGATACGTTCTTCTTTTTTTCATCAATCGTTGTTGTAAAAGAAACATATAACACGTAATCTAAAAAAAAACATTCTAAGGGTTTGATATGTAGCCTTTTTTGCATGGTCATGTCCCCACTTTATCATGAAAGCAGATCGAAATAGCCTATGATATCTGTTGGGTCGTGATTTCATAGTTTGGCGTTAAATCTATATTTCAGAAGACGTAGAGATTGATACCTAACATATGGTACACTGGCCAGGACTTACATGAGATATGACAGATATAAATTGTATTTTAGATAAATAAACGGGATTCTAGCTTTTACGTTTTACAAATTTTTCTGATAAGAAGTTTGGTTTCATTTTTATTTATGTATAAGGGATCAAATATTATTCACACTTTTATCTTCTTATTATACAGGATAAGTTAGATGGATGAAAACTCTCAAATTTCTCCCTAATCAAATTCAAATAACTTGAAAATGGTGTTTTCATATATATTTCTAACTAAAGTTAATGTCAACTTAGTTCAGTGTTCTAGCGACAGGTTTAAGCTTTGAAGAAAAATAATATTGTAAATTTATCACAGCGGTCTGCATTATAACTAATCATGCAGTTAATCTGAAAAAATAAATAAAAACACTTTTTTAGAAAAACGAATTTATTTTCATGAAAGTCGTGCTCTAAACGGTGCAAAATAAATATTTATATAGACGGGGGATTTTTCCCATTTCCCATTTCTATAATAAAAAATATGGGTTCCTGTGTAAAAAGAAAAACGACCTTGAAATATGCGTTCAAGGTCAGTTTCAAGGTCATAATATTACGTTGTAATCCAGTTTATATATATGTACCATATTCTAACTTGATCCGATAATTGGTTAAAAGTAAATTTGCTCATAGGCCATGGGCAGCAGCGACACTAAATAAAATCGATTAAAAATGAAACTTTCATATGACCTAAGTTGCCAACAAGGTCAGTTTTAAGGTCATAATATTGAGTTATTATCGGTTTTATGTATATGTGCCAAATTTCAGTTCGAGTTTGACTTTAAAATATATAATTAGGATCAGTTTTAAAATCATAATATTGCATTGTCATCGGGTTTACATATATCTAACAAATTTCAGCTTGACTGGATAATAGGAAGTGAAGTTGACCTTGAAATAAGCTTAAAATATACGTTCAAAGTCAGTTCCTAGGTTATCGGAGGTGGCTTAAAATTAAATTACAAGATTTAATGGGCAGTCGACAACCCATAAGCGATAGGCAGCAGTGAAACTAAAAATCGTTGAAAAATGGCAAATTTACAATTTTAAAACGTAAATATAATCCGCACTTTTAAGCATACGCACTATAAAATGCTTAGCTGACCATTGACAGGACCGAACTAGGAAAGTCTTGTATTTGTTTTGGAAAAAAGTAAGCATTCACTTTATGGAGCTCATTATACTAAATAAAACACACAAAATAGAGTCTCTTATAATAGTATAAATCTGTTTATATCAAACACGAGATGGCGTCGAACCGGTACAGTTCGTTTACGAATGACGCTTTTAAAAAATGTGACTTATGCTCGATGTGCATAAATGCCTTTTTTTGTCCATGTTTCGCCGTTTTTTAAAAACTTATCAACAATCCGGGCCCATTATATTTTCGAGATGTGACACCTTATTTCATTATCTAAGAGAACTGTTGTAGAAATACTTGAACAGGTCACCAGCCTGCAAGGAATGAACATTATCATTATCTCAACTAACAAGCAGTCTTATGTATATGGTAAAATATTAAAGAATAAAATTGAACGACAATATAAGGTTATGGCATTCGAAGATCAAGGGGATTTAGAGCCGGTCGATCAACTATAGTTAACCTATTATGTGTAGATTAACTAGTAGAAAAGAAGTCAGCGTTAGAGTTTATTTCCGGTATCATATCGATCACAACACGGCCAAAGTGCGTCCCTGATTTCAGCAGGAGAATGCGTGTGGGGAGTGAATTCCGCTAGCCGTGTGGGGGGAATTCTATAGAATCCAAGGGAATGAGTGAAGAGGTGTATAATTCCTGTTTGCTTTGCTTTTTCTTCCGAGCTAAGAAAACATGGATGGCCATGTTTATTGCCGAGGGAGGGTAGCGCAGAAGTGTGGTTGAAAGAAAAGGCTATGCCCAATAGACTTTACCAGATCAAGATAAATCCATAATATTCAGACGTGCATTTAAAGTTTCAAATAATTATAGTAATCGTCACACATGTGACAAGGTTAAACAAAATTCAAGAATTTTTGGGGCTATAGATCCGATTATCCAGTAATACCCACCTAAATTGACTGGAATATGACGCTTAAAGCAAAAAACTGGAAGCCAACTCCAAAAAATTATGAAGAAGAAGAAGTCGGTGTTCAACCAAGAGATATATATGCTATTTGTAGACTTAAAGAAAGCTTATGACAACAGGCCCCTTGCAAAGTTGTAAGAGGCTTTCGGAAATAGGAACGCCAGTGTAAGAGTTGTAAAAGCTATCAAGTCATTAGGTGAAAATTCTACGTTAAGGATCAAAAGTGAAAATAAACTTCACGAAGAATTTTAGGTCAATAAAGGCCTCAAACAAGAATGCTGCTTTAGACACAGGAAAAAAATGACAGGGAATACCACGATGTATACGCCATGTTTCGCGGATGATCAGATCATATTGGCACAAGGCTAAGTTGACTTGGTAAGGAAAGTAATACAAGAATACAAGAAGTGGGGGCTCAAAGTAATCATACCCTAAACTGAGTACATATGCGTAGGCGGAGAGACCCGAGAACTTATTCTGGAAGACGGGTAGCACATCAGATAATGCACGAAGTCTAAATATTTGGGAATGAAGATGGTGCAACTAAAAAACCATAAAAAAAATGAAACACATAGATTAGAAAAGCAATTACACTTTTAAACCCCATTCTATGCGACCCAAATATATCGGAACAAAACAAAAAGTAGATGATTTAAGAACAAAACAACGGATATGGTATGCCGACGTGCAAAGAATGCCAAAAGAACGTCTATCTAAACAAGTACTAGGGTGGACACCGCAAAGGACAAGGAAGCGGCAGAGACTCAGGAAAACCTGGCGAGAAGTTATCGACAAAGAAATGAGAAGTAAAGGTCTAGAGCATGATCAGCGGATAGACCGAGATTCCTGAAGTTAAAAAGAGAATAACTTATTGCTTAGCGAACTTTTTAATCGACCTCATTTGGATAGAATTTCTGACAGAGAGCATTTTTCAGTGAAAAATTCTAAATTATTATAATTTTACCTACAATTTTAGATATAGTCACATTTAGCATCACAAAGATATGTGGGACATCTAGAAAATATATTTTTTCACGCTTGGACTGGCTGTAGCTTTTAAACGGTGAATATTGGATGCAAATTGCTTACATGTCTCTATCTTAGTTTTTTATCTCCTACTTAAAAATGTCAACTTCCAATAAACTAAAGAGAAATCCAGAATTTGCTCGAATTTAACTTAATTTTTATCAGTCCTTTCAATTTTGATATACATAATAATTGGAGAACTAAAAATCAGTGGATAAATATGTTTTATACAGTGCATTTCTTTTAACGGGGAACGTATGCTTTTTCATGATAAGTATATATCTTTGCTAAAAGAATTTTTGTGATTTTCGGATACCAAAAAATCCCCATGGATTGACGTGTCCTTAAGTAATATATATCATTCAATCAAATCTTAGTGATTTTTAGAATAGATGTAATCTGAAACCTGTATAATACACTGCAATTTGATTCATATACAAAATGTATTTTGTATTTATTGTCTAATTGACAATGGAGTCTTCTCTCCATGGTATGCAATAACAAGAAATAGGAACGACGTTGGTTTGAAGGTTGTAGACAATGTTGAAGATTGACTAAAATATGGTTGTCGGACTTGCATTGTCTTTATTTTTATTTATTTTTACAACGTTTCGATTAGATTGTATCTCTAATCGTTATCAAGTATAAACTGAATGTACTAATGTACCATTGGGGGAATCACTAGACATAATCAAAACTAGACTTTCAAATGATACTGCTTTATCAGATCGAACCACGTTACCACTGGACGGAGTGATGGACCTTTTGAAGTGTTGCCTGCGTAGTGTTTACTTTCAAGTAAAGGACAAGTTCTACGCTCAGGACGACGGGCTTCCAATGGGTTCTTCACTCTCTCCAGTCATCGCCAATAAATAAATATATATATATATATATATATATATATATATATATATATATATATATATATATATATATATATATATATGCAATGGTTCGAAATTCATGCCATAGAAACGGCAACAATAAAACCGGAAATCTGGTTGAGATATGTCGATGATACCTTCATCGTATGGAAGGGCAATGATCAAGAACTTAATAATTTCTTGAAACATCTAAATACCATTCAACCTACAATTAAGTTTACCATGGAAAAAGAGGTAAATGATCAATTGTCCTTCCTAGATGTCATGGTGAGCCGCTCAAACGAAACTATTAAGACTTCAGTATACAGAAAGCCAACACATACTGGACAATCTCTTAATGATAGTTCTAATCATTCTATTGTTACAAACGGGCAACCTCTATTATCGCGCTATATCTATATGCAATATTGCTGATTCATGGGAAAGGTAGCAAATTTTATATCCGATTTACAACAGAATAGTTATCCTTTAAAACTAATTGACGATGTTATAAATAAGGGAACATTAAGGGAACTTCGGAGAAAATAAGTAGTTATAATATAAAAACAGCCTTTAAATCAGAAAATACACATAGAGCTCATTTAACAAAAACAAAACCAAAAACTACCGATAAGAAAGAATGTGTTTACAAAGTTCCATGTGAGTGTGGTGAAACCAAACGACCGCTAGAAGTTAGAATTAAGGAACATAAAACTCATACACAAGAAGAAGAAACGTCGAGATCAGATATTGCAGAACACGCCTAGGATAAACAACACGATATAAAATGGTCTGAGGCTGCGGCAATATATATGGAACCCAACATGAAAAAAAGAAAAGTTATAGAAGCATTAAAAAAAAATTGAATCTTCAGTAAACCGAATGTTTAAATACTTAATCTTTGGCAACCACTTCTTTGTAACATTAAATCATTGAAGTGTGTACAATGAAGCAAAACTTTGCGCTTCAATGGGCACAGTTCCTATATAAGCTCGTAGTTTTAAGACAAAACATTCAGTTTATACTTGATGACGATACAACCTAATTGAAATGTCTTAAAAATAAATAAACATAAAGACAATGCAAGTCCGACAATATTCGGCGAAGTTCCGCTTCCTTCACGTCACACCCTAAAACTAACCGTGATCATATTAAATTGTTTTTTTCAAGATCCATCCATTGATATCTCACTTGATGAAAAGCACATCTCTAGTCACTAAATATGAAGATGAGAAATTATTTGTGTAAACTTCACACACATTAAAAACAAATAATCTCTTGTCTCATTGGTTTTCGAAATTCAGTTCTAATAAAAAGGTAAGTTGTTTTATCGATCTTTAGGAATTTCGGAAGATAATAAGTAAAGAAAACAAAGGTTGTGCTGCTGAAGCGTGGGCTAATCACCACAGGCTATTATTTTATTACGCTAACTTCATCACCTTCAAAGAAATATTTTTTTGTAAATAACGCAAGCGATGGCAATGGTAAGTAAATACATACGTAGGCCTGTTTTTATTTTTCTAATATAAAATATTTAAAAATCCACATTTCCAAACATTCAAGAGAGGATAGATGTTACTACGATGTGACAGATAAAAATAAGTCGTAAAGTACTTCACATAATCCAAAATATATTCAAAACTTTCAAAAATCCGAGACCTTAAAAATTATTTTATGAACGAGTTTTAGCCAAAGTTGGTAAAACTTATATTTATTTATGACTTAGTAAAAGTTTTCCCACAAACATCTTCAAGATAGGCCATGCTTATAAAATTCCCATTAGGTAAAACATTTTGCTTTTACTTTGGTTTTATTATACTACCTAAAATATGTGTTTAAAAATTCATGGTACTTATTTGTATATAAGTTTGTTAATTTACATTTTTTGTTGTTGTTTTGCTTTGTTCTTGAGGTACGCTATTTGATTTTTTATGCAGAAACTGGGAAAGTTTTCATATTATCATATCATTATTATATACTTAAACCGTAGGAAGCTGAAGGGTTAAGCTTTAAATCCTTGATGGATAGCTTAATCAAAATGACGATACAATAAATGAAAGTAATTAATTGTTTATGTCGGTAACAATTGAATTAACGTTCTAATCAATGAGCTGCAGGTCAAAATCTCTATCTAAACGGTGAAAAATGGAAAAAATAAAAAAAAATATGTTAAAATGTCGAGTATTAAAATCGGTCTCCACACACAAAAGTCTTTACACATCACGCTAAATAGATTACTTTCATTCAAAATTAGATTTGAGGCTAATAATTTTATTACAAGGAGTTAATTAGAGAGTATTAGAATTTTTAGCTTATCCAAAACGGCCTCGGTAAAGTTTTACTAGACAAATCTAATATACTTTTTACTCGAGAAACCTTCTTCATTACTTTATTAAATTAGCTGTTAAAATTGGACAGGAAAGTCGAGATCTAGAGCGAATTCTACAAATTTAGCATCCATTGTAAATTCTAAATGTTTGTAAAAATATACTCTTTATTTGTAATTAGAAATGGAATTTTACCAAGTCAAATCTAATAAATACATTAAAACTGAGGGTAATGATTTCAGTATTCAATAAAACTGGATCAGCTATAAACTACAACTCCCTGAAACTAAATCAGTTGACTTCCTGTATAGTATAAATTAACTTTCAATAGTTAAATTATAGATTTTCTATAGGAAATTTTCTATTAAATTTGCCTTATTGTTCCTCTATTTATATTAGAGAAACTATTTTAATTCTCAACCAACTGAAAAAACGTTATACTATAATCTTAGACGTGCTCTGTTCTAATAAGGTTAGAGATTAAGCACTTAGATTGCAAGAATACCAAAAAAGGGCGGAAACCTCGTCTATGGCAATACACCGCCACCTGCAGTACGGTTTTGAACTTATTGGTTCTCAAAAGTACAAGGTAGGCCAGCGCACCTCAATATATATATATATATATATATATATATATATATATATATATATATATATATATATATATATATATATATATATATATATAGACTGCGGTTGATCTGTAAAAATCCATTATGATGTGGCTATTAAGAGGGTTCAAGACAGTTTTTCCTCTAAAGCCTCCAGAATAATGTACATAATAATTTTTACAAAACAGTAGTAATCAAAAAAACAACAAAAAGGGGAACTTTTAAGCAATCCATATCATACAAAATACGAAGTTTAATAAAAACAGCGCCATCTCCTAGCATTGCATGCAATCTGAGTATTTAATCTCGTAGAGATCCACAACAGTGGCTACAATATACTTGCAGTTGGGTGTATAAATACATTTATATTAGAGAAACTATTTTAGTTATTAACCAACTAAAAACACCTTATACCATAAGGGCAAACGTATTCTGTTCTAACACTGTTAGAAAAAAAAACATTATCTCAGATTACAAGAATATCATGAAAGGGTGAAAGCCTGATGCATGGCAGTGAGGTACCTGCAAACTTCATATTTTATCTGATATAAGTTTCTTAAAGTCGGTGTTTTTTCTATGATGAGGTGTGCTTGCCTACCGTGTACTGACGAGATCCAATAACTCTGAAACCGGTCAGCAGATGACGACTCACTTCCCTAGAAGAGACTTCCACTCTTTCTAGGTGTTCTTGTAATCCGAGATAGTGCTTTGGCTCTATCCGTGTTAGACCAGAGTTCATCTGCCCTTATAGGATAAGGTTTTTTCAGTTTTTTTTCAGAACTAAAATAGTATCTCTAATATAAATGTATTTATACACCCAATTGCCAATATATTGTATCCACTGTTTGTAGATCAAAAATAATCAGATTTCGCCGAATGCTGCGAGATGGCACTGCTTGTACTAGACTTCATCTTTTGTCTAACATACGTTGCTTAAAGTATTTCTTTTTTCTATGTTGAGATGCGCTTGCCTATGATATACTGACGAGTCTGCAGGGGGGCTTCCACCATTCCAGATCTTCTTGAAATCTGAGATAGTGCTTTGTCTCTGACCGTGTTAGAACAGAGTACATCCGCCTTTATTATATAAAGTTTTTTCAGTTGGTGAGAACTAAATTATTTTCTATAATGTATATATAACTGCAAGTATATTGTAAATCCACTGTAAACTTTCCTGAAAAAAAATTAGCCCCTCACTTGACAAAGTCGCGCAACTAATCAAAAATGCAAGAAGGGTGCTTACAGATAGAAAGAATACAGAAGACAATAAAACATAATTAGGCTTTTGAAATGTAGGTCCTGTTATCAAACAAGAGATTTATTTTATAAAGTCAAGTCAAATTAATTAGTTTAAATAACATTTAAACTGTAAAGAATAATCACAAATGCCCAACTAGTAAAAAAAGCAATATAGGATATATTTTCATACTTTTTTTAAACCATAACTTGGAAAAACTTTAAAAGCAAGTTTAACTGCTATTTAGTTCGTACTAAAACTAAAACTAAAAATCGCAAACCAGTTTATTTTGAGCAAACGATTCTATACGAATTTTATGAGCATATTGTTTGCTCGCTGTTTGATTATGGGCTTAGTAGTAAACTACACATATTTACTCAGAGACATCCTCCGTTTTGTTCTTAAACTCGGTGATCCAGCTAACTTGGGGCGAGTTTTACACAATAAACGAGTATGAAGAATTTTTTTTGGGAACTTTTAGCTATTTAAGTATGTCTGAGGGAAAAGGACAACGTCCAGCTCAGCCGACTTCTCCTGGCAGACTTTCTTTTTGAGGTTATAGGTTAAAAAAATGCACTTTGCTTGCTCCCGTCTTTGTCTTTTCTTCTTGAGACGGTATATAATTTGCTCTTCATAGAACTAAAAAATTGTGAAATTTAGCAAACCACCCAATATTTACAAGACTGTTTAAACAAACAGATGTATATATATATATATATATATATATATATATATATATATATATATATATATATATATATATATATATGTTTATGCGGCTTTCACGGACCCCTCCGTGTGAGATTCAATAGCAGTGGATATATCCACATGATGCCGTTGTAGTGCTGAAATCACATTCAGCAAACGTACAACTATATGCAGCTTCGTGTATGAATGAAGTCAAATGAAAATAGTAAATGCAAACTTCATTTCAACCATATCCTTTCCGTGTTAGAGGTTGCACAGTTTGAACAAATTGCTAAGGAACACAATTTATCCTATTCCACCACCATCGTGATGATGGCCTACCTGTACCACCATACCGAGAAGAAAGTCAAAACCCACCCTACCCGCGACAGTGATACGGCAGAGGTACATGTTTCGTCTCTACTAGACTCATCAGGGTACCTACATGCACCTGGCTGTGCAAAGGACAGATCGGAAGGAAGCATGCCAACACTGCAACGCGGCTTCGCCGACCTCCCGCCGGATAGCGTATATATGTTTATGCGGCTTTCACGGACTCCTCCGTGTGAGATGCAATATCAGTGGATATATCCACATTATGCCGTTGTAGTGCTGAAATCACATTCAGCAAACGTACATTATATGCAGCTCCGTGTATGAATGAAGTAAAATGCGAACAGTAAATGCAAACTTCGTTCCAACCATATCCTTTCCGTGTTAGAGGTTGCACAGTTTGAACAAATTGCTAACGAAAACAATTTATCCTATTCCACCACCATCGTGATGATATATATATATATATATATATATATATATATATATATATATATATATATATATATATATATATATATATATATATATATACTCGTGTTTTGCTGTAAGCCATCTATTTTCAATAATCTATTATCCCCAAGTCAAAGGTCAAAGGTGTTTTCACTGTGAAGCGTGAATACTTTTGGCATATGCCTAAAAATTCCGTATTAAACCTTATTTTTATTAAAAAAGTATAGGAAAAAGTTTTAATATCGATATTTACCGATATTGTTCGTTCCCAAATCAACATGGGAATTCTCAGTTTTTTTTATATTATATATTTTTCCTCCAAACCGAATAAAAAAAATACCAAGAGGATTGGCTAAAATAAGTTTATGATCACATCCATCAATTTAAATGTTAGATAAGTCTCGGAATTTTATAATATTAATGTGAGACACATTTTATATATATATATATATATATATATATATATATATATATATATATATATATATATATATATATATATTGTAGAGTTTTGTTTTATGGATAGGAACAGCTGATGATTCAGTATTAATCCGGGGATAAATCCGTTGGTTCCTTTGGTTTTTTGTAAAAATTTGCAGAAGTTTCACCAAAATCTCATGTGGCATCTTCTATGCTTGCTGGTTGTAGATCAACTGAAGAAATTCAGTGTGCAATGTACTTTATACGCGGTCGTAAATTGTTTTGTTATTTGGCGTTAGCTCCGCTCCCGAGTGTCGTTAGTGATGTCAGTCTAGGCTCAGGTTTCGCTCTTGAGGAGACTTTTTCAGTTAGAAGGGAGATTAAGTGCATCATCTTTCTAATTTATAGTACCGTTCTTTTCAATGTTGAAGAACGAGCGAATGAATCTTGCCTTGTAGTGCTCTATGTTAGCGATTTGCTGGTAATTTTTAAAATCAATTTTTTGTGTTCTCTCCTGTTCATGTTGGAAAAGTGCCGATATTATCTATTTGTTTTTTATACTGAATTTATGTTCTTCTCGTCTAGCCGATATTCTTCTGTCGATCTGGCCTATATATGTTTTACTGCAGGTGCCATATGCGTTCTTATATACGACTTTATTTTCTAAATTAATTTTGTGCTTTGGGTTTCTTCGAGATGAGCCAATTGTTTTGTGCGGTTTGTAAGCTACAGATATGTTGTTTCCGGAGCAAACTATTGTGCCTTTTGTGTAAGGAAGTATAGTGATTTGTTTATTTTCGGCAGATGGTGTTATTTCTTGAGTGGGATTTTGTTGTAATATTATTGCTTTATTTATGGTTGATAATTTGTAGCTATTTTGATTGAGGGCCCTTTTTATGTGTAATAGTTCTTTTTCTTTTCCAGAAGCTGATCATTTTCCTAAAGTTCCACTGCGAACTGTATCTTCAGGTCGAAACAAGCGGACAATATCGGCTATTTTCCAACATAAGTCGGAGACGGGATACAAAATTGATTTTGACAACTGCCAGCCCATCGCTAGCATAGAATACTACAAGGCAAGATTAATTCGATAATTCATTGAAATTGAAAAGAACACTTAATCTTTCTTCCACCTATAAAACTCCCCTCAAGCAGACTACTATTCCGGCTAGGCACCTGAGCCTAGACTGACACCAAACAAATTTATTCAGTTGATTTACAAGTAGCAAGCACGTCTGCAAATTGCTGCAAGAAACCAAACGAGTGAACGGATTAATACTGAATCATATATAAATTAGTCAAAAAAATATATTGTTTGGCAAACTTTAATTTTAAAGAGACAAGATCCTTTCACCCCTGTAGAATTTGACGCACTGAATCCCAGTCCGCGGCCCAAATGGCCCTATTGGTTTCGAATTTTCGGAAACTCTGCCAAAATTAAACTAAAACAACGAGATTTGCTATTCCTTGGATTGAATCGTCAATCAGATACCTCACACTACTCCTGTCAGAGTATGCTATCAGGTTACGATTCTGTATAACTCGCAAAAATGACAAAATTAGTTCTTTCTCGAATTGAAAGGTAATTTTCACAACTCAAATTACTTCGATCTGAGGAATTTCAAGCTTGAACTCATCTGAATCCGAACCCGGGATCCAGATTACCGTATCAGATCAGGGTTTTCCATAATTCGCAAAAATGATCCCAAAAAGTACTGATGGCGAGTTCTATTTTTGTTGCTCGCTGGAATGTTTTATTCACTAAAATCAGGTCTGGTCTGTTACTCCACTACAACTTGAACGTGTTAATATCCAGTATAGGATTTGGGTTGTATTGATAGTATAGCACTTTCTCTACCTGCAACAGTTTCAAATTCTCTGCCAGCTCCTGATGTATGATTTTGGAGGATGAATGGTGTCTCCCCTTGTACTTCGATGCGGTAAATGCTCGATATCTTCCTTTACGTGCAGGATTGTCTCTGATGTTGCAATTTTTACCTTTTCCTGATAGTGAATCCGAAAATATAATGGAATTTTCAATATACTATCTAGTTCCGTTCGTCGTTGCAATACGCATGTCTATAAATATATTTCAGAAGAATATTATTGAGGACGCATGGGTGTTCTCTTACAGGACCATCAGTATTTATATATTTGTCAAAAGTAGCGAGACATAAGTATTAGAATTTTTAAAATTTCATATTATTTGCTAGCGTAGATGAATTTACGCTAGTTCACCATAACTATCAATATCATACTTTTCTTTCAAACTCAACCTTATATTAAATAAATCTTTAAATTTTCAGAAGTTACATTGTAATTCGCTTATTTTTAATGTTACATGTAATTCATAATAATTTCTCTAAATGCCTACTACAGATCGCAATTTATTTAGAAAATAATAATTTTTCTCTCTGGCAACACTACAGTAAAATCGTTTTATAAATTCATTAAACAGAATGATAAAGCATATAGAGCAAACTAAGTAATGTCTCTTGCGTAGAGTTATTAACAACATGTGCTTATTCAAGCTAAAGGGTTTAAGGTAATGATAGTAGACTGAATCGCTTGTACCATCTGCATGAAGGCCTCGGAACAATAAAGAATGTCACAGTATAATTGCCCTCAACGACCATTTTGGATTAACATGATATAAAGGACTTAGTCGTGTGTAATTTTTTAACAGTACAAATAAAAGCTAAATATTTAGTATACACTACGTTTTTTGGTATTACATTTTGCAGGTTTTTTTTAACCCAGTTTAAAAATATTATTAATTATTTTTAAATTTCTTCTTGTTTAGGGTTTATGTTTATATACATTTTTTTCTCTTTCACACATACACAAATACTTGAAAAAGCAAAGACATTTACTATATTTCCATATAATCTGTCTTAATATATCTATGTCGTATATTCTATCTTTATAGGTCATCTATATAGTATATCATTATCGTCTATCTTTACTTCAATACCTTTTTTATATTGCTTAATTATAGTTTTTGTGTCATTAGTGGAGACCATGGAGCAAGGTCAGCTTTATATATTTTTAATAATAAACAGAGAACTAAAAAGAAACAAATAACATAATATATTTTTCCTGTGGTAAAATAAATCACATAAAACTAAACTAAATTTGTTTTTCGATCAGCACAATTCTTTTAAGATTCTTAAGAAATCGAAACTTTAAAGTTTATCCTTCAGCAAAATCTCAGTTGTTTTTTTCATAGCTTAGAGCAGAATGTCGTGTTTTGTTGGATGTTAGCGATGTTTATTAAGATATATGAAAATTAACTAACTTTTTTTAATGAATGTATCAATTTGTTTGTTTTACTTAATAAAAAAAAGAGTTAGATATGAGATTCTCAATAAGGAACTAAATTAGTCAAGGTATGAAATAAACAACCAAAATGCAGTAATAAAAATCTATTTCTCTTTCGACGCTAAACAAAGAAAATGTTTTTTTCCTAGACTTTCATTACTTCCTTCTTTGTTACGTTGTATGATTTTTCTGCATTATTCTTCAAATTGAAATAGCCCAAGTCTATAGCAACGCAGAGGCAAACATAACGTTTAAGAAAAAACACAGGAAGATGGAAGAGATAAAACATGTTCAACCACAAACACAATCAAAGAAAAAATTAAAGAAACAATCACTAACGTAAAAAAAACATAGAAATTTATAACTAACAAATGAAATAATCGAATACTAGCCCTGTACAGTAAAATAGCCTCATTTAAAATCATACCATCAGCCTGGAAAGATAGCATAACTATACTAAGCTTGTACCAAGGAAAGAACCATAACCTCCAAAACTACATTGGGATCAGTCTTCTAAACTCAGTTCCAAAATTGCTGACCAAGGTACTATCTGATGAAATACTAATGGAAACTAGCGAAGAGCAGCAAAGATTCACATATTTATAATCCGACAAGTAACCGAAAAATTCATCGAGTTTATTAAAATGGTATATGTGTTTTATAGACCTCACACAGGCGTTTGACAGAGGGACACTAACCGATATAACAGATCTTCTATGGAAAAGACTCACCCACTCTAACATATTGCCATCATTGAGAAAACTGAACACTAACAACCCACATACATAAGAACAAGGTATAAGCTTAACAAAGAAATAGGAATTGCAGCAGACACTAGACACAGCGATACTCCCAGCGCCACAACATTAAATGTCATTACAGATGATATTATCAAATATACAAAGAAGACAGACAGAGAATTCAGAATGAGCAATAAAGATATGAAAATAATATACTACTCCGACGATGAAGTTGTAATCTCCGAAGACGAGACTGATCAGAAGAGACTGCTATACGAATTCAAAGAAATTGCAAAAAAATCACCATGCAAGTCTCAATTCAATTCGAATGCACTCTGGTGATCTACAACAAAAGTAGTAGAACGGATCTAGAAATTTAGATATCTAGGAACAACTATTACATCCAAGGAAGGAGAAGGAATGGGCTCACACTACAAGGGCAACAATAATATGTGAATTTATTACAGACTGAAGTGACATTGAAAATGTCTGGAAGTTCAATATTCTGTCGATATGTGTCGGGATTTAGATTTAATATATACAGTTGCTTTCTATGAATATTGCTCTTGGTTCGTAATGGTAATTTTTTCTTATTCTCAGTCTAATCTTCTTAGCTCATTTCAGGAAAGTATCTTTTGCTGAAACAAAATATTTTTGAAACAATTCGCTTCCTATATAAATATATTGTAATTACCAATCATCTTATTTTCCCTAAATTTTAACTAGCAGAATTTTTCACTAACAAGTTATTTTAAGAGATAACCTGAAAACAGAAAATAACTAAAACATTTTTCAGAATGCTCGCCTACTCAATTAAAGTCAAATTTCCTGATGTTTAGATTTTAACAGAACACTAATCATACCGTTTAAATCGGTTCTTTTGAACCAATCAGTTTCTGGATCGTTTGAAATAATAAATGCATATCTAAACACCGCTGTAAATTTCAAGTAGCTGCAGCAATTCCTAAAATAATAGCGTGCAATAAAAATTAATCTTCAAAGAGACTAAACACCCTTTGAAAGTTAAAAATAGCATCAACTTTACATTTGTTACGCAAAACAAATCCAAGGAAAGAAAGGTTTTCTTTATGCATAACTAAAATAGATTTATCAAGTTTATAAATAAGTACCTCTAATTATATTTCTTGCATACTGTTTTTCCATAAAAAAAACTTTAAACACAATGTCAGAATACAAAAGTATTTATGACGTTGAAAAAAAATATATGCACGGCATTATTATACAGAGTGATTTAAAATTATAATTTTATTTTCCTTCTTGTGAAGCGTTGTGGCCGAAATCAAGTATAGACCAGCACATTTGCACCGAAACAAATATATATGAGATCTACACATTTACGCTGGGTCTAAACGGTAAAGTGGCACTTACGACAGAAATTATTTTCGTCTACAACGTCTGTAAATATTTATTTTCAAGCTGAATTTGTCCAGATAAAGCGTTAAATCGTTGTAACATATATATATATAGCATACTCGGTAGTTAGAACCAGAGTCAGAAAGTCATAATACCGCACAGTTATTACCTTGTAAATACATATTACATATAAATAAAACTTTAAAATTGATCGTAATTTTTATTACCCATTCACCGCGTACGTATTAAGGAATTTTTATTAAATCTATATTGAAAAAGCCTTAATATTTATATTGCACTCTGGTAATAATTTTTGAGTAATTACATTAATTTTATTTAAATAGTATTAAGGATATTTATTTATACCTCGTCGTTCGACTTCCGATATTTTTCAGTCTGATATCGAAATGTCAGCCGGTTTAATATCCTGCCGACATGTCTCGAAATTGATATTTTATATAGACAGCTGTTTCCTGCGAATGACGCTCTCGGTTCGATACAGTTTCACCGACGAAACCATAAAGTAGTGGAAACGCGTATGGAGAGAGAACCAAAGTTGTATTTGCGGGAAATAAACTGTTTGTATATATTCTTTCCTTTTTTCTTCTTGAAAGGAGAATACATATATGCAACTGTTTAAACAGAACAGAAATAGATTTATTTATTCCTTACTAAAATTCCTATTTTAACGAATGAGTTATTGTATTGTATTGCATTGTATTGTATTATGTTTAATTTCAGAGCTCATCACCATTAGCAATATTTCTCCTTATATTTGATTATTCTTTTGTCCTTTAAAATGTTTTCCAATAAAATTTTAAAATCTGATTTTTGTCTTGTTTTTTTGACATATTTAAAAACATGTTTTGACGGCTCAATTTTTTTCAAAATTTCGTCGAATTTTCAATTAGCGAGCACCAAAGATGCTAAATAAGATTTTCAAAATAATTTTGTGTTAATATGAAACGGATAATTTAAGGAATTTATTGTAATCAAGAAGATCTAAAAAAATAGCGATAAAAGAATTTAAAAATACCTTATTGGGGAAACGGATATAGTCACAAGGCCTGCGTTTATACGTCGACATTTATACTGGACAGTAGATAAGTGAACAATAGGTTCTATTTAGCGATAAAACGCGTTACAAAAGTTATAATTCCCATTGAAATTTATTACCTATTTGTAACATCATAATAAAAAGTTTCTCCCATAAAGATGTACTAGCTTTTATGAGTATATTTCATAAATTGTGATTTTTATTAATCTTTAAAAGCTGATAATATAATTGTAGTTATTTCATTACATTTATTGTATTTGCTGCGTTGGTTCCTTATATGTGTGGACATTTAAATTTTCATATAAATATTTTCAAAACAAAAATTTTGTTACTTAATAAAAATCTGCAGAAGCAGCTTTGGTAATGCATTATTAAAAATGTTATTCCCTAAATTACCACTAAAAGCGGGACATGAAAAACAATATTTTTATGGGCCGTTAACTAAAAAGTGTGGATAGTTTTACCAATTTTATACTTTATCCGGACATAAAATATTGAACGAAAAATAGAAAATATCAAGAATTACAGTATATTTTCAGGATACAATTACATCTAGAAATTATTGTTTTAAGTTTGTGTTTTTCAATATAGGTAAACAAGCTGGGGAGGAATACAACTATGGAAACAAAAATATATTAGACTACATCGCTTGTCTAAAAATTCAAAGTTATCTAGAGTTTAAAATGTAGCTATACAAGCAGCTTTTAGTGTCTTACTCTGTTTTTAAGATACAAAACCAGCAAAACAAAATATACCAATTTTATGATTTAATTATATATTTAGTAGACTGATTTAAGAAGAGTTTTTGCGTTAATCTCAAACTCTAAAAATTCATTATTTTATTAACAAATTACCATTCTGGTACCTGTATAATGTGTTGAAATTACAACTCTTTTCCCACAGATACTTATTTAAGTTAGAAATTATGACGTTAAACTTAAAATATTCTTAAATAAAAAATTGGTTAAGTATTACTTTCTGGGGCCAAATTGGTATCCATAGCAACGTAGAGTTGGTTTTATATTTTGTATATATGCATCCATGTTAGCAGCAAGTACACCAACTAATTATGCTATTCTTCTAAATTCACTTTATAACTAATGACTGAAAATAATCTCTAGCTGTACTAAAGTTGTTGATCAAGTATCGACATGTCGAATAATAAGAGCTCGATATCAAGACATCAGCATCCAAGCTATTATCCTAGTTTTGAAATTTTATGGCAGTTTTTGTACCTTGTTTTATGTGAGGCTTATCACATACTTCTGAAGCTTTGCAGCTCTTTGTAGAGATATTACATACATCTCCGTCATTAAATATATTTATTGGTGAATGCGTTGCATTTGATTCCTTTTCGGTTACATATATCAAAACTACTCACAAGAGCTGTTCTC
Source organism: Diaprepes abbreviatus (assembly GCA_034092305.1). Classification (NCBI taxonomy): domain Eukaryota; kingdom Metazoa; phylum Arthropoda; class Insecta; order Coleoptera; family Curculionidae; genus Diaprepes; species Diaprepes abbreviatus. Next base: position 11,194,911 of record JASJET010000068.1, read on the forward strand.
ATTTCAAGTATTCCTGTAGCCGGTACCACCTCATAGTGACTGCAGTCCGATAGCAATTACTCACAACCTGATAAGTAGCTCTATTTTTTGAATTTATAGCCAAAAAGGAGCATAGAATCGTATTGTGAAGAAAATTACAATTTTCGTTGACAAACTATGGCATTTTGCTTTATTATTTATAGCTACAGCTAACATGTCTATGTCATTTTTGCTCTATTATTTTTAATTATAGCTAACAAGTAACTTTATAAAAGTAAATTTCACAATTTAATACCTGCATTCTGAATTTTAATTGGATAATCTGAAGCGTCTATCTGTAGAGACTATGTCTTTCCGGAGTTGCCATTTTTTCAGTTTTAGGCGCCTAAAATTTGAAGTCTCAGTAAGAGCAACTTCAAGAAGTACTTTTTTGCATTTTGTAGCAAGTGAATTATTCAAACCCCACCTATTTAAAATTTCCACGACAGTAAGAGCTAACTCACTCAGGCTCTGTGGATTTTCAAAGAATGGAACTTAACATCATTACCTAATCCACTTTACCCACGTATAGACCATTCAATTAATAAATTATTAGGTAATAATTGGTTATAATCACTACATAGTATAAAACAAAGTCGCTTTCTCTGTCCCTATGTCCCTTTGTATGCTTAAATCTTTAAAACTACGCACCGGATTTTGATGCGGTTTTTTTCAATAAATAGAGTGATTCAAGAGGAAGGTTTATATGTATAATAACATCCATTAAATAGTGGAGAAATACTGTTATTTTTGAGGTTTCTAATGTGATGTCGTTAATTATCATATTTTTTTCCGCTTACATTGCAAACGCAGGCTGAACCCTACGAGATTTATCAAAATAATGTACTAATTATTTGTACACATTGAAAAGGTCTACAGAAAACTTCGCGATGGTATATGTCTATCTCTCATGGATATCCCACAATAACATTTTTTTGTCATTTACTTTTTACGACAAATAATGGCAAATTTTGAAGCGATTTTAACCAATACAGCATTAATCCTTATCCAATTAAATAGCTTAAATACATTGTTGATTTAATATAGATCTATATGGTCCTTTACAGCACAAGATTTAAATGAATATTTTCGAAGATATTACAGATTTAAAATTGCGGGAAGTAGCGCTTGCGGCGGTACTGGCCGACCGGGGCGGCGGCAGCGTGCCTATAAATAGCGCGTCTGAGGCCGATGTAATAATTGTTGTAAAAATAAAATAAATAGTCACAGTTTTTCTGTAGTGTATTTAGTATCAGCATTGCACCCGTGCGAAGCCGGGGCGGGTCGCTAGTTTCTTAATAAAAGTGATATAAATACGAAACTGAAGTTTGTTTCACTGTTATTTATGCTAAATGTAAAAACAGGTAATTTTTCTCAAACTCGAAAATATCGTTGTGGCTTCTACAAAAGTAAACTTCATCTAATAAAACTATTTTTTTATTATTTACTTACAAGAAATCAAAATTTGTCATCAGAAACCCAGACCAAAATTCGTGATGATTATTAACACTTTATTACACATATATGTAAAAAGTGCTTAATATATTTACTAAAAATATTTTCTAAATACAGTTCTCTCAAAATAAAACAATAATAACTAGTTTGTTATACTAGAATGAAATTAGTTTTTTCTCTCTTAATCTAGAGACATACTGCACTTTTACAAAAAAGAATTGTAAGTAATAACACCTATTTTGAGCTTCTATTTTTAGTTTTTTCAATGGAGAATTATATCCTGTTGTACTTCCATTAAATTTCAATCATTACTATCAGGGTTATCACAGTATTCTTTAGAACTTTACTATTTTTCCCATTGTAACATAGCAGGTAGCGAGGAAAGCAAGGTCACGAAAATTGGACCCTTTAACTGTCGCATCTGTGACACGATTTCACCTATGACAAAACTTTCAGTTCATTATTGATGACGTACAAATAAATAAAAATAAATACAATGCAATTTTGACAACCATATTCTCGAAGCATAGTCTAAATAATTGATTATTTATTTCTTTCAAAAGCTGATCGAAAATATGTGACGTCACCTGTATTCGATACAATATATATCAACATAACTAAACTATAACCTCCCTTTTGAATCATGTTTTTCCTTTTTCTTTGCATTTGCAATTTTTATTAAAAAATATTGTGCTCCAAACTTGCGTATTATTGCTTGTTAGATCAGATTACTGAAACATATATTGATACAATTTTTCAACTTCTTTATTTTTCGTATACTCTGTATGAAACTAAATGTTTAATAAATATTGTAGAAGTTTTCAGAATAATTAAAAAATTATTATTCAATTACTATTAAATTTAATTTTTCAGGCAACACATTTTTACCATACTTACTATCGCTCCTATCGTCACAAGTAAATACCTTGTATCTCGGTTCTCTGCAGAAGCCATTTTACGCCTGAAATACGTTCTATATCCTACTTTATTCTCATGGAAAATATGCCTATGATAAAAAAAGCCATTTATTTAAAAGATATAAAAAATGACATAAAATTTTCTTGATTTCAGGTGAGTGTAGAAGCAATATCTGTTGTCTAGATTGTGCTATCTTATTCCGTAAGTACATATCATGTTTCCAGAGAAATATCTCCAGACTGTTTGTAAATCTAGTTACATGGAAATAAGAATCAAGCCGAGTCCATGAAACAAGGAAATATGAATGCAGTTTGCAGTTTCCTTTTAAGTTTTAGGTAAGAATAAATGAACTTTAATAAAAGAATACTTCAACGTTGTTGCAATGATAGAACGTTGGTAAAGTTAATTTTAATCAAAAATGCTTCTTGCAATAACGCATTTTGTACAAAAATCTTCAATTAGCTTTTTTTTACGCAACTGGTGTGGGAAACTTAAAATTTTGACTTTAACAGTTAAGATATTTATATGGATGTCATTTTAAGTGCAAGACAAAAAATTTAAATAGTATTTCTAATTTAAATTGAAGAAAAAATACAGGATGTCCGATCATTATTTGTTAAAATCTCGGCAATCATTAAAATAACTCTGATGTGTTATATACCCCATTACAGAGATATTTTATGGATCCCAAAAGACGTATCCGTTGCGGCTGTAGCTTTTGAGCAGATCTGTATATATTAATGAAATTTTGGTTTGACGTACAACCGATAAAGATTCATCAATTTAGACCATAAACAACCTTTCATATTACCAAGGAAGTCAGAAATAGACTCCCCACTAAACTCGTTGACCCAAAATTTGATTTCAGAGCTAAAATTCGATTTTTTAAATACCGTTACTATTTTCCTTCTCCTTATTGACTCACTGAATTCGAATAATAATACCACTTTTCACTAATTACTTTCAATTCTTTATTAACTACATATTTACACTTTCACTATTAAATTACGACTCCTAGCTCATTACTTACCTACTTATGTACATCTATAGCACATACTAGAATAAAAGTCTAGAATCTCTCTAGAAATATGACTAAGAACGGCTTATAGATGGAATTTTTATTAAAAAAAAACATGTTCATATTCAGATAGTCCTTGTTACACTATCCCCTCCTAATTCTGATCGTCGCAATACTTCCATAGTATGGCTCCAACCTGTTGAAATGTACTACTTTCATTTTAACTTTGGGTTAAATACCCAAAAAAATGATGTCATTGATTCACTCTCTTCGGAACAATATATGGTTCTTCCTACCATTCTGGCATCAACTTAGGTGATTTGTCTTTTTTCCTCTGTGGATTTCATAACCAAACTCCTTACTAGAACCCAGCCAAGTGTGCCTGAATATCATATTTTGTCCTCATTCTGTCTGTGGCCAGATCCATACATTCCCTAACTAGTTCATAAACTTCTCACAACTTCTCTTGTAAGGCATCCATACAGTCTTCAAGCTCCATACTTTCATTAGTTGAGGAACCGAACATTATGTCGCAAGACAACCTAAGTTCTTTTTCAAATAGGACCTTCGCCAGTATAGATCCAGTACTTTCATGAATTGTGGATCGGTAGGCCATTAAAAAGATTTGCAAATATTTGACACAAGCTTTCTGATGTCTATCCACAACCTTCTTCACTGATCTTATTAAATCGTTCAACCATGCTATCTTATTGAGGATGTAAAGCTGTTGTCCGGGTTTTATTGATAATAAGTAGTTCGCAAAATTTAAATTCTAAGCTACGTCCTTAGTATCCTGACACATTGTTGGCTAAGACTTTAGATACTGTTGAGGCTCCCTGGTTAGGGATGGCAAATGCCTCAGGCCATTTAGTAAAGTAATCAATAGCAGCCAAGATGTGTTTGTTACCTCTACCTGTTTCTGAAAACGGTCCAGCTATATCAATAGCCGTCCACTCAAAAGGTATTCCTACATTATATTTCTTCATTTTTCCCTTAGATCTTGGCTTGGACCTTGGCTGGCTGTACATTTAGAGCATTGTCTACACCATATGTCTTGACAATAGTTAACTCAATAAAGTCTTTCTTGAAGTTTGTCTAAAGCTTTGTTAACTCCTAAATGAGCCCCAGATTTTCCACTATCAATTTCTTCTAAAATCATTGATACTTTTCTCCATGCTACCAACTGAGTTTTGATTTCCTTGCCATCGGCATCTTCCCAGAATCTCTTTAGAAACCGGTCTTAAATCAATAGTTAGTTCCACAGATCCTAAAGTGGTTTGGTTAGGTGACGTTCTTCTTATTAGCAACGTTATTCTTCTATTTAGCAGCGTTCTTGGACTTTTGGCAATATTCTAGAACTTTGTTGATAAATCGGCCACTATCTATTAAATGCCGTCAAACTAAATTTTTAAAATATGATGGAACACCATCGTGCATCTATCTTGCAAGGGTACATCATTTAAAAAGTTATTTCAATTTAAGAGCAAAAATTGTAATAGAAAGTCTTTCTTCCAAAATAAAAGGCCCAATCAAATAATTCCCGATGATCTCCATTCTAACGTTGACCATAAATCCTTTTGGTTCCTAGTCGGTATTACGGTATACCAAACGTGTAAATTACAAGAATTTATAATGGGACACAGTGGAATTTTATTTTGAAAAATAAGCGAAATTTTGAAAAGGGTACGGATTCAAAATCAGCATTGTTATATTGATATAGGTAAGAAATAAGAATTTATGAACCATTTTAAGTTGGAGGACGCTAGTTACATATACTGGCTTTAATAATTCTAGACTTTTTTTCTTAACTATCTATGTATGTGCGTAAAATTGGGATCTGTACACTACGACCTGATAGATCTGTTGTGCCCCCTGTACTGCTGCCAAGTCATAAGAGTTACCTTATCGGCTAGAGCAAGTCCTCCAGTCCTATTTCCATCAGTAACTTGAGGATATTGGACCGCTTCATGGTGAGCAGCTCCCCTTCTTCGATTTGGTGTGTTCCCAAGACCCGCTTTCTAAGGTTTTCTAGAGCGCTGCACTCTGAAAGGTTATGAATAGAGGTTTTGTCCTTCTCCTCACAGAATCTACACTCTTTTCCCTCTACCAGTCCAAGTTTCTCGAGGTGTAACTTCAGGTGGCAATGCCCTGTCAGGACCCCTGTCAGAACTCTGAGTTAGTTTTTACTTGGGCCTATGCATTCTTTGAATCTCTTCTTGTCGTAGTTCCCAAAAAGTATATTCGCTTATCTTAATCCTTGCAGCTCCGTCCAATAATTGGATCTCCTGCTTTCTTCTTCTATTTCTAGTTCTTCCTGCATTACGCTGCTACCGATTCCACAGAAAGGCTTTAGCTCCAGAAATGGTGTCTCAGCTCCTTTCCTCGCGAGCCTGTCAACTATTTCATTTCCCTCTATCCCGGTATGTTCCGGTATCCACATCAGGGGGACTCTATTATTCTTACTCAAATAATTTAATTTCTCTAAGCATTCCCAGACCATCTTGGAGCTGATAACTAGAAAGCTCAGCGCACTGATAGCTGTTTGACTATCCAACATCCCAACTCACCTAAAAATATATCAAGATTTTATGTAGCATATGATTGGTGCGATTTGGAGATCAGAAAAATTTTGACAACTTGTTTGCTGCCCGAATACGAATTCAATGTCGTTATTCTCTCATATTATATACCATTATTTTAAATTTTCCTTATTTTTACCACATAATCGTTCCATAGATATCCATTATAGTAAATGATAAATGAGAAAATAATAAAGTGGCAATTATTTTTCAAATGAATTAATGTTAGATTACTGTTAACGAAGTTATAGTTCCTCGATTTTTACATTATCTTTTATAAAAGCCTTATAAAAAATATAATTACCTTTTCCGTTTTTATATCTCGAGCTAAATGACTCAGTCATATCGAAAAAATTCATAGAATACCCATTTTAATCAGTTAAACTTCAGAAAATATTTGACCATAAAATTTTAATTAACGAATAGTTTTGTCGCCTTTTTAATACCAATGTTTAATCGAAATGATAAGTGATAATAAAAAATTGAAAGGAATTTGTAGACATAAATCTCATTTACTCTCTTCGTAAGTGTAGAGACCCTTGCTTTAAGATGAGACAAGAAACATTTTGTTGTTTTGTAATAACCCTGATATATATTGTCTAAGGTTTTTGTTATATTTTATTTCAATACCCATCCCGCTACAGAAGCCACTTCATGGACGGCATCCAAATGAGGTCATCCAGGTCAACTCAACGTCAAACTACTGGTTGATTTCAGGACAGATGTTTCCTGAAAAGGAGGGCTTCTTGTTAGCTATCCAAGAGCAGGTTATTCCGACGAAAAACTATCGGAAGTCCATCATTAGAGATCCCTCAATAGAAAATGACCAATGTAGATATAGCTATTGAACATCAGAGACAATCCAGCACATAACTGGAGGATGCCAAGCGTTTACCGCAACCGAATATAAGGAAAGACACGACTCAGCCGCTAAGATGCTCCACCAAGAGTTAGCAGGAACGTTAAACCTATTACAGGTAGAAAAAGTGCCTTACAAATACAATCCGGAGCCTATTCTTCAGAACAACCAGTCCAAGTTATATTGGGACCGAACGGTTCTGACGGATCAGACAGTTGCTCATTATAGACCACACATTATACTAATAGATAAAATTTGTAGGCGAACTACACTAATCGACATTGCTGTACCTAACAACAATAACCTAAGGCCAAAATATAACGAGAAGATCGCCAAATACAGAGAAAATGGGCAATGAACAGCGTCCAAACGATTCCCATAATACTGTCAACAACTGGAGTGATACCAAAGAAATTCCTGCAGAATATTAAGGGACTGGACCTTAGTAAGCATCTGTATAAACCGATGCAGAAAGCAACTCTCCTCGCAACTGCGGGAACCGTTCGAAATTTCGTAGGAAATACAGCAGACCACGTCACCTAGGACCCGATAGCATGGAAAAGGTTCCCATAGAGCTTCATATTTTTGGTATCTTTGTGTACCTGGTATGAGTGAATATTCCCTGGAGGGAGTGCGAAGCCGTTTGGCTTGTAAATCATAATAATACTAATAACGGATGGACATCAAAAACCTGCAAAGGAAAATAAGAACTCTATTAACAAAAGCACACAAACACCACCCTCGGAGTGCTATTGAAAGTACAATGCTTCCAAGACACCAAGGAAGAAGAGGATTGGTCGATATTGGTAAGCAACTCGATCAACAAGTAATAAACTTACGTTCTTTTTGCCACAGGTTAGCGAACTCTTCCACACTACATCAAGCAATATACGAGGCAGATAATTCAACGCGTTACAGTTAAGGGAACGGGCTATTGCTTCTCATCACAGAACAGACCAAGAGAAGTTACAAGCCTGGCTACAGAAACCTCTTCATGGACGGCATCCAAATGAGGTCATCCAGGACATTATCGACAACTCAGTCTCGAACTACTGGTTGATTTCAGGACATATGTTTCCCGAAACGGAGGGCTTCTTGTTAGCTATCCAAGACCAGGTTATTCCGGCGAAGAACTATCGGAAGTTCATCATCTCTCAATAGAAAATGGCCCATGTAGATATGGCTGTCAAACATCAGCACATAACTGGAGGATGTCAAGCGTGTGCCGCAACCGGATATAAGGAAAGACACCACTCAGCCGCTAAAATACTCCACCAAGAGTTAGCAGATAAGTTAAAACTATTGCAGGTAGGAAAAGTGCCTTATTACAAATACAATCCAGAATCTATTCTTGAAACCACCGAGTTCAAGTTATATTGGGCCGAACGGTTCTAACAGATCAAACAGTTGCTCATAATAGTCCAGATATTATACTAACAGATAAAATTTCGAGGCTAACTACACTGATTGACATTGCTGCTGTTGTAAATGTCGATTTACTTGTGGCGAATAAATATTCTTTCTTTGGAAGTAGTTTAGTAGATGAGGAAGAGGATATAACTTTCGTAATTTTGATCGGTTCAACTTGAAATTTAGTAAAAAATAATTTACAGATACTATTCTTAAAGAATAGGCTCAAATTGGAGTTCTAAGTTACCCAACATAACATTAACAAGCGGAGTTTTCAAGTATTGTTTTTCCTTAGCCACTTATTTACTAAAATTAGAAATTCTGCATGTAAATTCATGACCTATATAAAACTAGAATATATTACGCTTTTTTATTGATTGAAAACGCCGTTGCGTTTCTTTCGCCCTTTAGAATTGGCTAACGAACTTCTGTCGCAAAAAACCTGTGGATGGATGTGCTAAGTTCAATGGCGAGTCATTATTTTCAGAAAGAAACAAATGCAATACTTCCTCTTGTACAGATATCAGTTGATCTTACACCGTTTTATTTAATGAAACGTTTCCGAGTTGAGTGAAAGCCCCGGTTTTTACTTCCTTTGTAAAATACCAGAACGCTTTAACTAATTTAAACTATTTTCTTACATTTCCACAGTTTACAAATGGAACTAGATTTATTTTAACATTATTTTGGAAAGTAATAATTTTCTTTCTTTTAATTTACTTAGAAAAATCAATACGTATTTAGGGTTGCTAATACCTCGTGCTAATAATATTTTAAATTACTTCCTCATAAAACGATACAAAAACTCAATCTCAGTTTTAAAGACCTTATAGTACAGTCCATACTAGAACATAAGCGTTTCTCACTCCTCTACATCGTTCTCTATCCAGCGCTTGATTCATCAAATTTAAACCTGCTCTTAATTTTAGCTCTTTCTTCCATGACTGTAGTTCGGCCTCTTTTTATCCTTCCTAAATATGATCTTTAGTAAAATATTAGCCCTTCTATTATCCTTATGTCGCGTTTGTTTCAACTACTTTTCCTAGTTTTCTTGTACTGTGAATTCATTTGTTATTCTTTTCGTATCTTGAAGACATACTAATTGTGTATTTCTCCATATATCTTTGGGTAACTGTTATTTTTCTCATTGACAACTCACTCATGATCATAAGCTTTAAAGGAATGTTTTTAAGAATATATCCATATCCCATCCTTGGTTAATTTCGGCTGTCTGATTTTCTGTGCCATTTTCTTTTCATGGCCTATATACAGAGTGGCGTAATAGTGTGACAAAATCCTTAATCTCCCTTCAAAAATTTTAAAAAATGTTTCAATAAAAGTTATATAATATGAAAATTTCTACAATCTAATGATCTTTTCAATTACACATGATTTTTCGTGACAGCGTGGCGCTAAAACAAGAACTATCCTTATAGTAGCATATCTAGTTTTTAATTTTATTGCGTAATTACTTTTATGTACTTTATGAAAAATAATCAATTCCTATCCTTGTTAACAGTAACGTTTACCCGAATCTATTAAAGGTATCATTTACCTTAATTATGAATGACAAACTCGATATTTAATTTTAATTGATCGTACATAATTTATTTTATTAATGTTTCAGTTTCGTGAGAGCTTTATATTAATTGATAAAATAATGCAAACATTTCCACAAATACCTGTGAATTGAAAATAAATAATACTAATGCTAATTATAATTCCCTTTAAGTCACTAATTCCTACATAAGAATACTGCGTTAGCGACAGAAGATTTTAATATTTAATGACCTTTATACACCCAAAATTTGTATTGTGTTGTACGCTAGTTACTATAATATGCTTTATGTTTCGATAATTTCAACAAACGTCTTGTTATTTTCAAAAAGTGGTATAAGATCATCAATTTATCCATCACATGCATACAAATTTAATTTACTGCCACTATGTGTAATGAAATATTTCTCAACAACAATGATTAGTTATATTTTCTTATCTTCGGTTTTTCATAGCCTGTTATCATATTTTAATTATAACAATATCTATATGTATGATTTTCGATCGGCACAATCCATTTAATAAAAGTTTCTAATAATTTGATATTTCTGCAAAAGTGTTTTATATCATGGAGAAACAAATTTGAAATGTTTTGGTAAATATGTCAAAAACTTCATAAATAAATCAAAAAGTTTAAAACTAAAAACACATTGTCAATGGGGCTGACTGACTTTATAAAAAAGCTTAGAAAATAATATTTTCTTGAACTTAATAAAATATATTTCCGTTTGACGTATTTAAAAAAAGACCTTAAAGTTGCTGGCAAGAGTACAAAATTAGAAAGGTTATTTTATTTTTATTTCCTATTACACTGAAAAAAGTAAACGATTACTCAACATTTTACGTGTCTCAATGCAATACGTCATTTTCCATGGTTATATTGTTATTTTTCTTGATTAATTAAATTAATAAACTATAATGCCGCAATGGATACCCAAATGCGAGCATAAGAAGTATATAGACGAATTAAATCGTACTCATTTTTAACTAATTACTAAGATGGATAATAAAATGAGACATTACATTGAGCTAATTATAGAATAAAAAGAAAACACTACTAATAGTCTTTTAAATTTTTATAATACAAATTTCAAGATCAGAGAAAGTATTGAATTATAATATGTCACTGGAAAATCTCTTTTCACAATGTATAGACATATTAGAAACTTTGTAATGTTTTAAGTCTGTAAATATAGTTGTTATTCGCTTTCAATTCCAGGATTCTTATCCTTGATCAATTCCCCATTGGTATTCGTTAAAAACTTCAAAAATTGAATACAAACTTCAAAATATTTTGTATTCCAATCAACCGCGACAGTGTGGCTTATAATTTTAAGCCACTTACCTGAGTTAACTATCTGTTAGCTAGTTTACCGAAGAGTTCATTTATAGTTTCTTGCAAAGCAGATCTCTCCGCCTAATAGAACTCGACACAAAACAGGACGCAATATGACATATTTCAACAGCTCTAGAACGGAATACTTTCCGACAATCAGATATATAGAAAAAAAGATCCCAAATATAAATTATGGCGTTTACAGCATTCCATGTGCAGATTGCCATCAAACATACATAGGACAAACAAACAGGCGCATATCAGCAAGAATTCAAGAACATAAAAATAGTCTCAAAAACACAGACACCTCAGCTCTATTTCAATATCACCAAACAACCGGACATACCATCGATTTCGAAAAAGCAAAAGAAATAGCACCATTACAGAACTACAAGATAGGCGTCATAAGAGAAGACCTAGAAATCGAAAAAGCGGGACAGATGAATTAGAAGAAACAAAACAACAAAAACCAACCAATACACGCGAGAACAGCATACAAGAATTAAATATATCACACTTGGCAGAGGGAAGGAGCCTGCGAAGCCGCTTGTCCAATCAGAAAGCGAGTTAGCTAAATAAAACTCGAAATTTAACAGAGGTCACCATCAGTTCTCAGCGAGTAACAAAACGAACCGCACTAGAAAAAGCCGGATTGAAACCCGGAATATATATATATATATATATATATATATATATATATATATATATGTATATATATATATATATATATATATATATATATATATATATATATATATATATTGCATACCATGCATGTGCTGAGTCCCTCTCAGGCAGCCGACGTTTCGGTGAAATCTCATTCACCGTTTTCGCTCGTAGACGCTATACAGTGAGCTTTGAAAATGGTGAATGAGATTTCACCGAAACGTCAGCTGCCTTATAGTCCTGAGAGGGACTCAGCACATGCACGGGATGCCCGAAAACCTTTGATTACATAAACCTCTAGTATTATCTGGAAGTGGAATGGATGCAATAAATATTCTCAAGAAATCCTATGTGCTGTATCTTTTAAAACTCTAAGTTCCAAATCTGGTGCTCAAACTTGGAATTTCTTCAGCTCAACATAAAAGATTCGAAGAAGTTTTTTTGTGCTGCTGCAAAATATATAAAAAAAGTCTGTATCTTTCGTACAGAAGTGGTAAAAAATTTTTGATGGAGAAAAAAATGTCGATCATCTTCCAGATTTACTACATATGACCACAAAAAATCAATTTACGTGTTCTAAGGAAAATCACATATTAATCTGCAACAAGGAAAAATTTACGAAAAGTCTGTTAATCGCTCCTGGGACCGATTATGACTCATAGATACCACAAGAAGATAATGACCCGAAACACAATAGTTGCCAGTTTCTTTAACTTATTCTTCAGGAGACCTTCAGACTAAAACTACCGGATTATGTCTTATTATTATTTACATTTGTTTAATCCACATTTACTAAACGTAACCGCAAATACACTGTTGATGTTTTTTTATTCTATTTTAATGAACTTTATTTCCAAGAAAGCGATTTTATATTTATTTATTTAATTCCTGGAAACATGCTTTCTCGCTACACAAGCTTCTTTCAATAAAGAAAGTAAAGCTTGTTTCCAAGATACTTCTTAACAACATGCTGCCAGTTTAATTACTTTTCGTTTAACCAGAATTCCAGACTTCCTATAATCTATCATGCTAAGACATAAAACTATTTCCTTTTAAGAAACTTGCTAAAATAACATTTTAAACTGTCTTTCTGATAGAATGTGCCTTGTTATATATAGTTTTAAAAGTATTATACCACCCATATTATTTTTAATAATTTTTAAAAGTTAGACGGTTTAGTATATTTAATCTACAGTTAAAAAAAAAATAGATATGGATTATCACAGGACATATTTTATGTTTTAAACTAATCAACACATTAATGTTGATCTTCTTTAATAATGAGCTGAGAATGCTCTCGAAAATAGCAAAGTTGGTAACCCTTGTATTAAATCATAAAATAGGTTTAGTTTAGACTAATCATTTTATTTCTGACCACAAAACTAAGAGAATGGTGCTACTGTGCCATTCCAGCGGTCACATTGTAATATTTTACCTCTGACTAGGATATTTACCAAAACAGTTCGGGCAAGATTATGGCCAACATAAACTTAATAATTCGATTTTTACACGTTTTCCTTCCATTACAAGTTACAACATAAAATAAGAGAGGCACTATGTTATATTACGAAACAATACACTATAAATGTCTATTAATTAATTCAAAAATAATATATCAAACTTTATAAAATTAATATTTGGATTGATATAATGGTTTATTTAACAAAAAGGCAAACGACTGGAATTTTAATTATGCTGGGAACTGAAGACCAAAAGACAAGTCAGGAAAAAGGTTGTCAGTAATTTATTAAAAAATATTCAAAAGCTCTGGTAACAAGATTGACAGTTAATAAAATTCTCTCAAACATTCGGAATAGTTAAGAGGAAGTGAGCTGAAAGTAAGAGTATAATGAATCACAAAGTCGATGCATCAGAGTTTCTTAACGTTTTTTACTTTTATACAGTAAATTAAATTTAAAAAAGTTATTATGAAAATAGTTGAAAAAAATGATTAAAGTAGTTTTGTAAAGTTTTATTATTTTATTTTAATTTTAAACAATTTAATAGACAATTCTTTATAATCCAAATAATTATTTAGTCTTGTTTTATACTAGCAATTACTCGTCACGGCTTCGGCCTCACAGACCAGGGTCTGGGCACTGTTTATGAAAGAATTAAGACTGCGTTTCTAATTGGCGAACATTTCAATAGATGGCGCTAGTGCCCAAAAAAATATAACATTAATTTACCGACCTATCATTTCATAGGTTTCGTAACTTTGTTGTGAAATTTATTTCTGTCTGGTTATAATTGATTCAACTTCAAAAGCGATTTGGTGAGTAGATTTTTCTGTGTGATAATCCCAAGTTAGTGACATATCAGATACTTTTCTTCATTGATTTGAAATTTTAGAACTAAAAATATTTTGACATCACATAATTTTTGATTTAATATGGAATCTTCAGAAAATATAGAAAAAGGACTTTGTAAAACAAGACAGAGCAGCTGATTCAGAGTTTATGAAAAAAATGTTTTTTTATTATTATTATTATGTAATAATTTCAAGCCAAACGGATTGGCACTACCTCCAGAAAATATTGACTTATACCAGGTATACAAAGATGCCAAAAGTATGAAGCTCTGTGGGAACCCTTTCCATGCTATCGGGTCCTAAGTGACATAGTCTGCTGTATTATCGACGAACTTCCGGACGGTTCGCGCGGTTGCAAGGAGAACTGCTTTCTGAATCGGCTTATACAGATGCTCACTAAGGCCCAGTCCCTTGATGTTCTGCAGGAGGTTCTTTGATATCACTCCAGTTGTTGATAAAATTGAGAATCGTTTGGATGCTGCTCACCACCTCCAGATCTCTGTATTTGGCGATCTTCTCGTTGTAATTTGGCCTTAGGTTGTTATTGTTAGGTACAGATATAATGTCTGGTCTATTATGAGCCACTGTCTGATCTATCAGAACCTTTCGGCCCCAATATAACTTGAACTGGTTGTTCTCAAGAATAAGCTCCGGATTGTATTTGTAATAAGGCACTTTTCCTACCTACGATAGGTTTAACTTATCTGCTAACTCTTGGTGGAGTATTTTAGCGGCTGAGTCGTGTCTTTCCTTATACTCGGTTGCGGCAAACGCTGGCATCCTCCAGTTATATGCTAGATTATCTCTGATGTTCGACAGCCATATCTGCATTGGTCATTTTCTGTTGACGGATCTCTCAGAATAACCTGGTCCTGGATAGCTAACAAGAAGCCCTTCGTTTCTGGAAACATCTGTCCTGAAATCAACCAGTAGTTTGACACTGAGTTGTCGACATTGTCCTGATTGACCTGATTCACGTGTCGTCCATGAAGTGGTTTCTGTAGCCAGATTTGTAACTTCTCTTGGTCTGTTTGGTGGTGAGAAGCAATATCCTGTTCCTTGAGCTGTAGCGGCGTTGAATCGTCTGTATTTTGCTCGATGTAGTGTGGAATTATTTTGTTATAAATAAAATTATTGTTTAAGGTTTTTTTTATAGAATACCATTCTCTGAAAGTTACACGTCAAACCAATTAATTTCTAAGGCAAAGCGCTTGTATTGAAAAGCTCCGGAATATAAGAATTCTGTTTCTGAGTAATATCGGAATTATAATTTTTTCTAAGGCAGTCGAGTCACAAGGCTGTTAAAGCAAGAGGTGGTTACTTTACGGTAAAAGTGCCAGCTCTGTACAAATATTCTGCCAATAATTATCGTTTTATGGCAGAGTTGTACATTTACCGTCCAGAACATTGATGATCTATATTAGATACTGGCATTTATGGTTTCCCACTGGAAAATTTAGGAAAACAACATATTTTACACCAAAAGCACTTCTGTGCATGTTAATGTTTGATGAAATATTGCATGTTGGACAAACTATTTATATGATCTACAAGAGTAGTTTTTATGCAATTTTTGTATAAATGAAAAGTTAAAAAACTGAACAAAATATAAACATCTTGAATAAAAAATTTTTATACTTTTGTCAGAGGAGGGCGAAAAAAAGTCTATGTATTTCAAATAATTTTTCGATTACGTCATTATTGTGGATCAATTAATTTTTCCCTACGTAACTGCAGGTAGGCGAACATGTCGCCAGAGAGCATAGAACGCGGGCACAAAAATTAGTATTAAGTGGCCTATCTATTGCTCCCTTATTTAACCTATGGGCCAAACCTGAATGATAACTTATGGGCAATAGGAGTAAACTGCGAATAAGCTATTAATCGGCTTATTTTTAAAACGCTAAATTTGAGTGGTCGCCGCGTTGTTGAAAATTCCTGATTTATTTTTACTATTTACGTTAAATGAATGTATTATAAATTTACTTCTTTTTATTTAAGTTATTTAAAGTGCTTTATCTCCACTCGAATATAATTTTGATACAGGTGGTTGATTTTTTAAATCGCAAAAAATGTTCACAATATTCCCAGAATTAAATAAGCTTTTAGGTTAAAAGATAAGGGTCCAAGGGACGTTAAAAACAACAAAAATGTTCTAAATATAATTTACTGTGATTGTTTCAAAATTATATTCCCATTATAAATTTTAGATCCGCCGTCTAAAGGTGATTTTAATAATGTTCAGTTTAATGGATTTATTACAACTGACCGCTGTCAGATCCCTTGTTTGCTTTTAAATTAGGTAATTATTTGGGCTGTTGGTTTTCTGCAATACCAAAGACTAATGAAAAGAGAAAGACACTCAACCTTATCGGGGGAATCGTAAAGGGATGATATCGCTATATATCCCTTTTATTAGAAAGTTTTATTATAATCGTTTGACTTATTTATGGGATATAGGACTAAATTAATTAGTATATTTTTTTTTTATTTTCTTTAACTCTATGATGTCGTGGGTTTTAGTATGTAATTGGTTACAATTTAGCCCTATCGCCCACATATTCGTGATACGACTAGCCATTTATTAATTTGGTTTCGATACTGAGCCCATCTCTATCACAGTATTGTCGATAATAAAATTAAAACCTTTTCTAATAAATTTCTTCGATATATTTTTTTTCTCCGCTTCCATTGGTGTGATCAGCTTTTTTCAAAATTGCGCATTTTAAATAATTTTTGATAGCTTTGATCGAAAGTTGATGACTTTTTACATCGATATAAGTTTTTCAGAAAGGGATTTATTGATATTTTCGAGAAACGAAAACACTCACATCATCTGCTGCAGTGTACTCCGCTCCATAATAATATAGATCAATGTAGTAGCTATTGATTTTTAAGAGGGTTTAATTTTTACACTTTTTTTCATATAAGAGCTCCTTTCCTAAGTACCTTTGTTGTTTTTACACCGATTTTGTGTATTGATGAAGTTTTCTCAAATTTTTAAGCTTTCCTTAGGATTGTATAATATGAGAATGATGATTTTTTGAATAGGAGGAAATTTTCACCAATTCGGATAACAGCGTGGTACTGCAAGTTACCTTGTTTATCTAGCTTTAAGCTTGCTGTACATCAAGGCCCAATTGAAATTATATTCTGCTATAAGAATTCTTTCATTGGCCGAAAATTGTAAGTTTGCTCATTTTGCTCGTCTTTTAGTGTTTATCCCTGTACCATTACAAGAACTCTCACTACATTCAATTGCGGAATACTGTCAATCGGCTATGATACTGAAATATTGGAAATTGAAAAGAAGGTTATTAAAATTTGATTTATTATATAGTGCCGACCTGCGCCAGCAGTTAAAATAATTTTTTATAGTTGTAAAGTTGCTTTTCAGATAAGTGGCCTTATCCTGGCTGACTGATCAACATATCAACGCACAGCCCAAACTATTAAAGAGAGAATCAAGAAATTTTGAGAAAAGTTTAACAACACCATGTAGATACCTACCAACACAAGATTTCTCAAAATTCGCACTCTAAAAGAGTGAAAAGAGGTAAATTGCTATTTGATAAATTCATTGGTCTCTCTTGATCAAAATGAGATATAGACTCAATTTTGGCTTGACAAGATAGTTCATAACAATATCTAAAAACTTATTTTTTGATTTTTCGGTATTCGTATTTTAATAGAGAAAAAAGACTTACCTTTTTGTTTGAGTTCATTATTTTCTTTAAAACTGTAAATACAGTTAGCTTGGTTATTATTTGTCGCATCCGCCCATTTTGGAAAATACCTCTATCGATATGCAAAAACTTCAGCTTTCGATTTAAAGTGTCAAGAAAAATATTAAAAATGCCTATTTCTAGATGTAACAGGTTTTGTATTTTTTTCATGCTCTAAATGTAAAATTTTCAAAATCTTACTACACCACTAGAAAGCTGAGAAAAAAATTACATCGAAAAATACTTTTATAATAATTGTAGTATCGAAAATACTACGTTAAGTGATTTAGCTCTCGCGGGTTGTGTTAGGACGTTTCATACGATATATATATATATATATATATATATATATATATATATATATATATATATATAATATAAAATAGAATAAAATCTTGGCTAAGCGGACGTGAAATTTGTCAATGCACATCATTCTCGTGTTAAGTGCAGAGCATTCCAAAGTATGGAAAAACTCCGGGAACGAAAGATGGCGACAGCGCTGTTTCGTCATAATATGGGACTCGTCAGGCTACCGCATTCGGTAAAAACCATCATCTCGCCTTTGCATCGTATAAAGCTGAATTTAAAATCAAAAACAGCAAACAAGACGACAAAGGCGACATCTCGATGGTTCACTTGATAACACAAGAACCACACAAATTAACAAAATTTGTAAAAACCGCCATGTGGTGGCACGACGGTGAATTAAAACAGAAATATATACAGTCGAGTGCACGAAACACGCTACCCAAAGGATAGGGGTCGCATTATTCGGTACTAGGCAACCAGACTTACTGCTAATTTTAGCAGCAAAAGCCACGTGTCGCATCAAACGATCCCCCCATGAGAGCACCGTTTAGCGTGTTCCAAAGTTTTCCTATTTTATTTTAAATTACACGAACAAAAACTTATATATATATATATATATATATATATATATATATATATATTCTCCTCTCGAGCAAAGAAAAAAGGAAAGAATATATAGAAACAGCACGGCAAGTACCTCTCTCCATACGCGTTTCGACCACTTTATGATCTCTTCAATGGAGCTGTATTGAACCGAGAGCAGTATTCACGGGAAAGGACTGTTATATAAAATATAAATTCCGAGATATTTCGGCAGGATATTAAAGACTTGCCATCTGCGATGTCAGACTGAAAAATATCACCAGTCAAACGATATTC
This sequence comes from Diaprepes abbreviatus, assembly GCA_034092305.1. NCBI lineage: Eukaryota > Metazoa > Arthropoda > Insecta > Coleoptera > Curculionidae > Diaprepes > Diaprepes abbreviatus. The sequence continues at coordinate 11,213,951 of JASJET010000068.1, forward strand.
ACCCGAGTAGTGCGAAATTATAAAAATCAAAATTTCAGCTAAAAATAAAATAAATCTATCCGCTGTGTTTAAATAGTTGCCTATATATATTCTCCTTTCAAGCAGAAACAGTTTATTTCCTGCAAATATAAATCTGGTCCTGTCTCCATACGCTTTTCGACCATATGGTCTCGTTAGTGGAGCTCTCTCGAACCCAGAGCAAAATTCGCAGGAAACAACTGCTATCTAAAATATAAATTCCAAGGCACTACTCCGGTGAATGTTGAGATATATTCTATATATTCTTTCCTTTTTCTCTGATTGAAAAGAGGATACATCTAGGAAATTATTTAAATACGGCAGATAGATTTATTTATACTTACTCTGAATTTTGATTTTAAAACCATATATTTATCTGTTTGCTCTCTATTATTTTAAAATAGTTTCATTTAAATACACATAAAATGGCCAGTAATATATTTAAATTAATGTATTATTCATGTCCAACTAGAAACAATAAAGACACAAATGTACCAAATATTCCCACTTAGGTAGTTTCATCCGGTTTAATGCCATCGCAAATAGCAGTGTAGCACCTGTATAAAACGTCAAATTAATAATATTTAGTAATTAGGTAATCCCGTAATGAATAGGGTAAACCTCTTAAAGTGGAACATCTCTCTGGACAGCGTGAAACAAACTGTTTTACTGGATTTCTTGTTTAACTAGATGCAATTGCTGGAAATAGGCTAAGAACGTTTTAAACAACGACAAACAGGTTTTATCGTTTAAGTTTTCTGTCTAATTAAAACAATTAATTACAAATTAAACAGATGCTACATACAAGTTAACAATATACCTATAATTTGTTTAGTTTTTATTATGCCATTATTGAAACTTTTACTATTACAAAAAGCCAAAATAATATTCTCAAATTTTCTAATATTTTTTGGCTTATCTCTTATATTTTAAATATTCTAAAACATCATGTATTTATTAATATTTAATACTTAAAAAACGAATTTAGATATGTAAGCAGAAATATTTATCTTACACACGTCGATGTAAAAGACATTTTGAGAAATCACGGTATGTACATAACTTTTCTTGATATTCTTCAACTCAATATCTTTACAACTTAATATTTTAGGCTTTTATCGCAAAAAGTGTTTAAAGTTTAGGCTTTAGCAAAGATGAAAAATGTTATAAATACATTTTCTTTTACGAAGTTCGCTATAATAATAAAAAGTATATATTAAAAAGCGGTTCACTTATCTTTCCTTGTGAGCCGCTACTGACGCAAACTCTAATTAACTTTTCTGTGTTCTGATGTTATTGAAACTTTTATGACTCAAATTGTAAGAAAGATACTATCCGCCTATAAAAATTGGTGTAAGGTCACCCAAAAATATTATATTTCTTACTTGAACTTTTGGTTTCATGTTTTCGACTTCTTAAGCTATATTTTTTATATCCAGAAATGACTTTCTTAACAAGGTTCTTAAATATACAAGGTGTCTTGTAACTATAGGGCAAACTTAATAATTCTGAGTAATGCTATTGATTGATTGATTAACTGAGTGATCAGCAGGCAAGGGTTGAAGAACCTTTACATTGCAGCCTTGAGACCTATTGTATCGCTTGAGGTTGATTGCCTTGATCATATTTAACAGCCTGTTTACAAGTTTATTATTTGGGTTTAAGCTTTTCAGATTGATCGATCCCTGAATTTATCTCTAGTAGGTTAAAGCTGCGCATTTAAAGATAATGTGGAAGGTCATCTCGTGATCTTCGTAACAAAGTCTGCATATTAGTTCTTTATGAGAGATGCCCATTTAGAGTAATGCTAACACGTAATATTTATTTATTTATTTAGCTATATATTTTTAACAAGCCCAATTACAAAAAATGCGGATTCGTAAATTATACATTTCATTTTAAATTGTAAACCTTAACTAATCATAAGACATCCACAAGAACACAACACTATATAGATAAAATACAAAAAATTGAGCCAACCTTATGGATACCCAAACGCCTCACGTAGGAAATAAATTACAAAATTAAGATAACATACCAACCTTGCACAATATAACAATATCATATAAATACTTATTATATATTATACTCCTCCTTAACATCCGACCATAACATGTTCGTCATGGCACACATCTACTTACTACGCATGCAAGGCGATGCCATCATTGAACTCAACCTCCAACATAACGTAATAAGATATAATACACGCAGCAAAAATATTTATAGTATGATATAACATTCTTTATTACCACCCCGTCTCCCCAACGAGGAGGAGCCCCTTTACAGTTTTCTCCCTTGGGGTGCGGGATGGTAAACAACATAACTCCTCCTATGTAGAATATCTACACATTCTATGTCCCCCTTCCCTTACAGCTGGAGGGTAGAGAGGGGAGATATTCAAAGCCTTGCACCTGCAAATACAACCAAGTGGTATAAAATTGCAGACTTCAAGAGGGTATTTTGGTTAATTTTTTCCCTCACATAATTAATATGTGCAACATGGCTGGGGCAGTTCAAGATCACACCGCTAGGCTAGACATCTATTAATTATCTAAACTAAAGTGTTTTACCCATGGCCTAACAACACCCATCAGACCCTCCGAGCCCTTCCGCTTAATGAACAACTTCAGCCGACTGTCAACGCGCACGTTCTTAAGCAGATGTTTAAAACGGTAACTTTCCACTTCATCACACTTCCTGATCCTGCGAATGTTTTATGATGCACTAGAAATAACATTCCAGGATCATTTCGAATATGAATGCAGAAATATCTAATGAATTTGGGTCAAGAGATCATAAAAGAAGTCAGCGTCTACCTATCCAATGATTCCCATGGCGACACACGAAACAGCAGCCATTATTAAATAATCAGCAGTTATTTCTGCTGAATTTTAGAACACTAGGGATAAAGCCTATGGAAAAACCATAGAAAAAGTTGTTTGTAAAACTTGTAATTAATGGGATGGAACAGATTGTGAATTTTAATTTAAAATATTTGATAGTCGAAATTTCCGGTTTCAAGCAATTTCTTGCAGTTTATTTTAATTATTATTGCTAAAATATAAAAATAACCCTCTATAATGTGACAATAATGGCTAAATTTTACACAAAATAATATTGTTTGCCAGAGAAAATTCATCTCGCCGCAAACATTCGAAAAATTTAAAATTTATAAATAATTAATTAAAATTGATGAAAATGCACTTTTATAAACTACAAATATCCACATTATGTAGTTTTTCCGAAATGTTATTTTTTGAAAGGTTTTTTAATTTATTAAATTACGTTTTTTAATTAATATAGTCCCATCTGGTTAATTGAAAATAAATTTATGTAAGTATAATATAAATAATAAACACATGATGCTACATCGGGCAATATGCGAAGCAGACAACTCACCACCGCTGGGATTGAGGGACCATATACTGATTTCTCATCATCAATTAGACCCAAAGAAGCTTCAAACCTGACAAAAGCCCCATCATGAGACCAACCAGAAAAACATTGACAACTACAGATTGATATCAGGGCAAATGTTTCCTTAAACCTACGGCTTCCTACAAGCTATCCAAGATCAGATCACTCCAACGAGAAACTATCTAAAATACATAATCAGCGACCCCAGAATAACCATGTCGATATGCATGTCGAACATGAGAAACAATTCTGCACAAAACAGGGAGATGCCAAGTATTTACCGCATCGGAGTAAAAGAAGAGACACAATTCTGCAGCAAAAATCATCAATCAGGAGTTGGCAGAGGAATTCAAGCTTGCTGCAGTTACGAAAAGTGCCATACTATGAATACAGCCCGAAACTTATACTGGAGAATAATGAATTCCAGCTGTACTGGGATCAAAACGTGCTTACAGATCATACAGTTGCACATAACAAACCAGACCTAATTTTAGTAAATAAAACATCCAAGCGAGTAACACTATTCGAAGTCTCCATCTCTAACAGCAACAATGCAAGGGGTAAGCATAATATCCCCAAATACAAAAACCTGGAGGTAGAGATACGCAGACAGTGAGAAATGAGTACCGTCCAGACGGTTCCCATAAAGCGCGAGAGCAGTTTTACTAAGTTAGCGGTATAATAAACACATGAGAAAGCAAGCTTCCGCATATAAAATTGTATTGTAACCACATGGCAAAAAGACAACCCAAAATACTCATACCATAACCATATGATGAGACTATATTGATTGTTAGCCATCTACGGAATACCCATGAATTTGAAATTTACTATTTATAGCAGCCTAATTATTTTGCGAATCTAGTTAATACATATTATGTTCAATTAAAAATGTTATTTAGGTAAGAATCATATATTTCCCACCATTAAGTAAAATAAAGAATAAGGGAAAAGCTGTGTTTTCTGTAAAAGTTTACCACATATCACCAAAAAATCAATCGAAAATAAATGGTTTAAAACAAGAAATTTCTAAATTTTTATGAAGCAAAATAATGAGGTTAAATCGAAAGTTTTTTAAAGATAAATTTGTTCACTATTTCGTATCCCATCTCTTCAAAATAGAGAAAGAGGGAGGAATTTATGGATTAAAGAGGATTCTTCATAATAGAAATTTCAACAAAAACTCTAAAACGTGTAGTTTTCCTACGCTTTTCAAACGAGTATTCATTGTCATGATCTATTCTATTCTATACACCAATATTGTGTATTATAGAGAACAAAGGATTTAATGACAGATTTTAAAGTGGACTCGCCCATTTCCACAGAATTTTTCGATATAACAATCTTATTAGGTAACGGCAAAAACTCTTCAATATATAAATAATATAATATAAAGGTGCACGTATAACATAAATGATAAAACTTTTAAAAAACTGTCCACAATGAAATATTAATACCATTTTTCAAGATAAAAATATTTCCAAGAGAAAATATAAAAAATATTTTTAAAAAATCCGAAAACTCGCGAAAGTCTTTAATATTTCACGTCAATGAATTTTATCATTTTTCAACATGTTTGCGGGGTAAGAAATATCGGCTTTTCTAAATTAAAAAAGTGAAGGATTCAAATTGAAAGTCAATATTTTAAAATCTATACGAAATTTCGGTCATTTGTCATTTAAAATTTTAATTTTCTCCAAAGAAATATTTTACCATTTGTATATTTTTACGTTTTTTTAAAGAAGGCTTTTCTATTTTCCTTTACATTCTAAAAGAAAGTGATTCTTTGAGTTATATCATTAACATACTAAAAGAAAAATTACATTTAGAGTTAGAATCAAAAGACATTTAAAATAAATTTAGTTCTACATACACACCATTTCTGTTTTATCTTTGACTATTTTTTTTTAATTAAATGTAAGTAAAGAAATTTCCATACAATATGGATAGAGATTATTTTGTCCAAAATACTATGTATTGGAGTTAGAATTTCCCATTCCCGGTTCTAGACTTGAGAACTCCGAAAAAATTTTATTCATGATACTATAGGAAAATTTCCCTCCATGAACGTAACATATAATACTGGACTGGCTGTGTAAATAATTTTTGACCTTCCCTTGCTGGTCGCCATTAACTGCAAATATTTGTATCGCAGCATTGAATTCCCTGCTAGATTCTTATATTGTCGCGAATGTGTCGTGTTTAAATGTTACTTCTATTATCTCTTTTTACATTATATCTAAAAACAATAAATCGCTCTTTCTTGTCTTAGGTGACAGGTTAATTGAGAATATTCAACAAAAAAGAAAAAATTAAATGTTTTTGTAAAACAAGACATTTATAACTTGAATTTCTCAGTTTTAAGTTTTCCTAAATTATAATTTTTTTGGTCAAAGCAATTCCTTTAAAACTAAGGTTTTGAATTTCTGGCCAAGAGCGTAAATATGTTGCAATTTTATTATTTTTGCAATTAAATATATATAAAATTAAGGAGTAAGACACACTAAAATAAAAATATATAAAAAAAATGTATAAACAACATTACACAATAAAACAACAAAAACAAAAATTTAAATAATAAATTGTGTTTACGCTGGTAAACATTACGTATCTAATTCGTAATCAAAGTCACTGAAGCTATCTTCGCTCAAATTAATTATAATTGGTTCCTCTATCTCACCGATCATGAGATCGAGTTTTTATTATATGGATTTTCCCAATTTTACGCAGTAACTTTATTCAAAAAAAGCTTTCAAAAGTTCAGTTAAATTACTAATTTTGTAAGTTGTGTTATTTCTAGCAACTCTACCTTTTACTTCAGAGAGATATTTCCTTCTCCAACAGACAGTTTCCGGACGATCTATGAGAATAGATTACCTATCGGGTTTTTCCCAGCAAAAATTAAGTTCCCTGAACAATTTCCAGAGCTCAGTTCTTTTAATTTCAGGTAAATCCCGATCTTCATTGATTTCAGTTAGAATTTTGTCGACAGTTGAAATCTGCTTCTCACAATAAAATGTATGTACAACTCCTTTTATTGTATTTTTCATCTCTTTCTCGAACGAGGTTTTTCGTCTGCTTGTGATCGAATGTGGCTTGGAAGTAATAATAATTTCAGTCCTTTTTTTCTCCTTCAGTATTCAGTACATAGTAGATTTTCCAACTCCTGTCATGTTGGAACTCATCTCAACAGAACTTTTAACATTATTATCTAGATATTGATATATTAATGCATCATAAACATTTACCATAATAAGTTTTTCGTTGAGGAAAAAATGCCTTGGTTTAACGATTTTGGAATAAATATAGAGGTGGAAGCTATATCTTTTGGATATCTCACTAATCTCAAATAATATATATAAAAACAAGCGCAAATAAGATAAATCACTAAGGACACACTGTAAGGTGTAGTTTGCTCACTGACAGAAATTAAATTGGAGAGATTTTATTGTTGCAGTAAATTTATAAATGCTTATAATATTTAAATGTAATTAGATTTACGGCAGTCCTCAGTTGCCTGCGGCACTGGAGCAGGTACGTTGAAGGTTTCGGTAACAGTTTTATTACTCTCTCTAGTTCTTGAATCAAGTATAGGAATGTGTATGTTTGCGATCACCCCCCCCCCCCCGCTCACCAAGAGCTTTGAGTTTAGGAAAATAGACCCGATTCTGCTTCTTATACTAGGAATGTGTATGTTGCTGACACCACCCTCTCTCCAAGAGCTTCAAATTCAGAAAAATAGACCCGACCCTGCCTTTTACACTAGAAATGGGAATGTTTCCGGTGTTTCCCCCCCCCCCCGTGGACAACTTGCTTTCACTTGCCACAATATACTTTTGTGATACCACCGCGTCCCCCCAAAGAGAGATGCTCGATCTGCTCCTGTGACCAATCTGCTTCAGCCGTTAAATTTGTTTGTTTCTGGTCTTTTGGAAAACTAGATTTATGAATTTTCATATATAATGTCCATAAGATTAAACTTAAAAATTTATGTTCCTGTTTGAAATTCGTAGTAAAATGTTACACAAAATGCATAAAACAATCAAAAACAAAAATTAATTCCTGTCATAATGAAAAGTAATCAGTCAATGCTAAAGCACAGTGGAAGCATTTTTGATATAAGGGAGATATTATATATATATATATATATATATATATATATATATATATATATATATATATATATATATATATATATATATATATATATATGTAACCAGTCTTATAGGTCAAGTTCGTGTCCACTATTCAAATTATAACCTAAGAAATTCACCGTTTAGAATAGCTGATGCTATTAGGCCAATTATTGATTCCCATTATAACGTGTTTTATTGGTAGAAGGTAATAGGAGTCACCAAATAAATCAAAGTGCTGAGTTTCAGATAATATACTTTTACTGCAGTCGTGTCAAGTGCAAAGGAAACTTGTTTTCCAGTATAACCAAAGAAAATAAAAGTTTTATTTTTAAGGAAAGACTAATTGAAAATGTATCGACCTTTACAAGACGACATGTCATTTTTGTATTTGAGTAATGATAGACAAAATCTAGGGTTATTTCTGTATTCAAGTATAGAACCTTAAAAATTTATTCTTGCCTTAAAAGTACATCACAATGATCACATAAATGAATTCTTTGCCATATTTTCATATTCTTCTCTTTAAATAAACTGTGTCCTTAATGTATTAATTCATTTTACCTCACATTATTCAACTCTGTGTTGTAATACGCATCGAGATTTTCCTAAAAAAAATTTATAAATTCAATTTTCTCAAATTAATATTTTGCTAATAAATCATTTATAGTAATAAACATTACCAAAAATTGTTTCAATAAAATAAATGTGCGAATAAACCAATTAATTTATGTCTTTTATGGGAAATCTAGTTCATTTATTTATAATTTTACTAAAACAGTTGATGTCGTTTGTGCCCTTGAATAAAGTGTAAATTTTAAGGATAATAAAAATGCTTCATAAATTTCAATATTATTTTATTATTTTTAATGGTGATACTTTATTTATATTTGTAATATCAATAATTTATTTATTGGAACCATGGAATACTTAAATATTTTTTCGAAAAAAAAAGGTTTTTCCTTCGATCATACTAGCCAATTTAAGGATAAATAAATTTGTTTGAAAGTTGTTTATGATCGGTGGGTGAGGGGATTTTTTAGTGCTTGACAGACACAAATATTTTTATGTAATTTTGCTTTTCGTGGCTCCTTCCAGTATTTTTAAGTGTTAGAAATTACTACAAGTGCGAAGTTTAAAATTAATAGCAACAAAAAGAAGATTCCAAAAGTTACTTTTATCGGAAGGTACGAGGTTTGTCCCAAAAGTATCGAGCCTACCTTTATATCTCCGCATTGGTGTTATTCTTTATTATCCGGTGAGTGACATCCTTCAAAGTAGTCCCCATTTAATTGAATAACACGTTCCCAGCGGTGTTTCTACTTCCTGAAGCAGTCTTAGAAGTCAGTTTTGGGAATTGCCTTCAGTGCATTCGCCGCATTAATTTCAACCGTCTCTTTGTCATCGAACCGGTGTCCTTTGAGTGGCATTTTTAATCTGGGAAAGAGCCAGCGCAAGGAGCTACGTCGGGACTGTACGGAGGCTGGCGAAGCTGTACGACTTGGTGCTTTGTTAAATATTGTTGCACAAAGTTCGATGACTGCGCTGGCGCTTTGTCGTGGTGAAGAAGCCAATCATCGCTTGTCCAAAGCTGTGACCGTTTTCTTCTAACAGCGCTACGCAATCTTTTCAATACGTCAACGTAGTATTCTTTAGTGATCGTGCGACCTCTCGGAGCATATTCGTGGTGCACAACACCTTCATAATCATAGAAAACAGTCAATATTGTCTTCACTTTGCTCCGACTTTGGCGTGCTTTTTTTGGTCTTGGCGATTCAGAATGCTCTCACTGTGAAAACTGTCGCTTTAGTTCTCTAAATGCCTTATATTAATTGTTTCCGAGCAAGTTTTTCCAAGCAAAATTCGTTGATCTAATTTTTACGTCATTTTTTACAATAACAAAATGCGACGAACTAAAAAAAGACACTGTAAACAAACGCACACCGTTCACGAACTAACACGTCCAATCGGTAACTGCGCACACCAACGAGTTTGTGAAGATGTACTGGTGATGTCCATGCCCCACAGACGTCGCTCGGAAGTCTTGACGTGGATATATGAATGCAAGCTCGATACTTTTAGGACAAACCTCGTATTCTTAAATATTATTTATTTTAAAAATAACATAATAATTCAGGTAACCAGAAATTCATACTCTTCTGTATTGGCCGTTACTTTTTTCTTGAATTGACATACGGATTATCATGTCATACCAGTTTAAATAATGCAGTTAGACAACAAACATAAGTTGTCGCACTATTTATCACTTCTAAATACAAATAAAAATATTGTCAAGGCACTGGCACTAGTTCTGATGATATGCTAATTCTACGGGAGTTGCGTTGGTTTTTACATTAAAATTGTATAATTTACCGGCAATTATACATGAGAAAATGATTAACAGTGACATATTTTACCAGTACAGTTCCTTTCGCCTTAATATACTTAAAATTTTGTGTAAAAGATTTTTTGCACTATCTGCAAATACTTATTTTACTGATATTATTTTTTCGGGAAAATTATCATAATTTTAAATTTCCTTCTGTTTGTTTAGGCATAATATTTTTATTTATGTGAAATATATATGTAAATAAAGAAAAATTATATTTCTCCAAAAAATATAATTCTCAAGCTGAAGATATATTTTTAATTTAAGGTCCATTTTTTTCTGAATCGAATTATATTTAGAAATGGTCGTTGAATAAATTGATTCACTTATGTGGAAAACCGATTTACACACATATTAAAATAAAAAAAAATTGTTTTTTGTTCTTATAACTATGCGTATGAATAGCAAGAGGAAAAAGGTAAACGATAGTTGATAGTTTCTGGCTGCAAAATAAATTTAGAATTATCAGATAATCTATTTATAATAATGAAATCAATTTTTCTTTTAAAAATCAATATTCCTACTTTTTCCAATAACCTTGTTCTGTCAAGAATTATGTGAACGTTAGATGGCTTAATACAATACCAAATCAAAATTATTTTATTACAATTTTGTTATTTCGGCCTATCTCCAAACACGATCTTTTATAAGTTATATTTCTGAAAAATATTAAAATGAAATTTTTGCATTGGATTTTTAATCGATATCCACCATTGCTGCTCTTTTAAAAATACTTAGTATATAATTAACCATTTTTAAAATTCAAAATGTAAATTTATCAATATTAATTAATATTAAAGCATAAATTAAAATACATTTTTTAATTTTAAGAAATATATTAAGCATTTTTAAAAATAGCATTTTTAACGAACAAAATCGTAACAAAACGGGTGTATAATTTTGGCCTGTTGCGATGCAAGTTTAGGAAAATATTACTGTGATTTTAATTAAGAAAACTGTGGCCGCAAAGTTAACCAAATTTGAAATTCGTGAAATTACTAGAATAAATTTGTTAGCCATTCAATTAAACCCACAACAGTGTCGGGGAATAAGAATATTCATAAAATTGTATATATATATATATATATATATATATATATATATATATATATATATATATATATATATATATATATAGAGTGTCCGGATATTCTAGAGACAATGCTTCACAGGTGGCTCTCGAAAAATTATGAAAAATCAGGTAGAATATTTTAAAATTGGTAAGCATACTTCTCTTTAAGGATCTTAAATTTTGACTAAAAATGTGCTTCTAACTTTTTTCTGGCATCGTGCTATACTGGAAAGCGGTTCCTTAACCCCATCTAATTTGTACACCACTGGTTGAACGATAATTATTTGCTATGTTTATAATTTCAAATTTAAAGTTCTTCAAAAAAGAAAATTTAATTATGCAAAAATCAACAGTTTCCGAGCCATTTGACCTCATGTAACAGCTTTTGCAGGCTTTTTCTCAAATTATCAACCTAAAAAAAATCTAAAAATGAAGAATGAAGAAAAAGAATTGAGTTAATTAATATATATGTTATATGCGAAAATAATATAGTTATGCGAAAACTACATAAATTCATTCCCACATAAAATTGCTTACGTAACATTCCGCAACAAATAGCTTGACACAACAAGCAGATTCAGCGTGTTTACGAAACGTACCTTAGACTATGTGAACCAACGCTGACACTGCTTTATTGCCCATATAAATACATAGCACTTTTTATTAAGACTTATAAATAAGTTGTAAGTCGTTCCTCTGCTAGTTCACAATTTAATATTAAAAATCAAAGTTTAAAGTTAGAATATTAAATAGTTGAAGCCTAATTTCGTGTTAAATAAACAATACGTATTTAAAAAGATATATATATATATATATATATATATATATATATATATATATATATATATATATATATATACATATATATATATATATATATATATATACATATATATATATATATATATATATATATATATATATATATATATATATATATATATATATATCGTAAGTTTTCACGGATGGTAGAATGAATGATTTGGTTATTCCGGGTTTCAATCCGTTTGTTAAAAAAATCGCTTTTTTGACGTTTAGCAAAAATCTTACTTGGCGTTTTCAAGTGTGGCTGGTCGCGTTACCCGCTTGGAACTGATGTTGATCTCTGTTTTCTCTGTTCTATTATTGGCATCGGCTTGAAATATTACTTATTGTATTGCCCCTATATGTGCCTAATAACACACGCTATTTCAGTTTTCTTTATTAATATTTCGTAAGGGTTAATTACAATCTCTCTCTTTCTCGGGCTACTATTGTCTCTGTCGGGATTTATAGATCGAATATTTGGACCGGCACTCTGTCATTTCTAATTTTTAACTCATCTTCATCGGAAAATATTAGAAGGAAAAACCTAGAAAAGACCTGCGTTATCTAAATCAGGTTGCGAATTGCTTTTAAAATGTGGATGTTTCGTCCCAGTACCATCTAGAGGACTCGTCAGTGAGATTCTAGTTGGTAACTTCCGAGACACCCTTCCGTCTTACTTAATATCGTTTGGATCTTGTATTTGAAGTTAAATCTGGCTGAAGGATTGCGGTAAGATGTAGATAATACGACGCCCCCCCCCTTTAGGCCAGACAACTTCGTCGTTTTTTGAGATTTCATAATCCCTAATCTCGAACGAACTACGAAAAATTGGATACCCTGAGAACTACGGGATACGGATTATCAACATCGTGACCAGGGCTTTTATCGCCGGGCTTATATGTTTGTTGCTAGATAGAGACCCTTTGGTTGATGTAGCTTAACTTTTTCTACCGGTGATCTTGCTTCCTGCCATCACTGTGTGTAGCAAATCCAGCATTTTTAACTAACGCTCTATGCAGACTCCTGTCTGTAATGCTACTGTCCAGGGATGCTATCATGTTGTATTATTGGCACTGGCCTGAAATATTACTTATTGTACTGCCGTTGTATGTGCCTATTAATACAAGGTATTTTAGTTTTCTTTATTAATATTTCGTAAGTGTTAATTACAATCGTCGAATATTTGGGCCGGCACTCTGTCATTTCTATTTTTAACTCGTCCTCATTGGGTAATATTAGCAGGGAAAACCTAGAAAGACTTACATTGTCTATAAACTGGGTTGCGAGTTTCATTAAAAATGTTGGTGTTTCATCGCGGTACCAACTATAGGACTCGTCAGTGGGACTCTGCTTGGTACCTTCCAAAACACCCTTCCTTATTATCGTTTAGATCTTGTATTTGATAATACGGCATCTCCCTAGTTTTATTAAGTTAATGCGCTCTCTAACTGGCCGAGCGACTTTGCAGGCTCTTTCCTCTACAAAGTACGATATATTTTTTCTTTGTGTGTTGTTCTCTCGTGCACTTGGTGCTTTTTGTCGGTGATATATGTATATATATATATATATATATATATATATATATATATATATATATATATATATATATGAAGGAAAATGCGAACAGTAAATGCAAACTGCAATCCAACCATATCCTTTCTGTGTTAGAGGTTGCACAATTTGAACAAATTGCTAAGAAACACAATTTATCCTATTCCACCACCATCGAGTGCAACAGGTATTAGCACGCAAACTCAACAAGAACAGATTGTGTTGTACAATTCCAAATCCTCCTTTACTATGAATTGCGGGCCTCTGAAATTTGAATTTATTAAGAAAACCGAACAAAAGTCTTTAACGAAAATAGAAAATTATGAACACGAACCAGACAACTTGCACCATATAAAAGAGTTCTCTTTGCCACCCGAGCTTCAGTATAGTACACCTGTATGTATGTATATATATATATATATATATATATATATATATATATATATATATATATATATATATATATATATATATATATATATGCCTAATGGTGATAAAAATTAGGTTGACCATTAAAACATGGTGGTCGAGAACCAATAAAAACAATGGAAAACTAAATACTCCCATTATTCAATTTCCTTTATTTTTCTTTCAATTATTCTATATTACAGTCATTATTTATAATGTGAAACCTTTCTCCATTTGTAATTTATTTTGATTAAATATTAAATAACCGTTTGTGTTGTAATTCAAAGCAAACTTCCCGAAATATTTTATTGTTTACGTAACCGATGTCACGCAATATAAAAAAATTCTATTAGTTTATTACATTTTTAAGAGCAACCCTTAGCGATCCTTGATCTTTTATAGGGTGAAAAGATGACGCTATTTTTTGTGGGATTTCTAACTTAGAAAAAATAACCCCCTGTTAAGCTTTATTGCTTTTATGTTTTCTTATCCGTACACATGCTTAATCTATTATCAAACAGAAAAAAAAAACAGGCGATCAATATAATAACTGAAAAGTAATTTGAAATAAACATTTCAAGAATAAATTTAAGTATAAAGAAAATAAAGGGTGTTTTTTATAGAGGTATAGAAATTTTAACTGAAATAACATAAAGATGAATTTTTTAAATTGACATGAAATTTACTTTATTCGAAAGATAACTTTCTGGCATTATAATTTAAATATGACTTCTGGCATATGATCGCCACGGCTGGCTCGGACGTAGTCTAACCTGGAGGTCCAATTTTCGATGACTTTTTCCAATATTTGTGGCCGTATATCGGCAATAACGCGGCGAATGTTGTCCTCCAAGTGATCAATCGTTTCGGGCTTATCGACGTAGACTAGCGACTTCACATATCCCCACAGAAAATAGTCTAGCGGCGTTAAGTCGCACGATCTTGGAGGCCAATTCACGGGTCCGAAACGTGAAACTGTGCGATTACCAAACGTTTCCTTCAATAAATCAATTGTGATACGAGCTGTGTGACAAGTTGCGCCGTCTTGTTGAAACCACGGCTCCTGCACATCATGGTTGTGCAATTGATGAACGAAAAAGTCAGTAATCATGGCTCTATAATGGTCACCATTGACTGTAACGTTCTGACCAGCATCGTTTTTAAAGAAGTACGGACCAATGATTCCACCAGCCCATAAAGCACACCAAGCAGTCAGTTTTTCTGGATGTAACGGTGTCTCAACATACACTTGAGGATTATCATCACTCCAAATACGGCAGTTTTGTTTATTGACGTATCCATTCAAACAAAAGTGAGCTTCATCGCTAAACAAAATTCGCTTAAGAAAATCGGAATCAACGGCAATCTTGTTTTGGGCCCATTCACCGAATCTACGCCTTGCTAGGTGATCGTGTGGCTTCAATTCTAGCACGAGTTGGATTTTGTAAGCACGCAAACCAAGATCTTTCCGCAAAATCTTCCATAAAGTGAATGGACACATATCCAATTCCTGTGCACAATGGCGGACAGACTGATTCGGGTCTTCCTCTACGCTACGCTCTACAGCAGCAATGACTTTTTCTGTACTGTACGACGTCTCTGTGGATGCGTATTATCATTTAGAGTAAACATGGTGCGAAAACGTTCCATAGTTAATCGAATTAATTGCTCTGTTGGACGATTATGTTGACCGTAAAATAGACGTAGTGCGGGATACGTATTTCGAACAGAACCATGATTTTCAAAATAAATTTGCACAATTTGGAAGCGTTGTTCAGGCGTCAGTCTATTCATGTTGAAATGCCAAACCAAACTAAACATAAATCACTTGACAGCTGACAAAATGGCCGCCAGTTAAAAAAGTGTTGACAACTTAAAGCTCTATACCTCTATTAAAACACCCTTTATAATTGGTTTTATATGTTTTAATTTTATACACAGAAAAAAATGGAAATAGGTGATTTTTAATGCATGTAAACTTAATGATTATATAAAAATGGCAAGGCGAGACAAATGGCAAAAGAACAATGAAAGATTAGATTGTCTTTAGTATACGAGAAACATTTATTTTAGGGAAAAAAATGCTGAGAAAACCTATTTAATTTATATTAAGTTCATGAAACACTGCTTAAAACTTAATTAATTCTTACGCCACTGAAATCTAGAATATAATTTGAATAATGCATACCACAGTAAGAATTATGCCAAAGAGGGAAAATATGTAACAATGACTGATTAGACTTTAACTAAGATTAATACGATTTTTCCGACTAGAAAATGACAAATGTAATTTTTTACTTTACTTACTCCATCAATTTTTAATGCATAAAAAATTCATTTTTACATAAAGGTCTAAACCGGCTGTAAAAAATTGCTCCAAAAAGTTTTGAACAATATTATAAAACGTGGTAGTTGAAGGGGTTATTTTAAAATTGATTTTAGATGAATTGGTATTTTTAACCGACCCGACTTTATTTTATATAATATTGTATTGTGTACATAGTACTCCAGTCTGTGGACGAGAAATAGGTTCTTTTATGACGTTAATTTGCTACAGGATGGGAAGTTTTTTAAGTTGTAGTCAGGGTCAATTCAAGAATACCTATATATTTTACTCCATTTTTTGTTGCTTTAAATAACGGGATACTTTGTTTTCCTAAACAAATAGAGCTGAAGCTATCGCACAAAAAAGGAATAAACATTGCTGTATAAAAATATAGGTCTTAAGGAAAAAAATAAGTGCTTAAAAGAGTTGAAATATTCATAAATAAATACGCGATAGCGTTCAACATAAAGCGCTTCAGGATAAACAATTTAGCATATCTCAGCAACAAATGAACACATCAACTTTCACAAAAGCTCATTCGATTCATATATATATATATATATATATATATATATATATATATATATATATATATATTTAAGCGGCTTTCACGGATTCCTCCATGTGAGTAGTTGTAATAGCAGTGGATACATCCACATTATGCCGTTGTAGTGTTAAAATCACATTCAGCAAGGGTACAACTATATGCAAGTGAAGTAAAATGCGAACAGTAACAAGACGGAGTTGCATATAGTTGTACGTTTGCTGAATGTGATTTCAGCACTACAACGGCATAAT
The DNA here is from genome assembly GCA_034092305.1 of Diaprepes abbreviatus. NCBI lineage: Eukaryota > Metazoa > Arthropoda > Insecta > Coleoptera > Curculionidae > Diaprepes > Diaprepes abbreviatus. Next base: position 11,230,870 of record JASJET010000068.1, read on the forward strand.
GTGGATGTATCCACTGCTATTGCAACTCACACGGAGGAATCCGTGAAAGCCGCTTAAACATATATACGCCATCCGGCGGGAGGTCAGCAAAACCGCGTTCAGTATTTGCATGCTTCCTTCCGATCTGTCCTTGCACAGCCAGGTGCATATCGGTACCCTGATGAGTCTAGTAGAGACAAAACATGAGCCTCTGCCGTATCACTGTAGCAGGGAGGGTAAGTTTTGACTTTCTTCTCGGTATGGTGGTACAGGTAGGACATCATCTCGATGGTGGTGGAATTGGATAGATTGTATTTTGTAGCAATCTATTCCAACTGTGCAACCTCTAACACGGAAAGGATATGATGGAATGAGGTTTGCATTTACTCTTCGCATTTTACTTCATATATATATATATATATATATATATATATATATATATATATATATTTATATATATATATATATATATATATATATATATATACCGCACTCTAGTAAACCTCAATATTTTTAATTTTTCAAGAAAAAATCTTTGCATGCCTTTCAAAAAAAAATGTCATGATGACATACATGAAGTGATTAAAACCCAAAAAACAGTGAATCCAAGACATTTTAAACGATTTTCTGGTGTTTTGTGCGATATCCTCAGTGATGGCTTCGATTTAGTCATCATCAATTTCAGTAGGTCGACTAAAAAGTTGGTCATCTTTAAGGGAAAAATCTCCAGAACGGAATTTTTTAAATCAATTCTCGTAAGTGCGTTCTATTATGCAATCAACACCATAAATTTCAGATGTCTCTTTGTAGGCCTCAACAGCTTCCTTTCTTTTACGCAAATAAAAAAGTGCAAAAAATAGGCCGAAAATGTTCGTGTCTGCACTCCATGTTAAAATTGTCCCAAAACTAACAGCTGCAAAAAGAATTACGCACAAGCTGCTTCTAAAGCAATCTAAATGTGACTGATACCAAATGCCCAAATGCAAAAAAACCATAGCACTGACCGAAATTCTTCAAAATAATTACAACGCTCTCTATATGTGATAACCTAAAATACTTTCTTACCGACGCAATAATGCAATAACGGTGTATAAACATACATTAGTAAACAGAAAATTTTTTGATAAAAATATTAAATATGTTGAACCACGACACTGAGTTCTAAAACTAGATTTTGGTAATGCATGCAAAAATACAAATTATGCAAAAAAGGACAAAGGACACATAGGACAATGACTGTCTAGATTTAAACTGGCATGAAATACCATTAAAACAAGATTTCTAAAGCATTAAGGAATTCATATGCATTATTCCCCATTATAAATTACTGCCAAGCCTTACGTAGTTTTATTATGTCTACAAAAAAGTGTTTTCAGAGCAATTAAGGAACGAGGTTAATTAGTGTTCTCTTTCGTACAACATATCGAACAAAGTTGTTGAATATATTTAGGTACTGTTAATGTTATATAGTATTCTTCAAAGCACTATATGAATATCGTATGTTAGAAAGAGGTTTAAGAAACTAAAATCTGACTAAGGCCAAAATCAATCAAACTGAAAGTAAGCTTACCCGGTATCCTCACATTAATTAAATTATATTCTTGCTATTTCATGCTATAACAGTTAATTCTTTCAACTTAATAGAATTAGGAAACTGAGTGGTTTATACTCCAGTATAATTAAATATTGGATTGGTGTAAAGCAAAGATTCGCAAGCTTGTTTGTCTCGTAGACAACGAACCAATTTTTTTTTTGTTTTTCGTAAACCTTCCCGGTCTTCCTAACATTGAATTTTTAAAATTTTATCGGATTAAACGTGTTCACGACAGCCGAAAGCCAGTTCTCTTCTTTTGAAACAAGATTGGCAACTATCCATAATACAGGATAAGTTGCAAGTGAAGTTAAAATTACTGATATTAATTTCGAGACTGCACCTTATGTTCTTCATTAGTACTTATTTCGATAAATTTTGCTTGTAATATGACATCTTCTCATCTGGTTTTTAAGTCTATGTATAGAGCATTTAAAGGATTTTAAATCTTTACCTTTTTTTTTATCAGGATAAGACCTTCACAGATGATCCTTCAACTTGAATGGTTTCATAGCATTTTTGCTTAAAAATCTTTTGCATATGAAGCTCATAGGCAGGTGTTTGTCCGACAATGTACAATAACAGAGCTCAATTTTTGTTCCCAATGATATACATCCAGTGAGTAGTATCTCACTGTTATTTAAAGAGGAAACGTGTGTTTGTATGTTCATACGACCCAGTAAACCAATTATTACCAAATTTTATCTGCGGATTTACTATGTATCTCGATAAAAAAATTACTTTTCATTGTAAAAGACTCTTTTATACTTTTACGCTTGCTCTATTTTGTTTGTATTGCAGTTTTGAGTGAATAATAGTGAATTTTGCGGATACATCTTGTTGAATATTTTTGCAGTGATTAGGACATAGATTTAAAGATCTCTTAAGTGGACGTTTTCACAAGTCTAGTATTGAACTTTTGGCGAATTTCGTCATTTTCTTTGTAACCGATCGTGCGAGAAGTGGTATAGAATCTTTAAAGGATTAAATCAGTGATCATCTGTGTGTTTTATTATCTGATTTCATCAGTCTAGACCAATATCAGGTAGCTATATTCTTTATTTTTCGTGATAATCATCGAGTTCAATAAAGTAAATTATTTCCACTTTACGCCTGCCATTACCTTATTAACTACCACCGAGGTTTACCTTTTAGGAGCTACCAATTTTTAAAGTAAATTCATGTTTTGTCCAGCATTAAAATCATTTATTCAAGCTGATTTTAGTTTCTGCAAGCTATTCTCCAAGTTTTTGAAGCTTTATGACAGTTTTTTCCTTGTTCTAATGCAAGGATTATCGCAGGTTCCTGAAGCTCTGCTATCTTTCATAGAAATACTACATATTTCTTTGAAACAAACAACTTCTGCTGGCGAATGAGTTGAGTTTAATCCTCTTCTCGCCACATATATCAAACTGCTCCAAGTATTACCAGTTATTTACCAGAAAACAAATTTCGCTATTAATTATTAGCAACAAGGCACTCACAAAATGAAAAACAAAAATGAGAAACTATTGAACTCAAAATGTTAATAAAAAAAAGCGAAAACCATTACACTGTCAACTGTCAAGTAAAGCTATGTTAGACTTGAGGGAAGCAATACAATCGATATGCATTACGCTAGATGCTTGTGCTAGTTGAGGAGTTTTTAAGTTTTCCTGGTCCTTCCTAATGGCAAATTATTTCCGCAGTTGAATTGGCTCTTGTAGATCCTAAATATCAGTGAACTATGGAGGTATAGAAATTGTGCAGGCAAAACCGCGGTGCTGGTAAAAGTTATGGGCTTCAATCATAATTTATTTTCATTTTTAATTTCAAAAATTGTATAAAAATATATTTAAAGTCTTTATATTTACTGACATTTTATTACCTTGGTGTTCAATAAATTTTACCATAATTACTATTTTTATATAGTATTAATTCTGTCGCAGCACCCCTGGTATTAAAAAACTAATAGAAAACTACTTACCGGTCTTAAGAATATTTGTTTTTATCATAGCCGTGGATTAAAATTCAATTAAATTTAGAATGTTTTTCACGAACAAACTAAACAAATTATAAATTCATTTTCTTATCTTAATTAATTTTAAGCCACACCAAAATCACTCACGGAAATAGTCACAAGATACTTTTATACATTATTGAAACCTACTTATAGGAAAAAGAAATTTGCTTGGACACCTTGAACTTTCAATCATGTCCGAGGAAAATGTTGTATTGAAATATTGAATATCCTCGATTTATTTTTACCCATCTCTCACTGAGTTCTTGTTCAGGTGTTACAGATTTCTTACCTGAGTTTGATATAATAAAAATATAAACTCTCCTCCAAGAGATTTAAATTTTTTGAAGGCAGGTCTTTGCCTCTCTACGACATACAGCACCTAACAGAAATATAATAGACATTGTAAAAATATTTTGGATTTATATTAGATTAAGGTAACGTACAAAAGATCTTACGCTGTAAAAGATCAAGAAAGGCCTAAACGACTCACCCACAATCTACGATAATTATTTTGAATAAGTGAAAACTAGAGAAACTACGTTTAAAAAAAATTGTTACATACCACAATTTATCTTCAGTTTCTTAGAAAATATAGAAAATCACTTTTCACGACACAAATTTCACGCTTATATATGCTTTTATACTATATAAAATTTTATAAAATCGTACTTTTTTATTCGGAAAAATGTAGAAAAATGATCAAAAAATTCTAAAACAAAATCACCGGTTACATCTGACAGCGACATTTCTTGAAAGAGCAATGAGATGCACTGTTGTCATAGCATAAATACAACCAGAAGTTCAATACTAATTTGTCAACATTTTCCTGTTGGACCTCTTTTGAGTGTCATCCATGAAGGCGCTTTTGTAGCCAGGATTGTAGTCCCGGTTGATGATGGTAATTCAGCTCATGGTCCCTCAACGCAGCGGTATTGAATAGTCTGCTATGCATATTGCCCGGTGCAGCATAGAAGACTTTGCCAGCCTCTGAAAATATGAGCGTAAGTTTATTAGTTGTTGATCCAATTGTTTACCAATATCCACCAATTCTCTCCCTCCATGGTATCTTGGTAGCACTACGAAGATGATGGTTATGTGTCTTTGTCAGGATTGTACTTACTTTCCTCTGCAGACTTTCTATGTCTATCCTGCTCCATTTTAAAGTTCCAAAGGAGCAACTGAATGTAGAGCAAGCATAGATGTTAAGTGCCTTAAATAGATTTTTGCTCTTTAGGTTGGTTCACAGTACGTGCTTCACTCGTCTTATGAACTCGTTGATCAATTCGTTCTTGATGACATTATTCTGATTTCAAGCCAAACGGCTTCGCACTCGCTCCAAGGAATATTGACTCATACCAGCTATACAAACATACCAAAAGTATGAAGCTCTGTGGGAACCCTTTCCATGTTATCGAGTCCTAGGTGACGTCGTCTGCTGTATTTCCTACAAACTTTCAGACGGTCCTCGCGGTTGCAAGGAGAACTGCTTTCTGAATGCGTTTATACAGATGCTCACTAAGGCCCATTGATGTTCTGTGGGAGGTTCTTTGGTATCACTTCAGTAGTCGATAGTATTATGGGAACTTCTCATTATATTTTGGTCTTAGGTTGTTCTTATTAGGTAAAGCATTGTAGTTCGCCTAGAAATTTTATCTGTTAGTATAATGTCTGGCCTATTATGAGCAACTGTTTGATCTGTTTGGTTTCACTATAACTTGAACTCATTGTTCTCAAGAATAGGCAACGTATTGTATTTGTAGTAAGGCATTTTTCCTACCTGCAATAATTTATTTACCAACTCTTGGTGGAGTATCTTAGTAGCTGAGTCGTGTCTTTCCTGATACTCGGTTGCGACAAACACTTGGCATCTCCAATTGTGTGCTGGATTGTCTCTGATGTTCGACAGCCATATCTACATTGGTCATTTTCTATTGAGGGATCTCTAATGATGAACTTCCGATAGTTCTTCGTCGGAATAACCTGGTCTTGGATATGTAATAAGAGACCCTCCGTTTCCGGAAACATCTGTCCTGAAATCAACCAGTAGTTCGACGCTGAGTTATCAACATTGTCCTGACTGACCTCATTTGGATGCTGTTCATGAAGTGGCTTCTGTAGCCACGTTTGTAACTTCGCTTGGTCTGTTTGGTGGTGAGAAGCAATATCCTGTTCCCTCAGTTGTAGAGGCATTGAGTAGTCTGCCTCGCATATTGTTCGATGTAGTTTGGAAGAGTCCGCTAACCTGTGGAAATATGCACGTAAGTTTATTATTTATTGGTCGAGCTGCTTACCAATATCCACCAATCCTCAGCCATCAGTTCTGGATGAAATTATTACTATAATTATTTTAAACTGTATTCAATTAACATAAAGAGCTGTAAAAGTTTATACAGGACATTTAAAAAAATGGGGGTTAAATTTTTTCAAGATGTCCTGATGAAAACCAAGGCTAGAATCGCATTCTACGACCTCGAAATAGAGGGTGTGTAACGAAATTTTTTCAAAATAATGTCGATTTTTCCAGATTTCACCTATTTGAAATAATTATCCAATACAAAATCTACAATCCGATCTAAAGATGGAAAAATTGGTAACATTAATCTGAATATTTTTATTTTGTAAAAATTCCGAAAGGAGCTAGTGTGTGAATAATTAGTTTTCTATTGAATTGGAGCTCACTAATCATGAGGATATCAGAGCAATAAATTCAAAAATATTCCTTGAAGATATAAAGAATCTCACACTTGTGAAGAATAAATTGAAAACTTTAAACAAAATACATAGACGTAAAATAAAAATAAAAAAAAACCTGGAAGTGTTTCAAGCTTTAAATAATGAAACTGTTTTTTCCCAGAAGAAAAGCTTAAACTTTGAAAATTGCCAGTATGTTTTATAATTTCTATTTAATTCAATTTTGCCCGCTTAAATCAAAAAACAAGTCACTTCATAAATTAGATATTAGCGAGGTAAATATGCGAATCAAGTTTGCAAACTAATTATAACTTTTTGGTTTAGCTTTCTTTTATCCTGTGTAATTTGCAGACCCCAATAAAGAGGTAACTCTCAATAAGAATTTTAATTATATACAATGTGGTTGACTTAATAGAAAACATTTAAATATAATTTTAAGAGAAATTGCAGTAATAATTATGGAATTTACATTTAAGGATATTATTTGCATTCTTTCATATGTCAGATTGAGAAAATAATAGAAAAAAACTGGTCAAGTATATGTCAAAAAATCATTATGTTAGACTTAGCATCACTGTGAGTTTTTCTGCAATTTCTTAGAGTTAATTAGAAACATGTCATCCCTACTCAGCAAACTTGGAACATATCCGAAGATGAAAAGATAAAGAAGGGCAACTTCCTGAAAGACTATAACATAAGGTTGAGTCGTAAAAGTGAATGGAACAGAGATATCATCAGAAATAGAAATTTCATTAATATTTACTTTAATTCTTTGCCACAATTGTATATTACGAAATTAACCTAAGTAGGACAGCAACTAAGAAAATATAAATGATTAACAGATTGGTAATTTTACAGTAATAAACTCTATAATTACAACAGTAAACTAAAACATTAACACCTTAATTCACTAACATAGTCTAACCTTAAAATCGGTCTAAACTGACAGTAGAGGGTTTAAATTGACAAATGTAACAATAAGTCAAGCCAATTTTGAATCTTAAACACACAACAATCAAAAGAATCTCACCTGTCCAGCGAGGACACAGCAACAATCCATTTTGCTCTCTGGTTGGTTCCGTAGAGACACGAAAGTTAAGTAGTGTCAACAGATAACCATCCTTACCTGCAAACAATTTATGACTAAACATCTGTATTTTTCACGCCGCCAAGAAATCCAAGTTGAGTAGTCTTAACCGCTGGTAGTGCTGCAACTGTGATTAACCGATTCTTAACTTATATTTTGCAATTCGATATATTGAAAAATATTTCCTTGTCTCTGCACCGGGAAACCAATTCAAGTCATCCTTAAAAAAACGTGGGGACGCTGCTGGAAAATATAGGTAAGAATACTGATGAAATACAAGAACAAAACAAGATTCAGATGGGATCCTTGGGGAACCCCAAAACCTGACTACGTGCACTTGACCAGAAAGATAACTGGCCATCCAGAAAACTAACGGTGATCCGACTCGATATTGCAGCAGTTTGTTCAATAAAAAGGAGTCAAAGTAAATCAAATCAGCGACTCCAAGCTCTTACCAAAGTACGATAAGCCAGATATAGGACGGTAGTTTAATATGTCAGAACAACCTCCACCTTTAAACAAAAGAGTTATAAAAGCAGACTCCCACACCAAAGGAAAAATACCTGATTCATGATCACCGGTGGAATCTCATCAGTACTCACGCCAACGTCAAGATCCATCAGCTTTTTAAATACACCATCACTGCTGTGCTGTGCGTAGTCCGCACTCTGACCGTCATTATTGTCCACCACATATAAGGACTGGAAGAACCTTCCTAATACATCAGCAATCTTCCTTGGATCCTGATAACTCATCTGTTAGGGATAGCCAATTGTAGTTCATTTGGATTTTCGATACCTTCAAAATGGTTTAATATTCTGCCTAATGTTACATTCTGAAGAGGTGATAAAAGCTTGACCCTATTCTTATCCTTAATCAACGTGATAAGTTTGTAATATTTAGGAAATTTCAAGCTGCCAATTAATTTATTAGATAAAAATGGTCGAGATAGAGAGTAGAAGATCCAAATATTGGACGAATATAAAAGAAATAAGGCAAGCAAGTACTTCTTAGGAAGTATAACAAGAAGAAATTTAAGGAATCTATTAATCTAAGTATGAATGAACTAAGAATTCTAGCAGAAATCCTAACAGGACGTTGCTACTTGAGCGGACTCCCTGACAGAGAGGGAAGAATTGAGATTTGGTGAGGAAGAGTACGAAACATTAATCTATACTCTTTCAGAATGCATCACTTTACAAAATCCTAGGACGCGACACCTGGAAGCGTATCAAATAAGAGAAGTAGATCGCCGTGTCCTAGATAGTGAGGCGTCTCCAACAACTTGGCAGTCGAAGGAGGGCACAATAAATCTATCAAGTCGTAACGCATATATCTCCATCTCCAGATACATAAATCCCCACTTTTTACCCAGGAAAAGGTAACCTAACTTTTTTCCAATTTCGCCGCAGGTCTTGGTTTGCATTAATTAAAACCATACGTCATTGTAAAAAATTAAAAACTGAAACACTTACAAAACATGACGACATTACTGGTACTATAGTTTTAATGGAGAAGAATACAAAATTAAATGATTTGTGTGTTTTTTTATTAAAGGTTGCTCTTATTAGCGCAGAATACCAATGTTTTGAGTACATCCAATTCAACCTCTTGTAAACCTGATACAATATACCAACAAAATAACCCTGTTTTCATGAAATATGAAGAAATTCGAGCTAAATTAATTTAGCTTGAACTCCATTATAAAACCCCATTTTATACTGAAATTTGAAATATAAATAATTCTATATAACGTCTTTATATAATGTGACTTTACAGACGATTCTTACTGCAAACATAATTGAGTTTGGCGTTTTTTGCTGAACACAATCCAACACAAGTAAACTTATAAATTTACAATTAATAAAAAAGTGTCGCCAAGTTTGTTCCCAATCAAATAAAGAGTTCTTTTCTAAATCGAATCCAGTAATATTAAAGTAAGCTTGGGAGCAAAGCTCAAAATGTAAGAAGAGTGTTCTAGTGACAATTGAGTTTATTTTTTATAAAGAAAAAAAAACTTTTTTATTTGAAATAGGGTTTCAAACTTTTCAGTTAGTGCTTTTGCTACGCCTGCAACGTAACTGTTCCAAAATAGATGTCTTTCTACGTTTATGCCTTGACTGAGAATGCCAATGGAATCGAGTAACTTTATCGGGTGTTATATTGTTAACTTTTTAAGAGATAACAACTACCTAAGTTTTCTTAGCATTAAATTCTATATAATACAATCATTTTTTCAGATTTTAAACGCAAAACTTCATTCATGTCTGCTAAGATGTGTATCATCGATATTAGTTTAGAGTGAATAAATATAGGTATTGAATTTTTGGTTCGCTTTCATAAGTTATTGTTGTAAACCAAAAAATTATAGGGGACAATATTCCTGGAGAGTAAAATACAATGTTACAAGTAATCTTCCTAAAAATTTCAAGAAATTTGTTCCCTATTAAGCAACTTTTAATCAAAATTTAATTACTTGGAAGCCATTAAAAACTATTAGTTCATTTCATTTATAATAGATTTTTAATGAAATTTAATATTCTCATTTAAGATTTTTTTATGAAATGTTTTGATTAGTTAGGGTATAAAGAGGTCCAAACTTGTATTCCTTAATAGTTCGTGGTTTTTAATTTAAATGAAATAACTTCAACAACAAAAACTGTAATGTTACTTACTCTTTCGTAACAGCTGTTATTGCAATAGTGACTTACGTAATTTTTAAACGGCTCCTAATGGTCATTTTGACCGCATAACATGACATCATGTTCAGACGTAAAATTTTCTATTCCTTGCATTTTCAAAGTCGGAAAAATAAACTTGATCCTGCATAACCGTTGAAAGTGGCCCCAAGGTCCAAGTCAAGTCAGCATCCAAATGCTTCCCCGAATAGACAACCCATATGAAAGGGTATACCTGATACGTCATTTTAAGAAAATATTGATTTTTCCCAAATTTCTTGAAAACATAATAACTGAATTTAATAATTTTTGGTGTGTGGTCCAACACTATCATATATAGTTTTCTAGTGGTATAGCGACCGACTATAAAGTCGAGCAAGTTTATAACGGTGACGTCACTTGTAAACATCACTTCTGATTTTTTATATCATCAACGTTATAACAACCTAGGCATGTCTGTCGGATAACTACTTGCATTTAGAAGCTTTTCTACCTCTTGAAAAATTTTCACTGGATGAGCGGTTTCGCCAGGAAAAAAATATTTTTAATTACATGCATACACCAATTAACGGTAATAATGAAAAATAACCGTAACAATAATTTATCTAGGGCTTTTTATATATATATATATATATATATATATATATATATATATATATATATATATATACAGGGTGCGGCATTTATCTGGAGACAACGGAATATCTCGGTGGGATCACATTTTTTCGAAAAATATTTTATACAAAAATTATAAGGTGGCAGGGGGGCTAACTAGTAGTGATCTTGGAAATGACCTTGACCACTTTTTCAAGGTCATTTGATGGTCAACTTCAGAATTTTAAATGAGACTCCCCAGTTTCGACCCCCGGGAATGAAAAGGGCGCGAAATTATACCATCGAATATGACCGTGATCTCAAGATCAAGGTGAAATATCAAGGCCGTTTCAAAGTCAAAACAAAAAAAATCGCAGTATTTCGTAAAATGATTCGTACAAAAGTTGTTGGGTGGCACGGGGCTAAGTAGTAGTGACCTTGCAAATAACTTTTACCTTAACTTTCAAAGTCATTTGAAACTTAATTTCAAAATCTGAAAAGGTAATTTGAACGGCGCAAAATATCGTGATATTTTAGAAAATTAACTTCCACTTTTGCTTGAAGGCGTACGCTTAGATGTAAGGCAGCAAATGTGTTTTCAATACGATGGATGTCCAGCACATTATTCCCGATTAGCTGGTGAAGTGTTGGATCGCGAATTCAACGAATGGTGGTAGAGAAGGTCCTGTAAATTTTCCCGAGAGAGCGCCAAACCTTGCGTCACCAAAGAAAACAAAACCTACTACGTTCACGTCATTGTTCCTGGGTAGTACTAAAAATAGTTAATCATGCACATAGTTGCACTTAGTACAGTTTTTGCTAACAATTCTGTACGAATGAATTTTTTCATGAAACATTTTATAAAATAATGACCTTGAGAATCTCCGTTTGACCTTAGAATGACCTTAATCTTGAGGTTGAGATCATATATATATATATATATATATATATATATATATATATATATATATATATATATATATATATATATATATATATATATATATATATATATATTGATGAAATTATTGTGAAATTGATCGGTCTTTCCATTTCGGGGGTCAAATTGGGAGGGTTTTTTCCAAATTATGAAATTGAGGTTTAAATAACCTTGAAGGTGAAGGTCAATGTTATTTTCAAGGTCACTACCACTTAGCCCCCGTATCACCCAACAACTTTTGTATGAAATATTTCACGAAATATAGCTATCTTTTTGTTTTGACCTGAAAATTGCCTTGATATTTGATCTTCAACTTGAGGTCAAAGCCACATCTGACGGTAAAATTTACCGCCCTTTTCATTCCCGCGGTCAAAATTGGGGGATCCTATTTAAAATTCTAAAGTTGACCTTCGGATGACCTTGGAAGACAATGTAAAAGTCATATTCAAGATCACAGTTAAGTAGGCCCCTGCAATCCTATAATTTTTTTATAAAATATTTTTCAAAAAAATGTGATACCACCGAGATATTTTGTTGTATCAAGATAAATGCCGCACCCTGTATATATATATATATATATATATATATATATATATATATATATATATGACTGTAAGATGTTAAAATTGTTGCCGTAGTATAGTTACATAAACATTTAAACTTTTAAAATACTTCTACTATTTTAACTATAATTTCCGGATATTTGAATCCATAACAAATATATTCTAAAAAATGATACCTATAATACATTTCAAATTCAATTTTCGATGTTCATTTTCTTCCCGCTTAGACCATTTATTCGGTGATTTGTCATTTTTTTCTGTAGCAGGTGTATGTTGCACAGGGTACGTCCATCCATTCATCCATGTATTTGCCCATAGATCAGGAAAATGCCAACCACTATGTTAAAATATTGAAATTAGAAATAGGCGGAAGTGCCAATTTTATTAGACGATTGTGTTACCACACATACCTTACGCGTATTTTGAGTATAAATTTGACCCTACCACAGCTATTTTAATGTATGTAGGTTAACAACTCCAAATGCGGTTGTCAGAAAAATGCCTTAGGATTCAAGTGTTTATAAAATAAATTAACTTAACATTAACAAAGATACGCAAAGCAACATTTAAATGATAATTTGCCTGTAGAGTACATATAACATAGAGATAAAGTTGTTTACTTGTTTTTTGTGTCTGAAGCATCTGTTGGCTTTAGTAGTAAAGCCCAATAGGTACTCCAGACACTCATTAAACACTAATAAACTAAATTAGAAATAAATAAATATATATATATATATATATATATATATATATATATATATATATATATATATATGTTTATGCGGCTTTCACGGATTCATACAGCGGAAGGTCGGCGAAGCCGCGTTTCAGTGTTGCATACTTCCTTCCGATCTGTCCTTTGCACAGACAGGTACATGTCGGTACCCTGATGAGTCTAGTAGAAACATGTACCTCTGCCGTATCACTGTGGCGGGGAGGGTAAGTTTTGACTTACTTCTCGGTACAGGTGGGCCATCATCTCGATGGTGGTGGAATAGGATAAATTGTGTTCCTTAGCAATTTGTTCGAACTGTGCAACCTCTAACACTGAAAGGATATGGTTGGAACGAAGTTTGCATTTCCTGTTCGCATTTTACTTCATATATATATATATATATATATATATATATATATATATATATATATATATATATTATATCGTAAGTTTTTACGGATGGTGGAATGAATGGTTTGGTTATTCCGAGTTCCAATCCGTTCGTTTAAAAAATCGTTGAGTTCTTGATAATGCCAAATGAGATTTTGGTAAAACGTCGTGAAAACGATTTTTTGAACGAACGGATTGAAACCCGGAATCACCAAACCATTCATATATATATATATATATATATATATATATATATATATATAAACTTCCTAATTTCTCAGGAGCATACAGGGAAAGTCAAAATAACCCTAAACTGCCCTTTAAGGGAGATACAGAGCCCTAAAGGAGTATTCAGCGATCTAACTTATCGACTGTAAGTTTTGAAGCGACTTGCATAATTTAATAAAATTTTAATATTTTATAGACGCCTTAAAGATTCAGTAAGCCCTATAACATTAGATGTATTAGATCATCAGAGGAGTCAGTAACGAACCTGCAGCCACACTCATTGGGTCTAATGGTTATTTCTCTTTAAAAAAGGTACTCTTAATTTATTTCGATAAAACTAGCGGTTTTCGAGATAATTCGGTTTTCATGACAAATACTCAAAGATTAGTAATGCTAAACACAAACAGGTAAAAATAAAATACGCATGGTGTGCTGATGTGCTTTAATTTATGGGGAAGCGCTGTTTCACACTTCCAAGGCAAGGAAATATTATGCTTAAAGATTTCCAGCTTAGATATTGTCAAGTCCAGAAACCTTTCAAAAGGTTAATCGGGACTCAATTAATGGCCAATGTTATTAAAATGCAAAAATAGTGAAAACATTTAAATGTTATTTTGGGAAATGTTCAATATGGGCTCCACGTACTGCCATACATTTTCTTATTCTTCGAATATTTTCCAGCTGCACTGCAAATAATATTACGGCATTATTACGAAGTGCTGTGCTATTCTTGCTAGTGGTTCTCCTCTAGTATTTACTGGTGTTGAGTAAACTAGTTATTTTAGTGTCCCCAGAAGTAAAAGTCTAAGGGATTTAGGTCTGGAGACCTTGGCGGCCATAAAACAGGCCCACCTCGACCTATCCATCGAGTGCCAAATACGTCAGTTAAGTGTTGACGTACTATTCGCTTAAAATGAGGTGGACTACCATCATGCATGTACCACATTTGCCTTCTTCTATCAACAGTTACGTCTTCCAATAAATTATCTAAATTTTGCTGCAAAAATTGTAAATAAATCTCACCATTGAGTCTTCCTTCCAAAACAAATGAACCTATAAGGTTATTTCCGATGATCTAGTCATTTTGTGCCCTAGTCGCTATGTCGGGGACCTGTAGGGGTCAATGATGCGGGCCCTCCGGATCACGGAACGACGGTGCTGCAGAGAGGGGCTCGGAATAAATCCGGACAAGGCCGAGATGGTACTCTTCACAAAAAAGAGAAAAATGGGGAGACTTCCCATAATTACATTTATGGGAAGGACTCTTCAACTTAAGGGGACAGTTAAATACCTGGGAGTAATTCTAGTCTCACGACTGAGCTGGAATGATCATATTGAGGCTCGAACCAAGAAAACCATATGTGCTTTCTGGGCATGTAAACGAGAATTTGGGTGTACATAGGGACTGACGCCTAAAGTGCTATTCTGGATATACACTATGGTGATCCGCCCCATGATAACTGTGGCTTGTGTGGGAATATTGAGTGCGATGAGGACTGCTCCCACCAGGGCTCTGGAAGTCCTGCCTCCTCTTCACACATACAGAACGAGGCCCTGAAGACTGTTTATCGTCTCAGTTTCCTGAGACATTTTGGAATTGGAACAGGTGGATACTCAGGTGTCTGAAAAAGCGCAGTGGTGTCCATCACTCCCCATGCAGACATATTACATAACGTTGCAAACTATCCCTAGAGATATTTCTGCCAGTGTCATAACTTCGCGACTGGTGTCTGAGTGCAAGGATGTACTAAATTGTATGATAAGGAACGGCTGCACAGTCAGACTCGTATGGATCCCGGGTCACTCGGGCATACGCGGGAATGAGGAAGCGGACCGTCTAGCAAAGTTGGGTTCGGCCACTGAACCCAACCAATATTACCTGTTCTAATTGCTGTTGGCAAAAGGGAATTAAAATCGTTGCTGGAATCGCGGAGGTGAGCTCCTGGAGAGTGAGGTGTGCTAAGGAACATATAACTGAGCCTAGTGCACGGCGTACTAAGGAACTTCTCTCCTTGGGAAGGAAAGAGCAGTGAATTGTAATTGGATTGTTGACAGGACATTGTCACCTCAGGGGTCATCTTCATAGAATCGGTGTCGAACACGACCCGACATGCGGATGGTATTTGAGGGAGGATGAAACTGAGATATTTCGGAGATACAATTTGGTTACCGGAAGCAGTTAGGGAAGTTCAACTAACAAGGCTGCTTGGATTCGCAAAGGCGATCGGCCTCGAATAACCTGCAGCTATGGTGGGATGTAAAGGGCCCAATGGAGACCTAGGCATCGATGATCTAGTATCACCACCCTTTTTTCATTCATTCATTCATTCAAGGTTATTTCTGATGATGACAGCCCACACATTTACAATAAATCTTTGTTGCTGTTTGTTTTGAATTATAGCGTGCGGGTTTTCAGCAGCCCAAAAATGTATATTGTAAAACCGGAGCTATTACTGCTATCTCATGCCTTTTTTTAGGAGATAAGATACATAAATTCTTCCATCAACAGTAGAACCCGGTTAAGATGGTTTTAAAGGGACCTGGAAAAAAAACGCGTTTTAAGCGGGAAAGCTTATTAAACGGGAAAAGAAAAAACTAAATACATACATAAATAAATGAATAATTGTTTTGTGTTTTTATAAAGTTATGTTATAAAAATTGTAGTTTTGAAGTGGCTCACTATACATGGTATAATTATTTTCATATTACTTAAAATAATCGCAAATTTTGGTTTGACACAGAGATTTTGATGCATTAGTAATTACAAGACTTTCCATATAATTTAACTTCTGAAGTGCATTTTTTCTATCATCCAAAGAATATACATAACGCCTTAAATCTTTAATTGTTGCCAATGCCTTAGCGTTTGATAAAACTGAAACTAACTCCTCTTCATCAGCATCGTCATCATGACTTAGGTTTAATAAGATTTTCTATTGAATCGATTTCGTAAGTTGCAATATTGTTATCAATGGAGAAATATCCATGAAAATTCATTTAGCATCATTCGTGCTTATTAAGCAGATAACATGTAGTAGATTCACTTGATAATAAAATCTGTGATGGATATCACTAATTAAAAACACATGACAAATAATGTTCCCAACTGAGCGCTCCCATTTTATTACACAATGCTGACTAAGCTGGTCTTTTTGACTGTCAGAAGCATTACCGATTCCGGTTACTGGGTATAAGTCGCCATTTTTTGTTGCACTTTTCAGTTAGCTGATATAGCTGAGATATCAATTGCAATACAATATTAGAGTCAGTAATTGGTAAACTGCGATTTATAATTTTGAATTACTGGGTAATTAAGAGTCAGTAACAGAAGAAATAAACAGAGGTACGGGTAAAGCGTAAGCAAACATTGACAAGGTAAATATGTCTTGTTGTACGCCTTGCTGAAGAACAAATATCAAATTAATTACGTGTAAACGTGTACACATATACTCGCAAAGTGTATCTACATTAGTTGGTGTAAGTTACAGTTTATGGCTTTAAGTTTACATGAGGCTCAGAAATTTTCGAAACTAACTTAAAGTTTAAGTAAAACGATTTTGCGTTGTAACGTATTTACTACGTAGATGCATTCTAATGTTATATATATATATATATATATATATATATATATATATATATATATATATATACAGGGTATCTCTAAAATATCTGTACCAAGCTCTAGCACAAATTCCTGAGGCTTAAATATAAGGACCTAGTCCACTTTATCTAGGCCTAGGATTGGTCCAAGAAATTTGGTATGTGTTTAAGAGCCAACATTCCAACATTAAAAAGATTTTTCATAACAATGATATTAATGTAAGAATGAAATGGCAAAGAACAATAAAAAGGACACGCAGAGTCAATAACAAATCAGAATAAAAAATGCTTATTTAATTTTTTAATTAAACTCCAAGTAAACGTTCAAAATGACGTCCGTTAACATGTACACATCTAAACATAAACTGTCTACTAAATTTTATATTCTTGCTCACAACGGAGCTTTACTTTATACCATCGGTTTAAGAGTTTCCCATAAAGAATAATCCACAGGCGTTAAATGTGGTGAGCGGAGTGGCCAGTTTGCAGCAACATCATTTTCTCTGCCGATCCATCGAATTTGAAAATTCTCATTTAAATGATTTCTAACATTTAATGTGAAGTGTGTCGTGCACCCCATATTGCGTCAAGTAGCACGCGGAAGATGATACGATCAAATTACATGTGGGTTTTGATCAGGAGTGAAGGAGTCTCGCTTGAAGAGGGTCTTTCAGGTGAAGGGTGAGTTGATTAGATCTCTTATTCAAAGTAGTGTTTTTTTCAATTTCAATGAATTCTCATTAGTTGGGGAGTCTTCTGAGTTATCTATTCCAGTGCCTCATCATTCAGTTTGCAGTTCATTTACACATTTTTTTAAAAAAATTTCAGAAATTGTAGGCAAATTCGAGGTGTAGTGAAAAGAAGGATAGAAAGGCCCATTTGCTAAAACGCAAAGTAAGAAATAAGACAGTAAGAAAAATAAGACAAAAATCTTAGAGATAAAGGATGCTAATGTCAATAAAAAGTAAAACAAGCCTTAAAATTGATTTTGAATGTAAGCTTGTTTAAAGCCGTTAAGGAAAAAAAGCAATTAAGGAAGAAAAATAATGAATTTATAGAAATAGAAATAGAAAGATATTGTTGAGAAGTTGAATACAATTCTTTATAAAATATATTATAAAAAATTAAATTGTGGACTAGACTAAATATTTATAATATATTAGCAAATATAATTAATTATAAAACTCTCATTATAACAATGGGCATTTCTTTTATATGCGGCTGATATATATATATATATATATATATATATATATATATATATATATATATATATATATATATATATGTTTATGCGGCTTTCACGGATTCTTCCCATATGAGATGCAATAGCAGTGGATATATCCACATTATGCCGTTGTACTGCTGAAATCACATTCAGCAAACGTACAACTATATGCAGCTCCGTATATGAATGAAGCAAAATACAAACGTTCCAACCATATCCTTTCCGTGTTGGAGGTTGCAAAGTTGGGACAAATTTCTAAGGAACACAATTTGTCCTATTCCACCACCATCGAAATGATGGCCTACCTGTACCACCATACCGAGAAGAAAGTCAAAACTTACCCTCCCCGCTACAGTGATACGGCAGAGGTACATGTTTTGTCTCTACTGGATTCATCAGGGTACCGACATGCACCTGGCTGTGCATAGGACAGATCGGAAGGAAACATGCAAATACTGAACGCGGCTTCGCCGAATGGCGTATACATGTTTATGCGGCTTTCACCAATCAAAGACGTTGTGCATATTTTGCAGCTACAGTAAGAAACTTGGTGGAAATAATGATAATACTTTTTCTGGCAACGAACAATTGTCATCTTCTAAATAACCAAGCTGTCATGGATTTAACTATTTATAAACAAATTATCATAAATATATTTAAGATACTTTTCTGCTAATACAATAGAATTACCTATTTCTAATTAGAGTTAGCCAATTATAACTTTCAAAAAAACTTTATAGGTTTTAAAAATCGTCATTTTATATGTTGGTGTTATAATTCTGCTATAGAGGACAGCGATAAACACTTCCCATACGTATAAATTTTTGATTACCAGAAAAACGGCAGGTTAATTACTAAATAATATATGTAGGTCAATTTTTATGTAGTGAACCAGCACACAGTCAATGTTTTGAGATAACCCTGAGTTAATTATGGGTAAGGTCCTTTTAAAATGCATGTAGGTTAAAGGGCAATGTGCGGTCATGTTGACAGGTTGCTTTTAAATTGTAATTTACTGAGATTTAAGCTACAATTTTACCATAACAAAGTTGAATGTGATATTTAGGAATTTCGGAATCTGTAGAATATAATTTAATTTATTTCATAAGTAACTAGAAGAGGGTCCGCTATTTGTTTTTACGAGGTGTTAATATTTTTAAACCACTTATCTAGAGGTTTAACGGTGATATAATCACCGTCTATTAATATCATTAATATCACTACTATGGGAAATGAGTTTGGCTTATATAAACTAATTGACAGTTAGAACAAGGAACTTTATACACGATACAGGACGTCTCATTCAGCTGTTAAGGTGTATGATATCGGTATGTTTAAAAATATTCATTAATTTGTACAGTACAACAGTACAAGTTCAGTTTCAGTACACTATTAAATTTAATTGAAAAGTTTTAATGATGGATTTTTTCCACCGTTTTTCACATACCTACTTATCTCATATTCAAACCGCATTGGTGAGTTTATTAATAATTATAGGTTAGGTTTAATATTCTAACTTTGCCTTTCTTGATATCTAAATTGCATTTCGCTTTGATTGTTGTTACCAATTTAAGTCATAATTTTCATTTTTCATTGCTTTTCCGCTTAATAACATAATACTTTTCAAGAACGGTTACCTCCGCTCCTGATTATCTGTTCTTGGGCAATGTAAACTTTAAAACGGGCTTTTAACATCAACTGTCAAATGTCGGATTCATTCTTCAATTTCAACGACGTCCACGTGTTAAAAATGAGTTTCTTAATTAATTAGAAAAATTTTGTCTTTTAAAACAGTGTATGAAAAAAATAAAAATAAAATAAAATAAATAAAATAAAAAATAAATTAAATACCCTGTTCACTAATTTAAAAAGTAAAACTCCTCTCAGGAGTATATTCGTTCCCTTGCGCAGATTGTCCCAAAAAATATATAGGCATGACGAGCCAATTGCTAAAGAACAGATTGAATGACCATAAATATACGAAAAACGCCTCAACAGCGTTAAACAAACACACACAAGACGAAAAACATACTTTTGATTATAAAAATACTATAATAAAAAACAAAGATATGAATTACCAAAAATTGCAGATAAAGGAAATGATAGAAATTAAAAAAGTTAAAAACACGGTTGATGACAGAACGGATATAGGAAATTTGAGCCACATTTATACCAGCCTAATCTAAACAAAAATATTAAGTATTCGTATCCTCTTAAACATAACATTAAATCTTTGCTTTATTTTAATTTTTTATGCACTGTAAAATATAAAAAATATATAAAGAATAAAACACACTCACATTCCATGTATCCTTATAACCTAAATAGACGATTTTAACGGTTGAATCTGTTAATAATTAATAAACAAAATGTCAAGGTATGTACCGGTAAAATTAAATATTTTTTAAAGATTTTAATACTGTTTTAGAGTGTTTGTTTATTTTTAAAGTTGTACATATTTTCCTGTGTGAATGTTTTAATTATATAAAAAATATTTTTAGGAAGGAAAGTAAACCAAGAATTTTGAAAATGCTTTAAATAAAGGACGAAACATCAATTGTTTGTATTTTTTGTTAAATAAAGAACCTAAACCCAAGAAAGACAAAATAAAGAAATATATATATGATTTATTTGTCACAGAATAATTTTTTTCTCTATTGATAACTGGCCTAATAAAATTGCCTGTTCAGTCCATATAAAATTAGTTAGAAATATGCCATTTATAATTTCAAAGTACAGTTAAAATAGATTTTTAGCTTAGAAAAGCAGAAAATATGTCAAGAAAATAATGAACTTAAAGAAAGCTCTTTGAGAGCTAATAGTTTCCCTAATCGATTTCGCTGCAAAAAATTGGAATTGCAGCGTGGCAGTTCCACACCTGGATGGACCAATGCACACAAACGAACGCCAACGGAGAATTGTGGATCTGTGGAATTCGCTGAGCTGTAATATTGGGCCCTGGAGAAACTCACGGCGCTACAGGGATTGCTGGCTTCGCTTTTCTATGTTACCCGCAGGTTGCGTTACAACTACATAATTTCAGCGCTGCTTGTTACTGACCTCTTCGTAATGAATACTGTTATCACTATTAAAATCTGGGGAAAAAGTCCGCAGCTTGCATAAAAGTGGGAAAAAAGTTTTAATTTGTAATAAATTTTTAGAGCAAAATTAATAGGGTAGAGTTGCCTTCAAGCAAGTAAGTTTTTAATTTCATAATTTAATAATTTTTTTAACTAAGTTTTCAAGCAAGCCTACTTTTTAAACCACATTTATAAAATAGAATGTGATCCAAATTTATACGAAAAAATTCTCTGTGATCAAAAACATTTTGTTATAGCAGAACCGAAGTAACTTTCATGTACAGGGTGAAAACTTCAACTCAAATTAATTCTAAAAAAAGGAATAAACCATTTTATAGAAAAATTAGAAAACATGCCAGTTAGTATTTTTCGTTCAGTACTTCTTTGATGTATTTTTATGAATATCGCCCTTTTTAAGAGGTGAAAATAAGGTATTGTTGGTTTTTTAACCGCGAGGTGATTGTTTTTCCAATAAACCATGACTAGTTTGTAATTTTAGAAAGTAGAATTTCATATTTTTTGCCTTTGTTGGTATGATTGAATTATACTCCTGACATTTCTTACGCATTTCTAATTTTGCCAGAATCTAAATATCTGTAAAGGAAATACCAGGATAGTCGCTTTTAATTCGGGAATAACTAACAAAAACTGAAAATTATTTTATTATATAATGGTCAGTATACTTTTGCATGAGTTTGAACTAATATGAAAGCATTTTTGTTACTTTGAAGAATTTTTATTTCCTGGAATTACTACACATATCATAGAATGCATTCGCCCTAAAAAGTTTCCTTATTTTAGGTCTAACGAAAACTCACTTTTTTATCCTGTCCTCACTTAAATGTGAAAATGTTTCCTCTTAATATAAAACTAAGCTTCACAAAGCCTGACTTTATATGAAGCGATGATTCCAAATATTCCTTTGCGGTGTTGCAATATCCTCCAACAATTCCTTACCATATGGAAAGGAGATATTTTCTCATTGCGAAATATTATTGACTTCCTCCCTAAAATTGCTACTTAATTCATTAATTGAATTTTGTTTTTGATTAATTAGGGTCAAAATTATACAAAATACCTATTAGCCTTGGATAGAGGCATATAATACAGAGCAGTAGACCGCACATGTTTGAAAGAATACCTCTTAATTATTAATATTTGTGTTGCTGAACTAGATCACATGAAAAATTACTTTGTTATATAACACTAAGTTAATAAAATATAAATTTCTTTATCCTCTAAGTATGCTTTAAGAAAAGTAGAAAGTAAAAAAAAAAGCTCGTGAATTTGTTTTTCGGGCAAACACCACAGGAAGAGAAGATAAGTAGAAATTACTGACATCAATTATTTTTTATCACATTCTTCGCTAAGTTTTTTCTTAACCAAGGGCTTTTTTACAACTTTACATACATAAAAAATACATATATTTTATAAGAGAAAGCCAAATTCTCTGTTATAATCTTTTTTAATAGTCGCGGAGTCGAGTAAATTTCTTTATTATGGCTGTAGCAACTTGGAAAAATATGTATGAAAGATAATTCAATATTTTCAGTAAATTTGGGTCACAATATACATATTTATCTCATTTAAAACATAAAAATTTGCTTTCACCAATTTGTTCACTCTAAACCCTACCACGTGTCAAATTTTTTCTCAGTACATGAAAATTGAGTATTTTAAAAATATCTCTTGACTCAAATCAAAATCTAAAATAATCAAACACTCAATATTGCTACGGCAATGATAGGTGCAATAGTTATATTAATGGAGCATTTTGCGTTATTTTATTTAACTTGTTTGTATGATGTTTCGATTAGTTTGTATCTCTAAGTCTTCATTCAAGTATAAACTAGATTTAACTAGCTTCCAATTTAAACTTATTTCTTTATGATCAAAAGAAATTCAATTAAATATCCTGATCCTTAAATCCCGATCTATGTAAAGCCCTAATTAGCATTTCATATGGTGTGAGAATAGTTAAAATGTATCCAAGTGATATCAAAATCCCATTAGCAATACTTAAACTCAAAATTAATTGGATATATTCGGCGAACTTTACGCTGGTTTGATAATAAATTTCAAAGTATATATGGACTAACCTGACCGTGCAAAATTTGCTCATAGTAAAAATTTTTGTACTCAACCAATGAAGTTAAATATACCTAAAAGGAAGAAAAAAATGTCATTTTGGAACGCCTTGTGTTGTACGCATTTTTAATACTTATGATAATAAAAATCACAATTAAATTTAACAGTATCATTTCCAGAATTTCTCTTTTTTTGTGTGTGGTTTTCAGTTGTTAAAATTTTGACTCTCTCAAAATCAAAGAAATGATGGTCTTCCAGGCTATGTGTTGTTAACGCTCGTTTATTTGGTTTTATAAGTATTGGCTTGTTTGTCCTATATATTCACCATTGCAATCTTTACATGAAATACGGGAAACGACATGTGTTTTTTTATCTTTTGGTATTTCAGATTTTAGTTTGTTATAGCATTTTTTTTTTAAATGTTGTGACCCTTCTGGCTAACAGTTACGTTATGTTTCTTAAAAGCATTTTGGAGTTTTTCGGAGAGTTTCTGGATATTGATATGATATGTATTTTTTTTATTTTTCTGTTTCGTATTAGTATGTGGTGAGTTTTCGTTATAAAATTAATGGATTGTTTTGTTAAAAATATTGTTTATTAGATCGTCGGGATAGCCGTTCATTTTTAAGGCTTATTTGGCTTTTTGAGTGGCCTGGTTTCGGTATTCAGGATCTGTAAGATAGAGGATGTTGGGACTTAAAATGTAAGTATCTGGAGGACCATGTTTTTTTGTGTATGTATGCTTATAAGCGTAGAGTTATGGGTCTGTACACTGCGACTTGGTAGATCTATTGTGCCTCCTTACTGCTGCCCAGTCATAACAGTTACCTTATCGGCTAGAGTAGGTCGTCCAGTCCTATTTCCCTCTCACAAAATCTGCACTACTCTCTTTCTACCAGTCCGAGTTTCTTGAGGTGTCCCTTCTGGTGGCAAAGCCCTGTCAGGACCCCTGTCATAACTCTGAGCTGGTTTTTACTCAAACTTATACATTCTTCGAATCTCTTCTAGTTGTAGTTCCCCAGAAGTATCTTCACTTACCATGTTTTTTTTGTCCCAAATTGTTTGGAACTTTATGGGAAATGCAGAGGATCATAACAACATCACCTAGGACTTGACACCACGGTAAGGGCCCCAAAGAGCACCATCTTTTGTTGTATTTTATTGTTTAATGTTGTAGATATGTTTTTTTATATATTTTTATTTTAATGTGTCCCACTCTTTAATTTTATATATATTTAGTTCTAATTAGTGGTAAGTTTTTTTTATTATTTTATTATTGTATTTGTGTCTTTTTCTTAAGCATGTAGAATTAACATGTTTATATTATTTTTTGGGGCTATCGTATTTCCATATAATAAAGTAAATTAAATTAAGATATCAGTACAATAGAAATAAAAATAAGTAGGTCTAATCTTAATTACAACATAAAAAAAAGTAATTACATTTGAAACCCTTTTTAATGTTTAATTGTAATTCTGCAGATGGTTTAAGAAATAAATAAACTGAAACGTCAAATACCCTACAAATGTTTTTAATTAATAATATAATGACCGATAGCCCTAAAAATATTTTAATATTATATGGACGAATTTATTTTTTATATATGTTTAACTTTTTATATTTTTGACAATGGATATTTGGTAAGTATTTAAATAATAACTTCGAATTTTTTGAGAGAAGAAGGCTACGTTTTAGTCCATTATTATAGACCGGTATTTTTGATTATAAAATTTCTAACCCATTCCTATGAAAAATATGTGTCTAACAGATTTTGCTAAAGACATCGGACTAAAGAACACAGGTAGTTTGTGAAGGGAAAAAAGGTAAAAAATGATTTATTACTCTCTCTAGTTCTTAAATAAACTGTAGTATAAGAGGAAAAATCGGGTCCATTTTCCTAAACTCAATGCTCTTGGGGGGGATCGCCTCTACCGCCCCCCCCCTTGGATCCGCGCCTGTCGTGTCATCTTATATTCATATTTTATACCAGTTTTATGTTTTGTATGTGAAATTATTATATTATAGTAATATTTTTGCCTAAAAATAGTACTAGGTATTTCAGCACTTGCTGTGTTTCTTAAATTCCTTAAAAATCATTTACGTAAGGTAAGCATTTTAATATCTATTATCAAAAGAAAATGAGGATAATAATAATTAAAAAGTGATGAGATGATCCAAATTTAAAAAAAAAAAAAACTATAGTGTTTCTTTTACTTTTTATTAGTATAACAGCAATATTCTTCCTAATTTTATTGCTTTTTCCCCGTGTAATATAGAGGGTCGCGAGGCAAGCAAGAGTAGGAAAATTAGACTCTTAGACTCTAAAGCTTTGGTGTCAGGTTATTCTATATTATATGTACCTCTTCGAAGCCAACTGATTGTCAGAAAATGCGAGTTTTTAAAACAATACCTAATTATTAAAAAAAAAATACCTTGGATTTATTGAATCAATAAACAACGAAAAATGTTTTTCTAAATTTTTTTCCATTGAAAGCTTAAAGTATGTAAGCAATTATTTTTAAAACGAATTTTATTTTCCCAGTGTACTTTGTTGTTGTTGCTGCAAAACATAAAGAAGGATTAATTAGGTAATTCAAAAACTCTTTTGTATATATTTACGCAATAATTCTTATTTAAATATTTTGTCCTTCCAAGATTTTCCTACTAAAAATTCTGTTTTTCAACCGAGAGAAAAGAAGTAAAATATTCCTTTCAAGAAAGAAATTTGCTTTCTTTGCTCTTGGTAAAACCTTTTAATTATTTTTATTTAATTACAGACTGTTTTGTTTAATAATCCCCGGTTAAATATAAACTTAGTTTTAAAACCTTCGAAATTTCCACCCTCTTTGAGTTTACAGAGGAAAATCTTCGGCCTAAAAGGCTAGGTTAATCCACTCAATTTATTGTTTTAAAGTCTTTTCTTTGTGTATCAAGGGTCGAGCTTAATTACGTTTAAGAAATGCTAATTTAAAACATAATTCTTACTTTCCTTACACTTAATACTTAAATTAATAATGTCAAACCATCCTATCAGAACTCACCAAAGTTTTTAATATATAACTAACTGCTGATTGTGAAAATATCTAGGGTGTGGATATAACCCACAGAACATTTTTTCAATTTAAAATTTCCTAGCCCAATTTTACCATTATAACATTACATACCAACAAGTTCATCCTGAAGGACAAAAACAGGTGAGTAAACAACTCAATTCAATAATGTTTTGAACTAGAAGAGTTAAAAACATTTATTTTGGAACACTTTTATAATTACACGGTGACTTTATAATACAACAGTGGCGATAGCTACTGAACAAAATTACTATTTCATAAACTTTTATTATAGCAATACGAAGTCAGCTCTTCAGTATAGATCTATGGGACATGGGACAGTACGTAATTTTTGTTTCGACCGAAATAGGAGGGTAGCTTTGAGGTTCCGTTAATATATTTGATTCATATCCCAGCTTATTAAAACTTTAGTAGTTTTCTTATGTTGCTGTTTAGCAATATATGTTATCAGCTGTCATATAGATATTTACATTTATTAATAAAATTTAATCAGCATACACACTACCACTAAATGTAATACGGTTGTCTTGATTTCTCCAGATTTTTTTGGACACTATTTCCATTTAAAAGAAGTTTGTCGTTACATTAATAAATTAATTTAAATTTTAAGGTCCTGAGACTGCCTTCATAATTAACAAATAGGAAAGTTTAACAAATGTTACAGTTTTGTTATTTAACGAACAAAACTATAAATAATTTTGTCAAATACCAACAATCAATCCAATACTCACCATAAATTAATCCCTTATTTCCATCAAGTAGTCTCTTTAACAAATACATATAAAATAAAAGCTAAATGTTTTTGTCACTGTCACATTAAAAACCAGTTTTGTAAAAAAAAATCAAGTGTGTCTAGAAATGTATCAAACACTCCACTTTTGCCACTTTCATCAAGGGTGTAGTTAGTTAATCTTTTGTTTTTTTTTTCTTGGCGCTCTTGAGACTTCTAAAAGCGTCAGTAGAACGATTCTAGGCCAAGCGTTGGTTGGGAAAACTGGCATAAGCTCAGAAAGCAATATTTTGGCTAATTTTTCTGATTATACAGCACTACGTTTATCCCAGTAAACAGCTAAAACCATATTTAGTGTTTTAGGGCAACATTTGCCAGATTTTGGGGGATGAAAGTTAAAACTGTATTTGTTTACCTTTAAGTGAAGTGTAGTGAAAGTTATCACCTCTAAGAGGTCAACACCATATTTATGACTTTTGGTACTTGTTACACCCGTAAAGACAAATAGGGGGATCCTCCTTTTCTATTTAACAACTGAAATTCCATGCCGGAGCCTGGCATAAAACACTCCATTGCTCCCAAAGCAGTTACAGGTTAGTGCTTGCTGAAAGTACTTATCGTATGCTTTCATTTTTCTCCCCTGTGATTGGGAACTAATAAGACTTTCTGCGTGCGATCACAGGACACTTTGTATTTAATTTAAGTTAAACTACCTTTTAAACCGAAGGTATACGTACACACTAGGTAATTTAAAACATTATTTCATCCATTAGAAGTCCACCACTTTTAATTTAGTTCCTAAATCGGCGTACTAGATAATTTATTAGTGCAAAATACAACTGTACATAAAAAGTGAGGTTATTCAACGCAAATCAACCAACAGTCTAAAGCTGGACCTACATCTAAACCGACTTGGCGTAAGGCGCAGATGACGTCTTACCTGCAGTAGTGATGTTCATTGTTTCTTTGTTTTTTTGTTCTAATCCATTTAGCAAATAGTCACATATTTCTTTAGTTTAAGTTGCAATTCACATAGATTGTAAAACAGAATCCTTTTTTTATTGTTAAATATAGATTTTAACTGTTTTTGGAATCGGGGTATTTTATTTTTGGATCTAGTTGTTTTCTGTTTTCGTTAACATCATCGATTCTTCTTACCGACGGGCCTAAAACAGGTGACGCTTTGAATTTATATAACCCCCCCAAATCTCCGGCATGCTAGCCTAGGCACTGCCCAACACCGAAAAAATAACTACCTGTACAGAAGCATTCAATATTTAATTTTCATTCATTCATTTTCATTTTAATTCTTTCTTTCTCTCGTGGCGTAACGCAAACTAGAACACTTACTTTTTTCCACGGACGATCCAAAATGCAGGCTCCTTTGAATGTCACAAGTACTCCTATAACTTCCCAAGCATATTTTTCTGGATGCTAAATACAAAATCGCCCATTCAACGGCTTGCTATATACTACTCGAATTAAGTAAACTTTGTTTGCATTGACTTGCTTGTATGAAAAGATCCCTTTTAACTTCAAATTATTCCCGTTTTTTCATTACTTTTACGAAGCTTAAGAAATATTCTGGATAAAACCCTATTTTCTTACTATTTGTTATACACTCGTTAAAAGTACAATTTAAATTATGTTTAAGGCATCTTTTTCCATTCGAAAAATAATTGTCGTAGTTTCTATTTTCCTACGTTGTATTTTTAAGACAAGAGTTCTTACGTTAAGTTCACCAAAATTATATCATCAGTATTTTCTTTAATTAAAATCTTACGGTAAATCGTTTTAACTTTCATTTACTTGAACTATAACAGGTTTATTTTTTTCTTTTTTTCTCTTTGCTACGTCTAAATTCTAGTAGAGGATCTAAGAGTCTTTATTTATTATCATTATATTTTATGTCAAATAAAACTTTAATAAATAACGTTCATGAAATAATAAAAAATTTTAAAATTTGAAAATTCAATTTTGCTTTATGAATCGTAAATATAAAGAATATTGTCGCTAATTTGTTAACAAAGTTATATGTAACATATTCTAAGTCAAAAAGAAGTTAAATTGTGCTGAAATATTACTTGAAGGCAAATAACTGCTTTTGACAGCTAATTTTTTTGGAAGAAATCTTCAGTTTTAACCTCTAAACAACACCTTTAAAAATCTTATATGAAAGGAACCATTGTTAAGTAACACCTCCATTTCATTTATTTTTAATAAAATAAATAATAAATAAATTTTTGCACAATTTTATTTGTTATTTCTTACTCCTTGGGTATAAAATCTTGTACTAGGTTTTGGAAATATCTGATGACCAATTTTTAAATTTTCAAAAGATTAAACATGGTAAAACTTCTTTCAAAAAATCGAAACAAAATGCTTGCAATTTCTAACTTTTTAGAATCTTTAAGTCACATATTTTATATTTCAACTATTAAAATAAAACAAACTCCATTTCTATAAACTTCCTTCTTTTTTTTAGTAAACAATCTCTTAATGCCATTTATATTTGTTGATTTTTCCATGATACCAAATTTTAGTATTTGTAAGAGTTCTTAAGTTAACTTTATACAGCATCAGTATTGTTTTCTTTTACTAAATACTTTTAAGTTATTTTTATTATCGAGAAATCGGTTTATTATTTTTACAGGTTTCTTATATTTTCTGCCTTTAAAGCATAACCCAATTCCAATAGGTTTCCTAAAAACATTTAGATATTATTTACCTTGCATTCTTCACCTAGTAGTGTATTACGAATGGGTCTTCAAAAATGTAATTTAATATGTCTTATTACATTTTTCTTTAGTCTACAATGTACTTTCCCTTAATTTTCCAACAGAAGATAATAAAAACATAAAATAACGCTAAACCACTTGGAAACGACCACAAATCCCGAACAGGTTAGAAACGTTATACACATGCTGTCGAAACAGGCGTGGCAATTATTTCGATAGTGTCTCCTCTGTGGTGATGGAAACAAACAATTACATATGGCGAATGCGCCAGGGAGTAAGTGAAATTATTTATTTTTAGATTAGAGTTATGATTTTGAATTTTTTGCTTTTATATTGAAGCAACCGTTAAGTAGAAAAGTTTATTAATCAAAATAACATTTAAGTGTTTATATGTACCAGTCAAAACTTGCTATAAATGAAAAAAAAAATCAATATTTCATAGCGGTTTCAATAATTATTTGTGAATTTGAATAAAAATCCTAACACTTATAAAATTTTAGAGCCAAATTTACTAAAGGTGTTTTTATATAAAACTTGAAATTAGTTCAGAAAATGTGATATATATATATATATATATATATATATATATATATATATATATATATATATATATAAATATGAATTATTTTCACAAATTTAAATGATCAAAATATGTATTGTCAATGAAAATGATTTCTAATAGCGCTAAGAGGTTAAGTCTCCAACTCAAACTAAAGTATAACATACTCTTAATTAACTGCATATATATACAATTAGGTGGGTTTTATTATTTCTATTTGATAGGAACAATATTTGAAATTTAATGTTCATGCACAGCACATTTACAAATATTTAGAATTCAACGTGCAACAACCAAAGTTCTGGTTTCTATATAAACTTTTGAATTTAGTCTTACATTTTAAATACAATTTCTATTATATTGGAACAACCTAGCTCACCTACATTATTCGTTTATTAAAACATTTGGCTTCAGTCAGCCTCTAGCAAAAATTTTAATACTTTATTCCTTATAGGTTCACGAAATTTTACTTTAGTTTTACTATTATGAAATCCGTGTTTTATTTTTTGCTGTCAGTGAAATACCCTGCCTGAACTGATTCAATTTTTTTTTTCGAATTTAAAAATCTAATGCTGAATATTCTCAACTGATATCGAGATCAGAGAGGACAAATATATATATATATATATATATATATATATATATATATATATATATATATATATATATATATATATATATATATATATATATAAATAATTATGTTTGTGAAGAAAAAGCGAAGGTGTCAAATATCGGACGACTGTCCTTCCTAAACCCGCAAAAAAGGAAAACATTTTGTGTCTTTTCAGGAGACAACTATTCTTCTCACTGATTCTAACGTCTTATTTCTGGACTTTTATTGCGCATTTTTATAATGGATAGGTTTGCTTCTTGACGCATTTGATACAAATTATAACAATATTAGAAGTAAAACAAAACTAAAGGAATTAATTAGACCATTATTATTCACTGAAATTTCCTCGTTGGTCGGATTGGAGGTGGATGATAGTATTGACAATTGCGGTAATTTCAATCAAAATTGTATAGGCTTAGTAAGTCCTTTTAGCGAAAATGGGTACATTCACTAATTTATAAGATATTAAATCACATTTTAAAGTTAATCTCTGATGTCACAATTTGCTAATTAATAAAATAAAAATCAAAATATGATGTGTAAATTAATATTTAAAATAATAATGAAAAATTTAACAATAAAGTGAAAACTGCTACGAAGTCCGGACATATTAAGTGTCTAACTTGCACTTGGCGGTATTTCTCATATTTTTTACCTCAGTTTAAATAATATAATTATACTAATTTAAAATTGTTTTTAGAATTTTATTCATGCTTTGCAACTTGCGTTAGTAACCGATAAATCGCTATCTAAATGGTTTTTCAATATCGGTTATTATTATATGATTATTGAACTATAAATTTTTATAACTCATAACTGAACACTAAAGGAAGTTATTAAATTACAAGGCATTGTGTGTAATAGTAATTCCTACTGTTTAATGATTTATCGATTATTTATATTTTTATTTATTTATTATAAAGTGAAGGTCAATAAATGTATGTTTATCAAATAATTTATTTTCATAGTAAATAGAATGAGTTGTCTTGAACCAATTGTATACAAAAATTTTTATCACTTTCTAATTACTATCAAACCTAGAAAATAGTATTGGACACGGATTTCATAAAATAAAATGAATGACAGGTACAAATTAGGCTGTCAAACGAAAAATGACTGTTGTTTGTTTGCCGATATGCGGTGTACAAACTAGTGTGTAAATATTTACTATACCAATAGAACGACTTAAAACTGTTACCCACTGATATTTCATGAATAGTTTTGTTTAAAATTGCATTTTTCACTATAAAATATTCGTTGTGTGAAAATCCATAATCACATTTGCGAAAAGAACTTTCCTTAATGCGTCTAATCTCAAATTTACTTGAAATATAGGGATATTTTAATTAAAAATTAGAAACCACTATAAAAAAGCACGGAGTACCACTTCACTCTCTCGACATTTCAATTACTTTTTAAGAGAAAAAGATACTTCGAGGAAATATTTTGTATCATATTGTTTTGTTAAATCACAAGTTATTTTTAACAACAAAAAAATAGTGCTTTTACTTCAAGATAAATTTAAACGAATTAGATCAGCCCGATCAGTTATCGACGTATTTACTGTTATTTTATCTTTTTCTAGTATTCATTCCATTCGGATACTTATGTCGAGAAAAATTCGGAAATTTAGGCGAATTAATTCTACCCTTGTCATTTCAAGAAAAAGGAGTATATCCCGCGGTATTGCCAAGAGTGTTTTGCCCACTACATGACGGATAGAACATTGAAGTCATTTTTACTTTATTACACGATCAGTCCAGTTACTTTATAATGTGCGTGGATAAGAACTATGTAGAGAACAAGTGCTTCCAGACAATTTATCATACGTAGCTTTTGAATGCCAAGCATTATAAGAATGAACTAGATCCAATCTTCTTTCAATTTCCGGAATCGATCTTCGTGAGAGCAAGTTTCCACTGGTAATGCCGTTTTCGATGACTTTTGTTTGAACAATTTCTTACTCCTTAAATAAAATTTATGACGTACGTAAGCATAAACTCATAAAATAGTTTTTACTGACAACACATTTTTTTCATAATAACATTTTATTATTTGGCGACTAAATTACATAACAGATATATCTCGAGTTGGGACGTAATTTTAGTTTCATTATTTTTTAGAAATGATAACAAATATAACATTATTACTATAACAAGCTAAGGTGGCAACAAGGAACATAGACATCCTTACCCTCTCCTCGAATTCACCGCATCGTACCATTCCACATCTCCCTTCTAGAAAAATATTTTTGATTTGATATACCTTGGTATTTTAATATATTCTAATTTCCATTATTTTATTTATTTACTCTTAGATTACTTTTTTCAAATTATATTTATTGTTAATTGGTATAGTTGAGACCAGAGCTGCGGAACAACTTACTTGAAAAGCAAGTGTTAAGTATATAACTCAAATTACTCCAAGTTGTGGTGCTCTCTTTTGTGAACTTTATATATTGTAAAGAGGCCATAATTAAAATAATAAAATTACCAAACAGTAACCAACAATTATATATATATATATATATATATATATATATATATATATATATATATATATATATATATATATATATATATATATATTTATATATATATATATATATATATATATATATATATATATATATATATATACTATTTTGGACTTTTTAAGAAGTGTATTAGACTCATATTGGATGATTTTTTGGAAGATAATAAAATTTTGTTTGGTTCTCAGAAGGGGTTGCAGCGGGAGTAAGCACAGAGGATGTAATAGTGTATGTTACGGATTATACAATACGTGAGTTTAATAGCAGTAGCACTTGGGATATTTGTTGATTTAGCGCGTGTATTTGACACTGTAGTGCACCAAAAATTACTAGATAAACTTGGAAATCGAGGTCTCATGTTTGACCTGTTTGAGTCATACATACCTAATCAAACACTAAGCAAAAAAGGTAATTTGGAATTTTGGATGCCTCAGGGAACAATACTTGGTCCTATCCTGTTCTCTATAATCCTTTTACTGTTGTTCCAAGTGAAAATAGACTATGTATTTTTTATGCTGATAATACAGTTATTTTAATTAAGGTAAATCTTAGCGAGAAAAATTTCAGAGAGCAGAGGATTACTTTTCGAGGGTACGAAAATAGATGAATCAGAATCTTCTGACTATTAATATCAGGAAAACTTTCCACATAACTTTTTCTGCGAATAATACAACTAATACTCTATATCCTAATCTTAAATTATATGATTATAAATGTGTTCTAGGTGAGTAACACTGCGGATGTATTGAGTCTGTGGCAGTAACAGAAAGGGATAAATACTTGGGAGTTATCCTTGACAGGAATCTCAGATATGATGCTCATGTAAACTATGTGACTATAAAACCTCGTAAGACTATATGCAAGTTCTACCAACTGAGAACATTCCTTCCTTTGAAACCGTTAAGAATGACATAACAGGCTTTGTATCAATCAGTTCTTACATATAGTTTCAATATCTGGGGCAGTGCATGTGGTAATATTTTTTACTTTTTAACTATTACTCAGAAATATAGAACAAAAATAATTCTAAACAAACTAGGGGGTTTCCATGGGACTAACTATTTTAAGAAGCTCACTTTCAACTATCAGATATTTGTATTTTAAAAACTCTCTAAAATTTGTGAAGAAGTCTGATTACTATCAGGTCTGGTCACATTGGAGGACTTACCTTTCCTATGGTGTTATATATGGCTACGCAGTGGCACATTATGTATGTCGCCACTGCGCCGTTAGAGAATCGTAATATGGTCAAACAAAGGACTTTTTTAGTACTCAGAACATGGAACTGATAGCCTCTCTGCCGTACAGCCTTTATTTGATATCCAATAATGCTTTTTTGTTCCACTGCATGAAAAACAAATTGCGTAATTAACGTCAGAAAAGGCAATTGATTCGCTCAAAATCCAGTGGAAACATGCCTCTATATATATATATATATATATATATATATATATATATATATATATATATATATATATATATATATATGAAACATGACCTATAAAATTTGTCCCTTTTAGTGTGAAAAATAAAGAATGTCACAGTCATTTTAATATCGACATTTTGTTTTTGCTTTTTCCATTTTCTGCTAAATTTGAGATGTCAATTATTTCCATACGTATAGGAGGGTAAGATTTATCTACTAAAATATAGGTCAGGGTTAAATGTACAAATCATAGATTCATCGTGACATAAAAATAAGGAAAAACAGACATTCCTAATTGACAAGAGAAAACCTGGATTAAATATAATTTTATCGAAAGAAAATTCGTTTCTTTAATATACATATAACTGAGTTGCGAACGTCTTGCTATGTTGTCTGATGTCTGACTTTCAAGTCATTCTGTTGGTACTCTCTCAGATTTTTCGGAGTCTATGACTTAGTTGTTTTTTCTTTCTTACATAAATCTTTTGGTCTTATACGTTTTCACATTTCAAACACACCCCGCTAGGGGGTGAAAAGTACCCTCATATTTTACAAAACTGATCAAAAACTACTAAAAGAGCTGGAAAAGTCTCAGCTTTGAGAAGTGGCAATAAACTGCAGTTTGTAACAGTAGTCAAAGAACCCCTTGCAAGAAACTACCCTTAAATGGTGCAGGAGAAACAGGAAAAAATTATAGGGCCTAACAATATTTCCATTTTTATGAATGCTAAGATTGGCCAAAATAATGCACTACTCTGACTCGGAGGTAAGCATTCATGCGCAATCAGTTGTTTTTTTTTCAGTAGTAAGTAGCATTCTTTTTGCAGCAAAAATTATGGGAGATAATTCTATATATAGTAATATGAATAGCCAATGGGCTTAATGCATTTTAAAGGTAATATAGTGACCTAGCCTAAAATCGATTATAGTTGAAATTTAATAGTACTAGTTCCAGATTTAAGAAACAACATATAAAAGTGTATATACAACATTGACTATTCATATTGCTGTATATAGAATTATCTGCCATAATTCTTTCTGTATAAAAATTTCCAATTACCACGTAGAAATGGAAATTTTGTTAGGTTCAGTGATTTTTTGGTCTGTTTTTATTGCACTATTCCAGTTTTCAAGTACAGCTTCAAACCTACTGTAATTTCTTCCTAACTTGGCCAAATTCAGTCACCGATTTATTTCAATAATTTGAGTATACTTATTTTTACAATTATATAAGAGAAGCTTAGTTCTCAACCAACTAAAAAAACCTTATACAATAAGGATAAACGTACTCTGTGCTAACACAGTTAAAGACAAAGTACTATCTCAAATTACAAGAATACTAGGATGAAAGGAAAGGGTGAAGGCCTTCCCCATGGTGGTTCACCGCCATCTGTAGACCAGTTTTTGTACTGACAAGAGCCAACACGTTTGAAACTAGTATACAGATGAAAGTGCACCACCATGGGAAGGCTTCCACCCGTTCCTGGTATTCTTTTAATCTGAGATAGTGCTTTGTCTCTAACTGTGTTATAACAGAGTACGTCCTTATTGTGTAAGGTTTTTTCAGTTGTTTGAGAACTAAGCTTCTCTTATATAATTATATTTTATACATCCAACTGCAAGTATATTATCCATTTTTGGTATACATACTTATTTCTCTTTTTATATATAGACAGTACATGCATTGTTTTTCTTTCTCGTCTTCTAAAACGGGAACTCCATTTGGAAATTAATTGTAAGTGAGTTAAGAACCTCTTTTAGTTCCACATTTTATTATCTCGGCTGGTGTTTCTTCTTCCATTTTTTTAGTTGAGATATAGCTTTTTAGATATTGTATCATCAATAAATAGAATTTTTTCTTTTAATATATGCTTCTGCTGGTAATCTTGTTAAATATTTGTCTCTTTACTCTGTGAGTAATCCTCCATGAGTTTTTTTTTGCTTAATCTTTCATATAAGTGGTATATTAGTTATGTTTCTTCACTGATTTCACTTTATTTACAAATTTTTATGTTTTTGAACATGTATTTCCTCCTTAATAAGTCTTTGTCTCTTGACATTTTTTATCCCACATTTCTTTCTTTTTTTTAGTTATTGTTCTTCTTCCTTTCTTGATTTTTGTGCTAAGCCGTTTTTTATGGTCTCCTTCTTTCTTGTTTTTAATAGGAGTTCCGCATTCCACCAACAGTTTTTACAATGAGTACCTATTAAGCCCAGAGTTTCCTCTGCAATGCTGTTTAGACTGCTGATTAAATTCCATAGATTACTTTCACCGATTGATTTCTGTTAAATCCATTAGTTATTTATCGAAAGCCTTGTTGAAATCTTAAAGTTCTTGTCCTTAGGTTGGACAGTTTCGTTGTTAATATTTCTGTTTGTTCAGTGTCTTGGTGATTATTGCTATTTCTTATTATTCTAGAAAAAAAAAATATATTTGCTTTGACCACAGGGTAAAGTTGCCCCTTGCTGTGCTCTTACTTGAATTAGTTTTGAATTATTCTTTTACTGTAATATAGTCTATTATGATATTTTCTAATGGTAATAATATAAAAATTTTCATTTTATATCCGGTACCTTCATGTAACTGTCTTATTGATAAACAGACAGTATTTTTAAAATTATATTACCAACTTACATAGCGTATTTCAATTATGACCGCTTAACAAAGAATTTTATTTTGCTCAAAAATCTAAAAATGCTCATACAACCGATTTGTTGTATGAAAAGCACTATAGATATTTTGCAGTGTTTGTTTTCCCGATGTGAATTATGAACACAGTTAGTAGCAAATGTACAAGAATAATTCTACAATGTAGCTTTAGCCCACTTAACATTATTTGTGTGTATGGCATTTGAAAGCTAATAAAGCACAAGCTATGATATACGCTGGCCAACTAGATGTGTTGTAATAATAATTACTGCTATAGCAAATAAACATTGTAAAGCTATTTTGGCTGTTAACATACAGGGTATGCCAATATTTAGATGTAAATTAACTATTCTAATGAGATTTGCAACCAATAAAGCAAACCAAAATACATCGTTTCAAATGTTGAAAGCACATCAGTCATTCTTTATTATGTTTTGTCGATTTTTATATCCAATGGAAAATTATTTTTAAAAAGATCTGTCTTATTAATTTTCTACAGTCTGATACATTGACATATAAACAAACGGAGATGTAATATCATTTAATAATGCCAAGCAAAATGGCATCACTGGATGGAGCTTAGAGTAGTAACAATATCGCGGCTTTAAGAGAGCCGAACTAGAATACTTACTTCATCGAAAATTCTTAAATTTTGAATTATTTACTAAGAAATTTACAAAAAGATATTAATGGTTTGTAATGGTTCGAAATCATGGTTCTTGGGTTTAGACCATTTGAAATTGGAATTATTATCCGATGTTTCGCCTAGGATTGCACGAGGCATCTTCAGGGGTCTTTCTTCCATGCGGATGTAATATTTAAATGCTCTATCGTGTCAATTTTCAGCAAAATGCTTAGAACAAAGCACTCTATATTTTGTAGATTGTTTCAATTACACTTTACAAATCCCACCCAAACTTCAAGGCTTTGGAAAATCTACAATCAGTAAAAATAAATTGTAATTTTTTGTAAGGAATAGTTAATTTTAAAACAAAAAAGCTGTAGGAATTCTCACCAAACGAATATCATACAAATAACAGAAAAGTAGGAATCAAATGGCAGATCCGAAGCTCTCTTAGTCACTTGATATCGTCTCCTTTCTTGCTATCTTAATGGTCTGGTATTAACTAGCAAGTCTAAAATCTTTTTATTGTATTCCAACAGTCAAAATTTAAATTAACACAATTTTTCTTAATAGTACTACTGATGCGTCGCAACGTTTTGATAATTATTGTAAAGCGATTAAGGTAGGTGTACTAGGAACAACAATATAGAATCGTTACAAAATTCCAATTACTCCAAAGACTCCTTACTTCAACATAACAGTTAACAGTGCATCCAATTAACACTCCAATGTTGTTTTGACTTTTAGTATACATGACCAGG
The DNA here is from genome assembly GCA_034092305.1 of Diaprepes abbreviatus. NCBI lineage: Eukaryota > Metazoa > Arthropoda > Insecta > Coleoptera > Curculionidae > Diaprepes > Diaprepes abbreviatus. Next base: position 11,270,033 of record JASJET010000068.1, read on the forward strand.
CAATATTTAATCTTAAATTATCTATTCAAATGAGATTTGTTAACCACCAAGTCCTTTTAGGGCAACAAAAATTTAGAATTTCAAATTCTTAAAACTCTCTTTCTCAACAGAATTGCTTTTCAATCAAGAAAGCGGAATTTGGTTCTTTATTTTAAGTTTATTTTTGCTGTTACGTTAAAAAATGCTAATAAAAACAGCGATGCTACAAATATTAGTTTAATAAACTTCCATGCAAATTTAATAACCTAACGGTATTTATGAAAATTAAGGGCAAAGAAATTTTGATTATGTTATTACTTTTGACTTAAGAATTAATTAAACACTATTGGATTTATAATATCTACAGTAGTGAACAAAAGTATTGGGCCAAACCAATTTTCAGTCTTTTTCAGAAAGCAAAAGATAATAAATAAATATCAGTATCGGCTCCAAATAACATTATTGTTATTGAACTATAAAAATATACAATGGTACAGTTTTTAGCTATATAAACAGTGCTTTAAATAAACAACAAACCTACTACGTAAGTAAGACAAAAGTAACAAAAAACATTTTTCTAGTAATTTTAAAGCTAATATTTCGTGGACATTCCATTTGCAGCAATTAGAGCATCGACTCTACTTAATTCCCATAGCTCTCTCTAGTAGTGCGTGATCATATACAGGTATCTTAAGCTTCTGCCATAGGTGTTCGATTAGAACAAATATTTTAGTTTCTTTCAAAATTGTTTTACTAATTTGGATGTATGTTTCGAATCATGGTCCTGCTGAAATATCCAATTTTTGAGATTTTCTCTTCACATACGGGAACTTATGTTTTTCCAATATTTCTTTGTATAGTGTAGCATTCTCGTGCTTTAAATTTTCATTTAAGATCCGACTCCACCGTAAGAAAGTGAGTCCCATAACATAACTTTGCCGCCGCCATGTTTAGCCGTGGAAATTTGACATGTCTCTGGTCATCGTACGTACCATCATACCCAAATATATGAAATTTTGATTCGTCTAAAAACAATACTTTTTTTTAGTCAGCCATAGTGTTGATATTTCTTCGCGAACTCTATTCGGGTCTTCTTATTTTTCTTGATAGTAATGATTTTAAGACACCAACACGCTTCATAAGACCAACAAATTTAAATTAAAAGAACAGTACACATATAATTTTAGAAAGACTGCTTTTCCTATGATGTACCAGCTTCTGCTCGACAGTGACTGGTCTGTTTTGCGTTAGGATCTTGCTGTTAAAGAGACTGTGGCGGCATTTTATCAGCATATAGATGTAATTCTTAAAGAGACGGTACCAAAGATCTCGTTCAGACTTAGTAAGTGCCCACCTTGGTTCACTTTGGAGGTAATTCGCTTATTAAAAAATAAAGAGTTGCTATGGCGGACATATAAAAGATCTAATGAGACTTATTATTTATCTTTCAGGAATGCTAGGACAGTTGCACAAAATCTTATCCGTTATCTTGCAAATGTTGAAGCGAAATTTAAAAAGAATCCCCAATCGTTCTGGTCCTACATCTAGCTTGGGAAGTCTAATGGTACTCTGCCATCTGCTATGACTTATCAAAATCAGGATGTAATTAATGCCATTGTTATCGTACATTCATTTGCGAACTTATTCAAAGAGCCCTCTATTATGTATCTAAATCCTAATCAAAGTCAGTGAAGCTATCTTCGCTCAAATTAATTATAACTGGTTCCTCTATCTCACCGATCATGAGATCGAGTTTCTATATTTTGTTTTATTCTTCTATAATATGGATTTTTCCCAATTTTCCTCAGTAACTTTATTCAAAAAATTTTTCAAAAGTTCATTTAAATTACTAATTTTGTAAGTTGTGATATTTCTAACAACTGTACCTTTTACTTGAGAGATATATTTCCTTCTCCAACCGACAGGAGAGGACGATCTATAAGAACAGATTTTGCCAGCAAAAATTAAGTTCTCTGAGCTTTTTCCAGAGTGCAATTCTTTTAATTTCATGTAAATCCCGATCTTCATAGATTTTAGTTAGAATTTTGTCGACGGTTGGGATTTGCTTTTCGTATTAAAATGAATGTACAACTCCTTTTATTGCAGTTTTCATCTCTTCTTCTAACGAGGTTTTTCATTTGTCTGTGTTCAAATGTGACTTGGGAGTACTAATAATTCCAGTCGTTTTTTTCTCCTTCAGAATTCGGTAGATAGTAGATTTTGCAACTCCTGTCATGTTGGAACACATCTCAACAGAGCTTTTAACATTATTATCTAGATATTGATATTTTAAGGCATCATAAATATTCATCAAGTTTTTCTTTAAGAAAAAAATGCCCTGGTTTAACGATTTTGGAATAAATATAGAGGTGGAAGCCATATCTTTTGGATATCTCACTAATCTCAAATAATATATAAATACCAGCGCAAATAAGATAAATCACTAAGGTCACACTGTAAGTTGTACTTTGCTCTCTGACAGAAATTAAATTGAACTAAATTTTATTGTTACAGTAAATTTATAAAAGCTTATAATATTCAAATATAATTAGATTTACAGCAGTCCTCAGTTACCTGCGGCACTGGAACAGGTACGTTGGAGGTTTCCCTAATAGTTTTATTACTCTCTCTAGTTCTTGAATAGAGTATAAGAATGTGTACGCTTGCGATCCCCCCCTCCCAACAGCTTTGAATTCAGGAAAATAGAACCGATTTTGTCTTTTATATTAGGAATGTGTATGCTGCTGGCACTCCCCCATCGTTGACAAATGGTTTTTCTTGCGATAGCCCGCCCCCCCCCAAAAAGCTTTGAGATCAGGAAAATAGATACGATTCTGCCTCTTATATTAGGAATGTGTATGCTGCTGGCGTCCCCCCCCTGTCGGCAACTTGTTTTTTTTTTTGGTAATCGCCCACCCTCTCCAAGAGCCTCAAAGAAAAATAGACCCGACCCTGCCTTTTACACTAAAAATGGGAATGTTGCTGCTGTCTATCCCCCACCCCCACCCTCGTCGACAACTTGTTTCCGCTTGCCACGTGTACTTTTGTGATATCACCGGCCCCCCTCCCCCCAAAGAGAGAGGCTGGATTCGCCCTTGCCAAGAACTAATGTGTTATTTACGATTATCTGTGATTGATTTATAGGCTATGCAATACTGTCTGTATTATGTATATAACTTTAGGATTTATGTAACTCTGTTCTTTTTCCTACCTAATAATAGGGACTCTGATCCTGTCGGGCAGTGTAAATAAATAAATGAAAAATAAATAAATAAATTACTGATAAATCGCATTAGGTACTTACCTATGTCTGATCTATTTGAGTTGAAGCTATTCAAGTAAGGTTACTGGAACGTATGCACAAAAAGGCACGTAAGAATGGGATTTAACAAAATTTGATTAGCCATCTTTCTTAAAATCTACGGGGGGATTTGAGCGCTGACGAAGCCGCAACCGATAACTACTAGTGCCAAATAAATCATTAGCGTAGCCCTGCCAAGATTACAGTCTAGACATAACTACGCTATTCATCTTATCAGACATAATAAGGGTAATTAAAAAATTACGAGCGGTTTAATTCATGAATAAATTTCATTCGCGCTGCAACATTGAAAAGTAAATGTATTGGTGTCTAGTAACATTTTTTCATTCATTACTCTATAATTTTAAACTGCAAACTTTTAACATGAAACCAAAATATCTTTAGCGTAGCCTGGCCAAGATTACTATCTAGGCGTGACTACACTGCTTGCCTTATTAGACATAACCCCCATTATTACCTCGTGTAATACTCTATCAATCATAGTAGTCCACCGTATCAGCGCGGTAAATGTATTTTTAGAATGACATTTGCAGTAAAAAGTAAAAGGTAGTTTGAGAATTATATGAAGGTAATTTAAAAAATAACTCAGTGAAGTAAAAGGTGATATGTTTGCTTGCGAATTAGTTTAAACCAGTGGCATGAAACTTTACACACACTGAGAAAGGTGACATAAAACCCCATAAAATTTTTTATCATGATTTCACAGCAATAATAGCAACTATAAATAAGATGTAGAATGCTTATATACAAACTCTAAAATGCTCTTATTAAACATTTATGATATTCCAGATAGCTATTTATGGTAACTTCACCTGTTTATTTTTAGTTCAAATGTTTTACGCTGTACTTTTTGATAGCATACACGCAATTATAAATCTAGAAATAAATAAATTTAGTTGGTAATTATAGAGTTGTGAGCCTAAGAGCTATAATTTATTTTTGTTGTTCTGCTTTATTACGTTTCGCATAATTAAGAGTTTTGCTTTTCTGCGATAGTTACAACTTATAACGTGTATTAAAATCAGAAAGGCACTTCCAGATGAGAGCTTATTTGACATTGAAATAATTATATAATTATAATATAAGCAGGTTAATACTTCTGCAAGGATACTTGTAGTTGAAGGCTACCCTCACTTCTCCTATGTATTGAAGTATCTTTTTCAATATACAAATTTCCAAATTTTCATAGTTTGACTGTGTGCTTACTAAAGATGTAATAGAAATATATAGCAGTTATAGTGTTGCTAAATTATTGCACATATATCGAAGTAATATCACTTTCGACATTATTTAAGAACCAAAGCCGATCCTTTTTCTCAGACATATAGAGCATTTGTGATTATACAGAGTGTTCCACGATGAACGCCGCTATTAATTTTTCAGAGAATAGACTTTGAAATTTTTTTTTAATTTAGCAGTTTACTGAAGTTGATGGGGGGAATTGGGCTAAAACTGTTTCAGGATGGTGGCAGTTTCATATATACCGCTTATTTTTAAATTTTACGCAAAATTGTTTATATATACCTAGGTCTAACTGTTTTTGAAATATTTTAAATTTTATATCAAAAATGACGTTGGTATAGGACATTATACATGAAATATGTCTATAATTTTGTATAGAACCTAAAAATGAAATAACTTATAGGGTGTTTTATTTAAAATAAGCAAGAAGACATGAACTTCCGGTATAAGCGGAAGTGTCACCGTCATTGAAAATATCGTGGCTGGTCGTCATGGAACACACTGTATAATAATGACCTTTATATTTTTATTTCTATTATACCGACTTCAAAGAAGTACAAAGTAAATAAAGGAATAAACAATTACTAAATAAATTTCAGAATTAATTAGTTGTTAATTTATTTTTTGCTTGTTTAGTTCTCTTTTTTAAGTTAGTTTAATTTTAAAAAAGTATTTCATCCTTTTAGTTAGTGCTGGGTTTAATAATGTTAAACGCATACATGAAAAATGTTTAAAAGAGGGGGAGAAGAAAAAGAAATTTCCTTAAGATAAGGTGAAAAAGCACTGGTTGAAAAAAAAATCAGAAACATGATAAAGCTAGCTAACAATTTATTTCAGTTCTTTCAGTTTTTAACCTTCTCGAACTGCGCCTACGGTGTAAAGATTTTTATGGAATTATCTTGCAATTACTTTCTACACCATACTAAAAACCGAATCCAAATTATTTCTAACAAAAGTTATGTGCAAAAAAGTTAGTTTAAACCTCAGCGCATAAACCTATCGTAAACTTATTTTTATGGGTTCTTCTTAGGCGTACCCGCTATAGCAGAGGTCGGCAGTTGGAGGACAGCAATCAGGGTTCGGAGTGCGAAGGGTACAGAACTTGACCGTCTACCTTTCTGTCTGTCTATCTATTTATTTCTATTGTACAATATGAATGATGTGATACATCCTACATTCCTATTTTGGTATACAAAGGGTGATAGGTGAAAATTAGACTATTTCGTGGAGCTCGTGTTTGAAACTAAAATGTATATGATAAAATAATACTTTGGGGAAAGTTTCAAGATGCGCAACTGTTTCAATTTTGAGAAATTAATTATCAAAATTAAGGAAATTAAGTTGCATAATGTGTTTCAGTTGAATAAAAGTTTTGATTTTCAAAATCTAATATCTCGGGAATGAAAGAAGATAAACAAGTTTATCCTATCTCATTTTAAAGCTTAATTTGCGTAAAATACCAAAAAAAGACAGTGATATCAAAAAAATTGTTAAATTCCTTAGATCTGAAAAAATTGTGTTCACCAGTCATCATTTAAGCTGATCACTAAGCAACAATTACCATATATTTATGGTTCGTTATTATTGACATTCACCTTTCTATGGGGGTGAAAACGGTAAAAACAACCCCTAACAGTCAAAAAGCCACAAAATATTAATAAAAATTTGAAAAAAATTATTTCTGCATCATATAAATTACAAGAAATATGGAAAAGATATGTGCATCAGGTCCTATACAAATCCACCCCACAAAGAAGATGAACCGAATTTTTAATCGATTAATATCTTCGAAAAAGCTAGTGGTCAATTTTATTTACTAAGTTAGCGTGAGCGTTTAGGGCCCTTTAGATGAACTAAAGCGAATTAAAAGGGCGGGGATGGCTGCAGTAATTTATTTTTATTATCTGAGGTTAGATTAAATGTTTTTTTCTTCAGTTATTAATTTCCATGATACTTAACTGCAAAAGAAAGTTTAGCTGTTGACCACTGGCGAATATCCTTTTTCTAATCGATTAAAAATTCATGTTCACCGTAGAGACCCTCTTTATGGGGTGTATTTGTACTGGTTCTAATGCAAATATCTTTTTCATATTTCTTGTAATTTATATGATGCAGAAATTTTTTTTTCAAGTTTTTATAAATATTTTTTTGGTATTTTTGACTATTAGGGGTTGTTTTCACCCTTATGGAAGGAGCAATGACAATAAAAACAAATCATAAATATATGGTAATTTGTACTTAATAATCAACTTACATTATGACTCATGAACACAATTTTTTTCAGATATTTTATAATTCATTTCCTTTTCTCTTTCATGGGGGTAGTTTTTCCTTGTCTAAGGAGTGAATTTAACATTTTTTTATCACTAATATTTCTTGGTATTCCACGTGACCTAAATTTTAAAATGACATAAAATAAACTTGTTTATCTTCTTTCATTTTCCAGATGTTAGATTTTTAATGTCAAAACTTTTATTTAACTCAAAACCCATTATGCAATTCAATTTCCTCAAACTCGATAATTAGTTTCTCAAAATTGAAACAGATGCTCTTCTTGAAATTTTTTTTAGAGAACTCTCTAAAAATACGAGGTCCACGGTCACTCTTTGTTTTTAATTTTCTTTGCTGGACTCTCGATTGAAACATTTTATTCATCCGGACCCCACTTGAAATTCATTGCCGACTCTTGCTCTATAGTATACTGAAAATCACATCAAAATATCTCAACCCTATCACAAGTTATGCACGAAAAAGCTCGCAAATGTCTGTCCCGAAATAAGCATTTTGTTAACTTGACAATTAGTTTGAGCAATAGATATAAGTTTTATAAAAGTTGCATGTGCATCATAAGTAATAAATTAAAAAAGAGATCAATAATCAAAAAATAAACAATGTTTTAAACTGTTTGACAATGTTATTAAATTTACATTATCAAAACTCATACTCAAATGACTTAGGCTTAGTTTCAGCAAACTTTGGAGAGATAATGGTGACATTTAGGACCCTCGAGATGTCAACCGAAGGGTAGATACTAAATATTTAAAATCTGATTAAATTGCTAATGAAATTTTCAACCTGAACTCTTGTTTTGTAACCAGTCGTGAACGCTAACTTGTTAAAATTTACACTCCCAAATTTGGGACATTTCAGATTTTCTTTACAAGCAATATTTTGAGAACTTCGCAACTTTATTTTCGGAAGCCTTTAAACATGTAAATTTTAATTGCCTTTATGCAAATATGATTCTTTTTTACAAATTAGTTTTTGAGAGGTTACAAATCTGAGATTATTTTTGATGTCAATGGTTTGAAAAATATCAGACTATTACTCATGGGATCAGTAGTGACACTTCTTATTATAAAGTAATATGTATGAAATTTAAAATTTAAATGTAATCAAACTTGAATGTCCTAGAATATTTACAACTAGCTAAATCTATACTGGGTAGAAACCTTAATTGGATTAAATTCTAAAACAAAAAAAAAACATTTTATACAAAAACTTAAAAGTCTTTCAGTTTTTATTTGAGTGTATTTATAGATATCGCACCCCTCTAAAAAGTAAAACTCAACCCCAATGGATCCTTACATTCCATTTGCAAGACCCTTAAATAAGAAAAATTCAGTGCACATTTTAATTTCGAGGCATTTAAAGTGGGGGACATAAACAATTAAAAACACAATTTATTATTTTTAATTTTTATTTAGGACATGCTGAACATTTTTTTCTTTGTCACATATAGTTTTGTCAAGGGGGATTGCATAAAAAAGTCGACTTCATTAAAACCTGGCAACTTTACTGGCCTTTCTTTTCCAAATCATTTTTGGATAAAAATTTCGTCCAAATGTTGATGAATATGTAATTATTCTTACCGAAAAAAAATACAATGATATAACTTCCATTTGTTTTTACCTGAATTCTTTGTGGAAGAGTTAAAAATACTGAGGCAATTTTAAAATTTTTTCTGTTTCAATTTTACCCACCTTCGCTACGCGATTTAAAATGTTAAAGGCAAGAAATGTCTCAAATGTACGTTTTACATGATTTTTCACCTTAATTTTTTTACTCTATTTTTGATGTTAACAACAACAAGGCGAGCGCGGGAATCGAACCTACTCCCCACCGGTGAGAGATCACCAGCTTAACAAGCTACACCAATGCGACGTCCAGTCTTGAAATATTAAAATTCAAAACTAACGGAAATCCAAAAATACAAAATTATCTTGAGGAAAATTACATCATAAATAATTTTATGTTTTAAAAATTAAGATTAACGGTAAAGAAATTATAACTTTAAAAAAATGTTTAAAATGTTAAAAAGTCTTTACAAAATGGCAACATCAGTCTTTATGTTACTCAGCAGATGGCGTGACGCGTGCGATCTCCTTGTAAGGAATATCTCTTGTGCCAATGCAAGTGCAACAAAGTTTTGCCAGAATATAGGATTTGTTCATAACTAGACACTATAAAACGTAAAGTCAAATAACACACGCAGATTGCATTAATAAAACAAGCATAGAAATAAAACAACTATTACACTACTATAATCAAAATTTCAAACCTGTGTGATTTTCTCAGCTAAGGCAACAAACCTCTATGTTTTTGAATTAATTCAGTTAAAGTTTCCACCTTGAATTATCATTTTCTACTGTGCATTTATATCTATGTATATGTGTCTACATTAATCGGTCTTTCTAACGTAATATCTCTTTCTCTCTCTCTCTCTCTCTCTTTCATCATTCAACAGCTTGCTACATGTTTCTTGCAACTGTATATATAATTGTGTCATGTAATTCCACAACTGTCTCGAGTTTAAACTCTCTATAGTGCAACTTAATATTTGATATTCTATATTTTATTGGGTTCGAAAACTCACAGTACGAGAGGAGGACAAATAAATCACGGAATGAGGCCCTTATAGGGTGAAAGTACACTTAAAATTATTTTTCCTTTTCAATATATTCCCCCTTTATACTAATACATTTTCAGATCTGTCGATAGGTTTCTTTATACCATCCAAAAAAAAAAATGATTTCTGTTTTTCGGTAAAATAGGCGGAAATTGCTTCCTTGGCCGCATGGTCGAGAGAAAACTTTTCCTTTGAAACTCTTTTTTCATTTTTAGAAATAAGTAATAATCAGTGGGAGCTAAATCTGGGCTATAGGGAGAGTGATCCAAGATTTGAAAGCCAACTTTTGAATAGTAGCCATTGCAACTGTTCAGAAGTACCACACCACTTCAACTCAGACTCATAATAATGAATCCATATTTCATGCCCAGTAACAATCTGGCCCAAACTTTCATCCCTATTCTCGTTCCACAGGTCCAAAAATAAGCGGCAATACGCTACGTCTTACGTACACCTTCGAAATACCAAGATGGTCATGCAATATATTCGAAATGGTTGTAGGTGATACTCCAATCCTTTTTGCGAGTTGTTTTTTCTCCAGACGCTCATCTTCTAGAATTAACTTTCCTACTTTTTCGATATTTTCTGCAGTAATCGCCTCAATTGTCCGTCCCGGACTGGGATCATTTTTAAGCGAATCTCTCCCTTGTTTGAATAGGCTGTGCCACTTGTCAATCATGGTCTGGCCAGGTTAAGAGTCATCGTAAACAGAAGACATCTCTTCCAAGATGGTTTGAGGTGGTTTTCTTTTCTTTGTTATGACCTTTATTTACTAAACTCGATTTTTTCCATTGTTGCACTTTTCTTGCGGATTGACTAGTGTAATTGACGATATCTCTGCAAGTAATGATCCAATTTTAACAAATCTTGATATATATAATACTTATGAGTTACTCAATTAGCGTTGGGAAAAAGGACTGACGCATCCTCCCTCCAACCCCTTCATTACACAAACTTTTTGTCCCACCGTCGTATATACCAAAAGATAGACAATTTAATCCATTTTTCGATCAAGTCGTGAAAAATGATTATATATGATGATAATCTGCACTAATACAGCAATCATCACGAGGGCGATTAATGCTAAAATAAAGTGACAGGGACATTTTTGCTCAAGGTAAATAAGGTCCAGTCTTCACGGGATGACAGTCTGAATGAGATTGATTAGAGTTGCACATTTTGTCGAAAAACTTATCAGTCATTAATTTTGTCACTTTCTATAATCAAATTATTTTTCTTAAAGTATTTTAGGTGCAATTTTGATGTAACCTAGTATACAGTCATTTTCTTCAAAGTTAATAATAGAAGAATTTTAAAAAATTTCTTTTATATTTAAATTTATATTTTATTCCATTATTCAGAATTTTTGATTATGTCTGTATTTCTCGTATAAGAAGGCTTAAAATTTAAATCAAAAGAATTGCTGATGCGGTTGTGGCATAAGTATATTTCAATTTATAACCTAGATACGGAAATATAGTCTAAAATCAGAACCTTTTTACATTTGTCTCAGATGTAGCTTTAAAAGGGGGATAAAAAATAAAAGAGAGAAAGTTTTCACTTTTACCCGTTTCCAAACCATTTTTCACGAAAATCTGAGCAGCAAAGTATCCCTCGTCTGTAAAATTCAAGGTGACTAACGTCGAAACATATAAAAGATATTTTTGAACAGACAGGCAGGAAAAATCTGTAAAATTCATCATTTTTACCAGTTTAATTATTAGAAATGGAGAAAGCCCTTTCGATTAATACTTTCGGAAGTATTTTTAAATTTATCGAAAAATATTTTAAGCGCTCTTGACAGATGACTTAAATGAACGACATTTTTGGTTGAAAAATGGAATTTATTTTAATATTAATCACAAGTAAAAAACTGTGGGTGCCAAAATTTATTAATTAGGACTTATCAGTTGTCCCAATAAAAAATGTTTTTGTGACATTTTTAATAACATTGGTATCTGCCACTGATGGAAGTAAATTAACTGTCTTTTTCTTAAAGATTATTTTGAGGAATTACAAAAAGTTTCGTTCCGTAGAAAAAAATGAGAGATGATTCACCCAAAACGAAGACATATAACACCTATTAACATGAATTCATTTTAACTTTGTTTCTGGTTTCCTGGGTGAATTATTTTCTAGTGCATAAAGTAATACATATTTTAGCATAAAGAAGATAATGAATTCAATATTTTTTTATTATTATTTTTGGTAGTACAATTATGTAGACAATTAGAAACCTTATAAAAGTTATCTTCCGAAAAATCATGATAAAATCTATGGTAAGAAATGTTTATGTTAATCTTCATTTTTAGATTTAATTATGCCTAATATGTTATATCAAAACTAAATAAACCGCAGTATTCTTAGCTAGCAGATATTAGGTTAATATATTGTTCCGAACGGCCGATATTTTAAACACATACTGTATTATTTTGATAACTTTTTATTGTCAATTTCAATTCTGACACTTGTCAAATGACTCAAGTTATATCGACGACTTCTCAAACTAAACTCTCCATGAAAGCCGATCCGGAACTTTTATATACCTTTTTTTCGAATACCGGAACATTACAGTCATTCTAGAAGGATTTTCATATTACATGGTGTAATAAAAATAAGAAAAAGTTCCATGTTAAAAATGAGGGAATAGAATTTTCTAAAAAATTCTAGCCCTTCTCTCATAGACGTCTCCTGAGGAATTTAACAAAGGTAAAATTAAATAAATAAATTATGAAATCGTAGAGCACAAACCTTAAATCCTACAAACTATAAACACAAACTAATGCTATGAAATGTGTAACGCTATTAAGTTCGTTACAATATTAATATTAGTGATGCAGCGGATTTCCTCTCCCACTTCCGCAAATGCGGAAGCGCCGCAAAGTTTTGGACCTCTGTTCTTGGGAATTCATTCTTAAATTTGTAAGTTAACTATTATTTCTACCTGCATCAATAAAGTGTAGGGGTTTTCATTTCAAAATTTCTGTCTTTCTTACAATATTTTCACATGTCGTTTTAAGTTGCAGCTGACAGATGACAGCAACTGCCCGGACAACGAGTTCACAGACTAGATTGTAGCTTAATGTAAAGTTTGGAGTGCATACCATAGTGTTTTGTTTAATTTAGTACGTTGATAAATTATCATCAATTGTTGGACAACCTATTATAATTAGTTTGGTTTTAAAATTATAATTTTTGATATTGTTGAGCTATATATTTTCTTACCTATGAGGCAGTTTAAATATATGATAAAAACGAATAGACTAACCTGGAGAATAAACTACTAAATTCCTTATTTTTGAAATATAACTTATTGTTGTTAAATCATTATGATTTACAAGCCATACGGCTTCACACTCCCTCCACGGATTATTCATTCATACCAGGCATACAAAGACACCAAAAGTATGAAGCTCTGTGGGAACCCTTCCCATGTTATCGGGTCCTAGGTGACGTTATCTGCTGTATCTCCTATGAACTTTCGGACGGTTCGCGCGGTTGCTAGGAGAATTGCTTTCTGCATCGGCTTATACAGATGCTCACTAAGGCCCAGTACCTTGATGTTCTGCAGGAAGTTCTTTGGTATCACTCCAGTTGTTGATAGTATTATGGGAATCGTTTGGACGCTGTTCATTGCCCATTGTCTTCGGATTTGGACCTCCAGATCTCTGTATTTGGCGATCTTCTCGTTGTATTTTGGCCTTAGGTTGTTGTTGTTAGGTACAGCAATGTCGATTAAAGTAGTTCGCCTAGAAATTCTATCTTCTAGTATAATGTCTGGTCTATTATGAGCTGCTGTTTGATCCGTCAGAACAGTTCGGTCCCAATATAACTTGAACTGGTTGTTCTCAAGAATAGGCTCCGGATTGTACTTGTAATAAGGCACTTTTTCTACCTGTAATAGGTTTAACTTTTCTGCTAACTCTTGGTGGAGTATCTTAGCGGCTGAGTCGTGTCTTTCCTTATACTCGGTTGCAGCAGACGCTTGGCATCCTCCAGTTATGTGCTGAATTGTCTCTGACGTTCGACAGCCATATCTGCATTGGTCATTTTCTATTGAGGAATCTCTAATGATGAACTTCCGATAGTTCTTCGTCGGAATAACCTGGTTTTGGATAGCTAACAAGAAGCCCTCCGTTTCCGGAAACATCTGTCCTGAAATCAACCAGTAGTTCGATGCTGAGTTGTCGACATTGTCCTGATTGATCTCATTTGGATGCTGTCCATGAAGTGGCTTCCGTAGCCAGGTTTGTAACTTCTCTTGGTCTGTTTGGTGATGAGAAGTAATATCTTGTTCCCTCAACCATAGCGGCGTTGAATCGTCTGCCTCGTATATTGCTTGATGTAGTGTGGAAGAGTCCGCTAACCTGTGGAAATATGAACGTAAGTTTATTATTTGTTGGTCGAACTGCTTACCAATATCCACCAATCCTCTTCCTCCTTGGTGTCTTGGAAGCATTGTACGTTCAATAGCACTCCGAGGGTGGTGTTTTTGTGCTTTTGTTAGCAGTGTCCTTATTTTTCTTTGCAGGTTTTGGATGTCCGTCCTGCTCCACTTTACAATTCCAAAAGGGTAGCTCAGCGCGGAGCGCAGGTAAATTATTATTATTAATTTATTATTCTCAGATTTGCCTGTGCTTGATATTTAAAATAATTGAAATGAAGTTTTATTTTAATTAATCCATAAAATAATTCTTTCGTTATACTTCCGCTTGTTCTTCGATTATATAAAATTGAATATATTCGTTTCTCTTTCGGCGTCTGTTACAACTCACTAGTAAACTATTAAATACATATTTTTTTAGAATAAAGAAAAAATAATATTTAAATTTATTTGAAATTTAGAAAAACACGAGTTTCTGCGTATAACTTTAAAAAACTTGATAATTGATAAACTTTTTGTACTTTATTTCCTCTTTTAGAATGATTAAATTAGGAAGAACAATTTTGATTCCAACATTATAATATTTTAAAATTTTCAAATTAATAACTATTACTACACATTAAAATCTTTTAACTATCAAAATTTATAACTTTATCACCGACAAACTCTTCTTAAAAATACCTACTAAAACCTAAGCATTTTAATTAAAAAATAAAAATATGCTGCGGTGCAGTTAAAATAGAGAAGCCACTACTGAAAATATAATAAAATCGAGACCGTATATTTGAGAAAGACGTCTTCCGTGTAACACCTGCAAGGAAAACTTTTATATTCTCGAGAGTGGTTCTAAAAGAAATTTATACCTGGTAAATACTGCGTAAAATTGGATATTTCTCTGACGTGTGTACTCTAATGTGCTTCAGAAAAGCTAACTTGTAGAGCGTAAACCCTAACTTTTAAACCCAAGTGGCTGTTTAAAATCTCAAAAAATGTCAAATATTTTAACGCTGAATGTTATTTTGCACATTTATTGTTTTTATATTATTCAAATTGTTACAACAGGAACAGAGAAAGACAACAGCAGTTGGCTTTGACAACTTCTTTGTTTTGTTTTTAACGCGAGAATTGGTAACATTAAATGACAGTTATTGACAGTATGGAAAAAAAGAAAGGTTAAGGTAGTAATTTTATATGTAATTTGTGTTAAATTATTAGGCTAGTATGGAGAGAGAACCAGAATGAAGTTCGCAGAGAATATACTGTCTCCTTTCTTAACTGTCATAAGGAGAATAAAATAACTTTCCCATATATATATATATATATATATATATATATATATATATATATATATATATATATATATATATATATATTTAACGGATCAAATAAATACAATCCATTTCAAAAATAAAAATCACTATTTAAAACAGAATCAGAATTAAGAAACTTACAAATCTAAGAATGCATTAAAGTGCTTCAAAAGACAAGAATTGACAGTTGACAATATTAAATAGTTTTCCAAGAATTTCAATATTTTTAATTTAAAGACATAATTATATATATATATATATATATATATATATATATATATATATATATATATATATTTGTGTGGTTAATTTCTCGGACTGTAGGTTTATATATTTTATTTGGAGGGTTTTCTTGAAGTTTTCAGTCCTTTTTTTTATAATTAAAATACAACAAACAAAGTTTTCTTATTTTGGATTATATTATTCACAAGTCAATGAAACGTTTCGGCTGGAACTTCCCTAGCCTTTTGCAAACATTGCACATTCAAATACTGCAACAAAATATTACATTTGAACACCCCACTATTATAGATATTAATTAAAAATTAATCCTACCTTAATTTGAACCCTCACATCAAAATAAAACAAAACGGAGACAAAACAAAACACTTTAAAATTATAAATTATACTGGTAGTTTCTTTTTAAATAAATAGTTATATATTTTACTTAATTATCTCGTGTCAGTTCTTGAGTTTACAGCCTTCTTATTTTTTTGGATTTCTATCATCTCATAGAATTCTCGCTTTTTATCATAATTTTCGGTTCCTAAAATTTTGGTTTTTTCAAAGTTAAATTTATAATTAGTTTCCGTCATGTGGTTAGTTAGGGCTGTTGTTTTATTTATTTTTTTTTTCAAATTTATGTCCATTGACTTTATTTATATAAATATGCTGAAAAGTCTGCACCAAATGAAGCATTGTTTTATTATTTAAAAAACTATTTTTGTGGTTTACTTTTGCATAATTAGAAACCAAAAAATAACCTAAAATATCTGATATATCGCATTTGCTTCAATCCGCAAATGTTATTTAAAAATTTTAAGCCTCCGTAAATGTCATTATTTGTCGAAATTTGATCATATTATAAGAAAAAATGTACTTATACAAAAATTTTAGTTTTTTCCCCATATTTTGACAAAAAATAACACATATTTTTTCAGTGAATATTTCTCTCAAATTTCAGATAAAAACTGATTCTACCATGTAAAAAAAAAGAGAGTATTTTATTTATTTTTTTATTAACATTGTATTTTTTTTTAAATATTTTGTAAAGAAACTAAACGCCGTCATTGGACTATTTTCATATTTTTGTATACTGCTCAGTTATAATGAGCGAAAAAACTAGAAAATACCACTAATTATAGTGGTTCAAGTTATGTACCCAAAATTACATTTTTCAACAAAATTCTCCCTAACATTTCCCAAAGTTAGTAAATATTAAATTAAAAAAAAAAATTAAATTCACAAAAAGGCTTAGAAGACAATAGCAAATTTTGGGTTTTCTATAACACAAATAATTGAACCATTGTCAGTTTTGTGCAATCTCGCTATTTAATTATTTTAAAGTATTAACCACGGTGGAAAAAATAGAAGTTATTTTAATTCATCAAACAGATATAAAAGACAAACAAGTTTTGTTAGTTAAAAAGAAATTAATTTTTCTTTTTTTTACTTAGTGTTATCGGTTTTTATTTGAAATTGGGGAGAAATATACATTGAAACAGTATTTATTTGGGAAAATATGAGAAAAAATAAGAGTTAATATTTAGTTTCTAATTATACAAAAAAAAAACTAAAGGATTTAAAATTTTTTCACATGATTTAAACTTTTCCTCGGGCAATGTATATATTTGTTTTATTGAGATGTTATGTAACGTATAAATTTTGCTCGGTATCTTATTATTATAGTTTATTGAAATTGACATAAAGGGGCATGAATTTTAGGAATATTTATTTAACCAAACATGGATTATTTCAAAAGTAAATAATTTGGCTCTTCTCAAAATATTGACAATTTTAAATAATGACAATTTTTTAAAACAGCAACTTCTAACCATTGGCTTTTCAGTTATTTGTATTCAAACCCAGGCGTCAAAACTTCCTTAACATAAACTTTATTGAAAATAGCACAAAGACACATTCTTCAGCAGTTTTCACCAGTAAACATGTTTACTTTTGAGTTGAGTATTGGTGTTCTAATCGAACTTTGAAGCTTCAAGTTTTTATTTACACTATTTCCTTTTAAAACTAAAATTTTTCAACGAAAGTTTGAGGTGACATTTTTAAGGCCAAGGAATGCTACAAAAAAAGTTTAAATAAAAATAAGACTTTCTTTTATAAAACTTCTAAGCCTAAAGATCAGTCACTGCCAGAGACACCTAAAAAATTAACACAGGATAAGTTTTTTGGAGCCACAAAATAATAAGACAAAATAGCAGTGGTGGATTTAGTGACTAGATATGAACTAGACAAAACTACAACAAAAATGAATTATCTATCACTTTCGTAAAATAGATGATGTTTTTACCGAAGCTTATGCATTTATTTAATGATAAATATTTATAAAAAAAATATTAATTTTTCGAGTTAAGTATTAAAAATGTTTAAAATACATTTTATAGCGATTTGCACAATAAATTTATTTCTTCCAAATCGTTAGTCATTCCGAAAAGGATTATTCAAGCAATAACATAAACTTTTCACAAAAATACCTTAAATTTGAAAAGCGTATAAAAAGCCAGAAAGTAGACTCTCGTGAATAATCTTGATACAAAATTAACCTCTTCTTGGGTCCCGTACCGTCAATCTTATTCGTTAGGGGTCGTTAGTTGGTGCATTTTTTATTCGCAGTTAATATATGTTGAGGGTGAATTGTTACTTTTGATATAGATTATTTACTGCTTAAGTTGAATTTGGGGTGTATGGTTTTTTTGAACCAAAAAGTTTCTGTATTGGAGATGTGCTATTTGGTAAAAATTACTTTTTATCTGTAATGTCTTGGAAAAGTTCTTTATTATTCAAGACTTGACACTAGTTTGGGGCTCGGAAAAATAGATATAAAAATAACTTTAAATATTTAAATAAATTTTCATTTTACACATATACATAGTACATTTATGAATAATTAAAAAAAACGCGTCACTCTATTCATTTTTAGAGCCATTGGCCCAATTACGATTTTAGAGTTTTGTTGTTATTCTAAGTGTATTTTGTAAAAAGCGTTTTTACCGGGTGATATCGTTTTGCCACACTCTGATAAGGAAATCCAAACTGATTTTCGGCTACTTTTTTTTTATCAAGAAATACTCATCTCAAAATGTTTTACATTAAAAAGTAAAAATAAAAATAAAATAAAGCAAGCTGGTTCTATGACGCTGAATGTCTAAAGAGTCTAAACTTTTAAGTTATTTTCACTTTCTAAAATTCATCAAAGTAAATCTTAATAGAAACGCCAAATATTCAACAAAACCATTTATCAAGGCTCTGACCGATCCGCTCTCTACCTGAATCCTGTCGCCTTTACTTCTAATTGCAATAACTGCGGAAATAATTTGAATTTTGAAATGGTTAAAGGTTGAAAACGATCCTGGAAGTATAAACAATTTATCTAGCCAAAAAAAGGATTTTTTGAAATTCTCTTGGTTATTTGTAAGATTTGAGTGAGTCTTCTAAACTTTATTTGGTCAAGTTATATATGTGTCAAATAATTAAATAAGTTTGAGAGTTTTCGCTTCATTTATGTCAGTATTGTACGGTAAGGATGGGTAAATTGATCTTCAAGGCTTGTATAAGGACTACTGATAACACATTCTACATAATAGGATGCTCTGGTGGTTATAGGCTATAGTTTCATGCGAGATGTTCACACCTAACAGAGGACATTGTAAAGAGAAGATTTCCTAGCACTGCCTGTCATGCAGGGATCGACAAGACACAGTAACTTCCAGATTTAGGGAAGTCTTAATATGGTAGCTTCTCCAAGACTCTTCACGACTCCACGAAATAATGAACAGACTGATGTGGCAATTGCTAGAGGCGTCGCATAATGGACAGAATTATAGTTTTTTTTTATTAAAAAATCTGCCACCATATGACACTTGGGAGTAACAGTGTTCGCATGCATAACCTCCAAAAATTAGTTTAAATGGAATATAGTATTCATAAGAAGTTATTAGGCTTTGGCAACGTGTTGAAAAGGTTCTCTACCACATTGGCAACATTTACTAAATCCTAGTGTAGCTTCTCGAGAACCGTTATACACATAACCTCAAAATCCATCAGCTTAGATCATTAGCTCTAGAGATTTTTATAAAAAAATTCACAGTGTGAGCACTTGAAATCCCTGAGTATGAATCAGCGTTCAATATGCTTTTATGGGATAAAATATTATGGTTTAATTATGATTTGAATCTAAAGTTTGTGATGTCATTATTCAAAATTTGTATTCGGTAATTTTATAAGCTATTTGTACCAATTTTCTCAAAAATATTTTTCTCATTATGCGTGCATCGATTCTCCAAACTAATTCCTTTTGAGGTCATGCGTTCATGAGCTACAGAGGAGGTAAACTAGGCGTCAGTAAATAGTCGCTCACGCTTAAAAAGAGATAGAGCGTTTTAAAGGAGTAGTGCTTCTCTTTCTAATTTCGATTAGGTGACAGGAATATTCAATGACGTTTGGAGTATCGTGTTTAGAGAAGTACTACTCTTTTTAAGCGTGAGTCAACTCTCTTCTATAGGATCTGCAGTCTATATTAAGTAATATTACTTTCTCTTACGTTTATGCTCTTACCATAGACTGCGGGTCTTATAGAAGTGCTTTGGCTCTCACTTAGAAAGAGACAGAGCGAGATAGGTCACTAGTACCTCTCTTTTTATTGGCGGAGCTAAGAGCTCTGTACTCGCGAAATCCCTCTAGATTGATAGCCACAAATAATCGGAAAAAAATATATAATATTGAATTAAGTGAGGAGTATCGCTTTTGTGGCGCTCTTAGCTCCACCCCTTGAAAAAGATTCACTTCTGAACTATTTCGCTCTGTCTCTTTCTAACCGAAAGTCGCGCCTTTGTAGGTCCCTCGAGCTATATTTTTATATATCTATGCCTCTCTTTAAACGCCAGATTCATATTTAGCGAATCCGAGTATTTAAAAAATGAATTTTGTTAGAAATATACCCAAAACTAATGATGAATACATTCAGGAACTAAGCTAATGGAATTTGAGGTTATGTGTTTGATGGTTCTGAAGGAGTTGAATTAGGATTAAGTAAATGTTTGTACGAGTATGTTGCTAATGTGGTAGTAGCCTTATTCCACAATTCCCTCCTCTATAAGATAAGCCCAAAAGTATCTTATTTTTTTACAATTTCGCTTAACATCTGCCTTTGGATTAATTAAAAGCATATGCGTGCAAAATTGTATCACAAAAGAAGGAGATTGTGATTGTATTCGTGCTCTTTATTTTACGTTAAACTCTAAATCACAGAACCAAAAATATTAATATGGCTAACAAATATAATCTTCTTATTTGCATCAGAATATTAAGTCTGTGATAAAATAAATACACTCCAAATATTTTTTACTAAATATTATTTTAATCATTACGCCCTAAAATGTATGATACAATGATAAATTAAAGTTATGATTAGAATACAAATGGAATTTAAAAATGCAGGAAAGAGACGACACCCCAATAAAGCTGTAAAGGGAAATATTTTATTAATATGATGTTATGTTAGGGTGTTATGGGGTTGTTAACCTGAACTAAAACATGTCATTCCAATAAAAAAGTGCTTGTTATTCTGAAAATTATAATATTTCTAATTATAAAGCATTTTTTTACTTTGCTTGTAGCTTATTTTTTTGGCGCTCCAACGATTTAACAGATTTAATTAAAATTTTACACGTAACCAAATATTTTCTGGTTTATAATTAATGTATTTGTGACAAGAAAAATAATTAATTTAAGTAGAATATTTGATTATGAATGTTTTTATTTGAACAACTATTTATTTTAGTCAAATACTCGATTGTTCCCGTAACCATTTAACTTCAATAAATAACTCATTTTAACACAATATATATATATATATATATATATATATATATATATATATATAGTCGTTAATTATATTTTCTAAACCCTTTTACTTGTATATTGTTGGTTTTTCTTCTTGGGAATAATTTTTTTTTAAAGAAAAAGAATATGATAAAAAAATGAACGAGTTTTAAAGGATAGTACTACTTATAAAGAAATTAATAAAGACTCCACAATTATTTACCAAAAAACCAATAATAGCTAATCAACAAATGGGAAAAAATGGATTATATTTCACCTGACACAGCATCTAATTTAAAAATAAATAACGCGTTACCCCTAAAATTTATGGTCTTCCAAAACTTCATAAAACGGGCGTCCCACTAAGACCAATTGTTTCTTGTATTCAATTACCCTTTAACTCACTTTCAAAATTTCTAAAAAAAAATTTTTTTTCCCATTTCGTCAATAAAATTCATTGTTATATAAAAGACTATGGATTTTAAAGAAAAAATTAAAAACGTCACACTCAAAGATGAACACACCTTAATATCACTAGATGTAGTATCACTATATAGCGTACCTGTAACTTTGACTAAAAATATCATTGAAAAAAAAATGGGACAAAATAAAAAAATATACAGATATTCCCTTAAATGAATTCGAAGATGCGGTTGAATTAACTTGGCTGGCTGTGCAATGGGTGCTAGTATCTCAAGTGCCATTGCGCAACTCGTACTAGAGGATTTAGAAGAAGAAATCGTCCTTAAGTTGAGTTTTACTATGCAGTTTTTCTTTCGGTATGTCGACTATATAAGCCGCCATCCATAATGACCAGATAAATCGAACACTATCCTTATTCAATAGTTACCATAAAAAATTAAAATTCACTATAGAAACTGAACAGAACCACAAAATAAATTTTTTAGATATAATTTTACACATAATAAGAAATTTTATAAAAGCACAATGGCATACCAAAGAAACCTGATCATCTAGATGTACCAATTATGACTTCAATCACCCGCTTTCCCAAAAAAACATAGGGCTAGCAGGCCGCAGAGTGCAGTGATCGGATCCTGAATTTAGGGAGGACTCAATAACAATTATCCTTAAGCTTTAGTCAACTCAGTTTTTAAAACGCGAATACCCAAATTTTTTAACAAAATTCAACATGAAGGGAAAAAAATAATGTAGTCCAAAAACAAACTTACTTAACACTGCCGTACATAAACGGATTTTTCGAACAACTAAAGAATATACTCTCAAAACACGACATTCCAGTAGCACACAGGGGATACAATTGTTTGAATTCATTGTTCACAAAACTAAAGATTAAGACTAAAAAAGATGAAAAGACTCATGTTGTATACGAAATCTCATGGGCCAATTGCAATGGAGTTTATATAGGGCAAACATGTCAGCATCTCCAAAACCGACGGTCACATAAGTATAATAAGAAAAGCCAAATAGCCCTTACTAAATATGAAGCCCAACACAATCATAATTTTAATTACGAAAAAACAAAATCCTAAAGATTGAGCATCACAAAAAAAAAACGTGAAATCTACGAGGCGATCGAAATACAAAAAAAACATTCTATAAATGACAAAAAAAAGACATAAACCTACTTAATAAAATTTGTTTTAACGTATTGTAAAAAAGAACTAACAATTAATTGTATAATTTGCTCTTAAAAATTAATTAAAACCACGACATCAACAAATATGTTTATATGTGTCGTAATTATTTTAATTGTAATTTGTTTTATTGACAAAAATATCATTTGTGACGTCATAATGAAAACGTGTTGTGTGTCCTGTTAACTGGAATGTAATTTGTAGGGTAAGTCTGACGTAAACTTTTTAACGGAAGATTATTTTAGATATTGCTCTTTTGCCATTGTAGATTTCTTGAAAAAGACACGAAACGTCGAATATATGATTTTAGACAAAAAAAATTATCATTTTTCCTTTATTTTGTCTTTTCTTGGGTTTAGGTTCTATATTTGACAAAAAATGCAAAACAATTGACGTTCCGCCCTTTATTTAAGGCCTTTTCAAAATTTTTTCTTCCTTGACATTTTGTAAATAGTCTATGATTTAAGAATCAAGAAAATAAATAAATATATATATATATATATATATATATATATATATATATATATATATATATATATATATATATATTCTGTAATATTTTTTTGGGTATAGGTTTTTTTCATTTGAAAATCAACAGACGAAAATTTATCTGAGGTTTCGCTCTACACAGTGAGCTTCTTCAAAGTTATGGTATCTTTATTTTTCATCTACAAAATTACAATTTTTTTTTAATAAACATGTATCACAGTAATTGTTTTATATACTTATTACATTTATATTTTTAAGTTAAAATTTAAAATTAATAAAAATAAGCAGATGTTACAACAGTCTTAAAATTAAAACAAAACGATACACAGGTTAAAATAGTGAAAACTATAAAAAAGTATATACTATGAAAGTAGCTTTATGAGGGTGTTAAAAATAAATTCAATTATTACAACTTAGGATGCAATTGATCATTACATTATTTCTAATATTTATTATAGTGTCGTTTCAAGTATGTCATATTAAAAAATAAAATTATAGTAAATTTGACTTAGGTTCTTAAGGTTTGTCATTTACTGCATTTTTATCTCTTTTTATATATATCATTTCTTTGATGACCAGTTTGTGATAATGTCTGTCTGTATCTAAAATATAGGTGTTTTTAAAATCGAATTCATACTTAGTTGTTTGCTCATGTTTATATAAAGATGTCGATGCGTTTTTCGTATACTTGCGTCCATTAATTCTATTTTTATTATATTGTATCGTCATGTCAATGTACTTCTTAGGACAGTTTAGGCATGGAATTGCATATATTACGTTAGATCTTTTTTTGGTGGGAACTTGGCCTTTTAATTTCGTATAAAGTGATCCCAGTAAATTGTTCGCCCTGTGGCATACCATTATGTTATGCTTACCTAAAATATATTTTATTTTTTCTGATAGTTGGTTCATATACGGTAACGCAATAAAAGTGTTTTGTGTTGTGGTATTGTTAGTTTTATGTTTTTATTTGTATTATAATGTAAAAAGGTTCTTCGTTTAATTATTTTTTTATAAGGAGTTTGGGAAAATGGTTCATTATTAGGGTTTTTTCTAATTTTTTTAGTATTTCTGGGGGAAATTCTGGTGAAAATAATTTTATAGCTCGATCAACTAAACCAATTTATGACACTATTTTTCTGCTTATTTGGATGTTGAGAGTTAAAATCCAACTATCAGCCTGACCAAGTATCTTTTGTGTACCATTTTGTGTGAAGACTGTTATTTGTTATATTTCTGTGTATAGTTCATTTTAAAAAATCTATTTTTTTGTTCCATTTCAATTTCAGATGTAAATTTTAGTTTTCGGTGGAAATCATTAAAATATTGTACTAAGCTATCTATTTTGTTTTCGGATACAGCAGCCAAACAGTCGTCCACATAGCGTTTAAAAAATATTATATGAAAACCCAATTTTTCCAATATTTCTCTATATATTCCCTAACTATTGTGCTATTGTTGAGGAGATTGGTGAACCCACAGTACAACCGTCTAATAAAATTTACATCTGAAATTGAAATGGAACAAAAAATAAATTTTTTAGACTTAACTATACACAGAAATAAAACAAGTAACAGTCTTCAAACAAAATTGTACACAAAAGATACTTGATCAGGCCGGTATTTAAATTTTAACTCTCAACATCCAAATAAACAGAAAAATAGTGTCATAATTGGTTTAGTTGATCGAGCTATAAAATTATCTTCACCCGAATTTCTCCCAGAAATACTAAAAAAAGTAGAAGAAACCTTAATAATAAACCATTTTCCGAAACTTCTAATAAAAAAAATAATTCAACATAGAACCTTTTTACATTATAACACCAACAAATCTAACAAAACCACAACCCCTTAACAAAAGGTTTATGATACAAAAATAAATTATATATATATATATATATATATATATATATATATATATATATATATATATATATATATATTTGACTTGAAAATATTGTAATGAGAGTTTAAAAGAGATAACTAAAACTACAATTTAATAGTTGTTCTCGATAATTATTTTATTAAGCTTCTAGCCTGAAAGGTAACAAAAGTTGATAACATTTAGAAGAATGAAAATCCAAGAAATAAATCTCTCTTCTTAATTAATATTTCAAGAATTCTAAAATAAAAATCATTAATAATTTAGTTAAATGTTAATAGAAACGCGTTAATGAAACCCTAGTTTGAGTCGACATACATGTACCTAATATACGTAGCCTACTTACATTTTAATAATTAACACCTTCATTAATGTAAATGATATTTTACCCCTGAAATAGTAAATCGTATTTGCGAATGAACATTTACACGAATTTAGTTTAATTACATTACAATGTCGAGGATTATTACTCGGCCTAAAAAATCAATTTTTTTGGAATGAATCGGGATTGAAATAAAATTGTTAAATTCGGGACTCTCGTGCGTATATAATGTATTTGATCTGCTATTTTTATATATCTAAAATAATTTTTTTTATAAATATTATATCTTTGGGCTCAATTTTTTTTACACTTCTTAACAAGGAAATGTTAGTTCTATGTTCAGGTTAACACTAAAATTTTAGAGCGATCAATAAATATCTGGAAAAATTGAATTTATATAACATGACAATATGTAAGCAGTATGCTGACCCTAAACAACCTCTTAGAAAATTTCAATCAGACACACGTATTCAACAATCTAACAGGATCTGCCGACAGATCTACTTTCACTTGAGGTAATTTTGAAAATCTTTTTTCTGACTAAATTTTAGATATTGGCGATAATACTGCGCCTTAAAGTACTTCATAGCGAGTAGTCATAGCCAAAAGTACCATGCACGATTCAATGTCCTCTTTCGTATAACAAAGCCCCTACTTTCCTATAAGTTTGGCGGGCCCTACTTCTTTCAGACTGACTGAAAGGCAGGATCTGATCGATCACCAAGTCGACCAGGAAATCTCGTTAAGTTCACAGACGAGTCCAAAACTGACCATGATATAGGGGCCAGAATACGGGAAACACACCCAAACTTAAGATATGCGAGGCACTGGGACAGACCACCACGATATTCCAGGCAGAAATATCTATGCATATCTGTCTTCGAGAAAATCTGACAACGGGTTACAGGGACAGGAAGGTTACCCTTACAAAAACATTATTGTGTCTAAAAGACTATATATATATATATATATATATATATATATATATATATATATATATATATATATATATATATATATATGCTGCCAATGCGGTTATTATGGACTCTATCGAGTAGGGATAGGTATTTTAAATATAATAATAATGCATTATATTACATTTTTTATTTAGTCGCTTACCCGCGAAATATAAGCATCGAAAATGCCGTTTTATAATGACCCCCATCTAATTTTTTGGTGGTAAATTTTGAGAATTCAAAAACAAATTGGTATAATAATTCCTATAATATTTTGTATTTCTTTTCTTCTGCTGCCTAGCCGTTACCGAATCATTGTGGTAATGATACTTTTACTTGCTACTGCGATAAAGAGTTCTGTGGTGGATATTGTAAACCTGGTCCTCAAATTCTTTAGCCGGGATATGTATCTTCTTCAGACGCTTCTCTTACTCAGCACTTTTGCGAATGCGTTTCAGCAATCCGTACTTGGCATCAGATCTCATAACATGTCCCAAATGTATGTTTCCTTATGAAGTTCTTGGAGTACGTTTGTTATTTTATCCATCTATGATATTTTAAGAATTATTCTATAAGTCCCAAACTCAGACGCTTCCAATCTTTTCGCTGTTGTCTCGGTCAAGGTCCAAGACTCTACTCTGTACAATAATATGTAGAATATATAACATAGGAGGAGTCTGATTTTCATTTTTAGTTTCAAATTATGTGTTTTAAAAATTTGGACATTTGAACTAACGCTGTCCTGCTTACCTAGTATTGTGCCAAGTTATGTTGACACTCGTTCTACTGCGTTCTCCTTGATGGTAAAATATGCCTCTTCAGTTCTGTCCCTCTGATTATCATGACCCTTGTTTTATTAGAGTTAACTTTTAGACCATATTTGCTACTGATTTCGGCTATTTTGTTCATTAAATGTTGTAACCCTTGCGCGTTGTCGGCCAAAATTACGGTGTCATCGACATACGTGAAATTGTTTACTTGTTCACCCTTTAATAAAATCCCTGCTTCTATGTCTTCTAGAGCTTCTTGAAACATTTCCTCTGGGTACAGATTGAATGTGAGAGATGACAATATACCCCTGTCGGACTCCCTGAAGAATTTTCACCTCCTCTGTTTTCTCGTGATTGACTTTAACAGATGCTGATTGATTCCAGTACAGGTCTCCGATTATGCGCAAGTCTTTGTAGTCAATTCCACTATTTTACAGGACTTCCAGCATTTAATTATGCTGAACTTTGTCAGATGCCTTTTAGTAGTTTATTAATATATATTACAATTTATGTTCTGGAAAAGAATCTATATGCTGAAAGGGGCGTATCTCGTTTCAAAACCTTTCACAAAGCCCAATTGTGTTGGTGATACACTTCCTGACTCCCTGCATTTTAGGTGTAATCAGAATTTTTTTCTTTGTATTTAGTCGTATCATCTTCAGAATATAGGGCTTTTTGGTGAATGGGCCGGGAAAGACCATTTTATACCGTTATGAGGGGTGCAGATCGTATGGGGCTTCTTGATTTGGAAGCGTGCTGTATCAATGTTTGTCCACGCACTTCTACGATGTTTGTTTGCACACCAATTTCAGTACTTTTTAGTCCAGTTTATTCCTGTATTTTGTATTAGATTTGTTGTTAATAGTTACAACCTTTACATCGTTTCATATTTAAACTTGAGATTTGTTTCTATCAAATTCTTTCATAATTTTTTTTAGGCGTAAATTTGGAATTTTACTGTAGGTCACTTTAGTTTTTTGAAGGTCGGAAAAAATTCTTCACACTTACAATTAGTGAATCCATTTTATGACAATTGGTGCAGTTAAATAAAGTTAACTAATGAATGAAATACAAAAAAATGTTTAAAAGTTAATCTCCCTATATTACAACATACTTTCCTCTAAAAAACCCACCATTCGTGGTAGAATTTTGTAGACACTTACTTTCAATTAACACCGAACGTACAACAGAAAAAACTAACAACGCTGATAACTGCTACGGACCCCTAACGTGATACGTGATCGACACGCACTTGGGGGATTTTTTATTGTTAAAGTCAAACAACTTTTACCGAAATTTGATAAAAATTTATTTATTAATTAATTACTACATATTATTACGTGACTTATAAAAATATATTCGTGAAAACCGTTTTTCTACAGCCATTTATAATACCTTTACAACTCTTTCGCATTTAAGTAGTAGTAGTAGATTTATTACATGGATTATTGATCCATCATTACGCAACCACTAAAATTAACTACATAGCAAAGACAATGTTGTTCCTAGATCAACCGTGCTATAAAACAAAACAATTATAATACTAATTTGTCAACCAAATGTTGCTAAGACACTTACGAGTAATAACCACCGTTACTTATTCATTGCATAATATACTATTACTGAACAGTAAAGAAACAGTATGATATATTAATCTTTACTTGCAAACTATAAAAATTATTGTGCTAGATGATAAAAAAATCGATTGTTAAATTCCCTTTTACATCAGTTTACATTCCTTAAAAGAATACGACTATCGTGGATTAAGAAATCCATTAAAGTAATCCAATTTTCACTAAAGTACTAAAGATCTGCTATAAAGGGTCCCATTTCAAAACCAGATACAAATTAGACACGATGGTTTTCATTTGCTTATATGTGCCTAAATGTAAGATAGGCTTATATTACTTGAGGGGTGAAATTCTCCCACATTCTGGGCACCAGAATGTTTTGACGAGGTGTTGCCCGTTGCGTATATATTTAACCGTTGAAGGAACCTTAATTTAATTTAAAATAAAAGGGAAGTATCTCTTTGTGACAAAACTCATTACAGGTAGTAATCGATGCCAAAGGATCAACTTTAAAAATAAAGTAACAGATTTTAATTTTATAAGAATAATATTTAGATTGGAATAAAGCAGTTCGATATTTAGATCTTAAAACTTAATTGTTTGTAAATCTTAAATAAATAAATCATTCTACGGTCTCAATAGTTATTTCGGAATTTAAATTTAGGGTCATTTTCGAACATCATAACGTAAAATATTATTTGAGAGTCACTTATTGGGTTCAGATGAAAACAACACTTTTCAATAATTTCTTTCAACTCTTTAATAACTACTGGTTAGCACTTTTACTGTTAAATCACCACTAACTAACTTTAATCATATTTACTTGTTTACATACACTTATATAGAGATTATACTCGATTAAAAGCTTAGAATTCCACTAGAAACATGAATAACTATAACGACTAACATTTTTACAAGGACACATCCGAACTCAGACTGTTCTTTATTACAATATTTCTATAAGGACGCGGCCAAATTCCCCTAGTTATTCGTTACACTGCTCCATTCCTATTTATGATCACCCGATCAGCTTCGATACTACCGTGAAAATATTTTAACCTCTTTTGATTCTATAAACAACGTCATTGATTCTGTTAAGAAAAATATGTTGTCTTTCCCATGCTCGCATCAACGTAGATGATTTACCTTTCTTCCTTTGTGGATTCTATAACCTAAATCGTTTTCCTGGAATCCTGATGAGTTTGTCCTGCTGTCATATCTTCATTCTGTCTACGGCCAGATCCATGCGTTCTCTAGCTAGTTCATGAACTTCCTGCAACTTATCTTGTAAGGCATCCACTCAGTCTTCAATCTCCTTTCTTTCATTTATTGAGGAACCAAACATTATGTCGCAAGGCAATCTACGTTCCCTTCCAAATAAAATCTAAACTGGTGTAACCCCGGTAGTTTCATGAAATGCCGATCGGTATCCCATTAAGATTAGCAAATATTTGTCCCAATCTTTCCGATGTCTGTCCACAATATTTAAGAAGTGTTCTTCAATGGTCCTGTTAAATCGTTCAACCATGCCGTCGAACTGAGGATATAAAGCTGTTGCCCCAGTTTTATGAATACTAAATAGTTCGCAGAGTTTTTGAAAAAGCTCAGATTCAAAATTATGTCTTTGGTCAAAATTTAACTCCAAATCAGCTGAACATATTATTGACTAAGATTCCAGCTACCGTTGAGGATTCTTGGTCAGGGATGACAAATACCTCAGGTTATTTACTGAAGAGGTCAATAGCAACCAAGATATATTTGTTGCCTTCCATTTAAAAGGTATTCCAACATTATACTCCTTCATTTTTCCTTTAAATCTTGTGCTTAGACCTTGACTAGCTGTAGATTTAGAGCACTGTCTACACCATGATTTTATTAGACTTCACTAGAACTTTGTCTACAGATTTGTTATCTCCTAAATGAGCACCAGAATTTCTATTGTGAATTTCTTCTAAAACCACCAGAACTTTATTTCTGGATACTACCAACTGAGTTTTGATTTTCTTGCCATCGGTATTTTCTCGGGATCTCTTAAGTAACCAGTCATAAATAGTGAGTCGTACTGAGTCTAACATGCCTTAGATATAAGTCCTTTATCTGAAATATATTCCCAACTAGAATTTCGTTCATTATTTTCTTTACGTTGAAGAAACGGCGCCAGATCATTGTCATCAAGTTGTTTTCTTTCCATCTGAACTGTATTCCACTCTGAATGAACGTCAAAAGTGACTCACTGAATAGGAGATCCGTTTCTTTCTTTTATTTTTCTACAATGCTTGTATTCTTCCTTAAATAATGGCCTTGGTAAAATATCAGCGTTGTTATAAAGAGGATGCATTTCTTTGCCGTAACGCCAAAAACAGTCCCCTTAGAAAACAAACTTCCTTTTTTGGACCTGCTATTAACTAGGAAACTCAACAACACCCTGGGCTTTAGCGTATATCGGAAACCCACGCATACTGACCAATATCTCAATGCAGCGTCACATCATCATCCCTCTCAAAAACAGGCAGTAGTCAACACACTAATGTCAAGATCTCTCTGCCTAACAAAAGTTGACACAAAACAAGACGAAATAAGACACATTTCAACAGCTTTAGAACGGAATGGTTTCTCACAATCAGATATAAAGAAAGCCATAAAAAGACAAGAGAAGACAACAACAAAGACCAAAGACCAAGATCAAACAAGGAACAAAGCCATAATATCATACATAAAAGGAATAACAGACAGAATCGGAAGAATCTTAAGAAAACACACCATACAGCCCATATTTAAACCACAAAAAACAATAGCCAACATCCTGGGAAATCCCAAAGACAAGACAATCCTTGAAAATCATTCCATGTGTAGATTGCCATCAAACTTATATAGGACACACAAACAGGCTCATATCAGCAATAATCCAAGAACATAAAAATAGCCTCAAAAACAAACAGACAACCTCAGCCCTATTTCAACATCACCAAACAACCGGACATACCATACCAGTACAGGAATACAAGGTACGCGTCATAAGAGAGGCCCTAGAAATCGAAAAAGCGGGACAGCTAAATAAACGATACGATGGCATAAATGTTCCAACTACATGGAAAACATTAATAAAGAATCAAGAAAGAAAACAACAAAGTCAACTAGTACACGAGAGACCAGCATACAAGAACAAAATATATCCCACTCGGCAGAGGGGAGAAGCCTGCGAAGCCGCTCATCCAATCAGGAAGCGAGCCAGCTAAACAAAACTCGAAATTCATCAGAGGCCACCATCAGTTCTCAGCGAGTAACGAGACGAACCGCACTTGAAAATGCCAAATGAGATTTTGGCGAAACGTCGTGACGATTTTTTGAACGAGCGGATTGAAACCCGGAAGAACCAAACTATTCACACACACATATATATATATATATATATATATATATATATATATATATATATATATATATATATATATATATATATATATATAATGTAAAGTTACTTAAATTTTAAGTTAAAAGAAACTTTATAATTAATTTATATTATTTGCAGTAGGTCCGCATTCTAAAGATTAAAATATTTTAACAAAGTAATGCCCCCTGCGAATAAATTTGACCGCGAAAGCCGTAATATAATTTCAAATAAAAGGGAACATCTCTTTGCGACAAAACTCATTACACGATTGCAAAAATCGATACCACAGTATCAACTTTAAGAACAAAATAACTAATTTCAAGTCCTTATAACTTTACAAGAAAAATATTTTGATTGAAACGAGGGCGAATTTCCTTCCTTAAAACTTTATTGTTGATAGCTCCTAAATTTAATAAATAAATCATTGAAGAATAATAAAAAATACTTTGGAAAATAAAGTTATATTAATTAAAAAAATATAATGCTGAATATTTTTGGAAGAAATTGAAATCGTTATTTTTTTAATGTAGAATTTACGCAGTTTCAAACTAATGACTTTTTCTGTTTCCATTTAAGATTGGATAAATGTACACATGGAAACATTCTTAAAATGTCGACAATTCGTACAAAAAATTGTGACATTTATCATGTTGATTAAGTTTAAATAGTATTTAAATACCTATTTATTGTGATAGTCCAGTCATCTTAGGATTTCACCTCGGAATCTAACGGAACAAGCTGAATTTTTGCACAAACCTTTATTTTGATATTATAAACAATGTACCAAAAGTAACAATTAATCACGTGTAAGGGTGCTTAAATATTCAAGGTCAAAGGTCGCAAAAATCAGTTTTTCGAAAATATCTCGTTTTCTCTGCCTCCAATCATATTTGTGTTTATTATAAAACTTGTAGAGGACTAAATTCTCTACAAATTTTTTCATACCATGAACCATTCTTGAGATAGAGGGCGCTGAAGATGGAGCGCTCAGTCATACGTACCTCAGTGCACGGTCAACCGTGAATCTCAATCGATTATGAGGTTCTTTTACTTAATTATTCATTAAATAATACTTAACTAACTATTTAATATTTTATATTTATAAACATTTCTTTTAAATCAAGTTGTCATTTAATATTTCTTACCTTTTCCATACATATAATGACATAATACAGTAAATCATCATAAATATATTTAAAGCTTATTATCAGTCTTATATTTCGTATAATTTAATCTTATTCTAATTAAGGATAATTGGATTTGTAGTAGGAAAAAAAAGTATATTTTATTTTAATTTTTGTTTATTTATACACATTTTATTATTATTAATCTTCATCTTCTTCTTCGTCATTTTCTTCTTCTGCTAGGCTAGCGACTTTAGACTTTGGATAATAAATTAGCCTGTGCATCGCGATATTATTGTAAACGATCCTACCTTCATCGTAATTATTATATCAGTTAGATATTTTTGTTGGAGCTTTGTGATGATTGTCTTATCATCGGGTATATATTCAGTAGGGACTTTTTTAAGTTCAGTCAACGTAAATTGCAAATCTTCATGTTCTTCTATATACTTGAAAATGTCTTTCATAGCTTCAGTAACGTTGTCGGCTTGGTCAGTCTTTCTAATTGGAGATGGTACTGGTTTTAAAAAATTACTGTTGCAAACCTTGTGATATTTTGCTTCGACAGCAATCAAGTCATGCTCGTAAGAAACACGACCTTTCACGAATTGTCCTAAAATATCGCTTCGTTCCTCAGCTTTTTTCATAATTTTATCTTTAAACTCGAGAGTAATTACTTTACTAATAATGCGCCTGTACTTCGCAGATTTTCTGGCCTCTACTGTTTCATCTGTTGCTTCGCCACATAATAAGCACAGTGTTTTGAAATTAAATACATCATTTCTTTTTTTCCGCGGTACACTTGATTACGTTGAAGGCTCAGTTTCTTCAAGGCGTCGTTTCGCAGCTGCAATTGAATTTTTACTAGCGTACGTTTTTCGACACTCACTATGAACGGTCACAGAAGTCAAAGTATTCAAATAGTTTATTTTCCCATCATTTCTCTCAATACTTGCCTGTATTAAAGTCTTTATACCGCCCACCATAGTCACAGGATTACCTTCAGATAGTAAATTATCACATATAAAACACAAATCAGCCATGGTAACTCTAAATATTATACGTCCATCGTTGTCACGATAAACTTTAAAACTAACGAATGAACTTGGTTAGTAGATAGTGGTGGATAGCAGGTAGTAGTCCGTTAAGAATGAAACAGGCCTCCTTTATACAAAGAAACATCTGTCCCAAGTTGCTAAAAATAGAAAAGGTCAAGTAGTAGGGTGCATATTCCTAGGTATGTAATCTTAACAGTAGAACCTGGACCATGAAAAATTATTTTTTATCTCCTGCGCCCTCTATCGTATTTGTATGCAAAAGGTGAGTATTATTAAATGACAACTTGATTTATAAGGAATGTTTATAAATATAAAATACTAAATAGTTAGTTAAGTAATATTTAATGAATAATTAAGTAAAAGAACCTCATAATCGATTGAGATTCACGGTTGACCGTGCATTAAGGTATGTATGACTGAGCGCTCCATTTTCAGCGCCCTCTATCTCAAGAATGGTTCATGGTACAAAAAAAGGTCTGAGACAAAATTTGTAGAGAATTTAGTCCTCTACAAATTTTATAATAAACACAAATACGATTGGAGAAAACGAGATATTTCCAAAAAACTGATTTTTGCGACTTTTGACCTTGAATATCTAAGCGCCCTTAGACGTGATCAATTGTGACTTTTGGGACATTGTTTATAATACCAAAATAAAGGTTTGTGCAAAAATTCAGCTTGTTCCGTTAGATTCCGATGCTGACCCCTTTTTTCGACTAAGATGACTGGACTATGATTATTTAATTTCGTTCGAAATTACTAAACATTAAAAATAACGTGTCTCACGAAAGAATAAACGAAAAAGAAAATTATAATACGCTAGAGAGTAAAAGTACAGAAACAATATCTTAATATCTTCAGTCCCTTTTTACATGTATTTCTTTCATTAAGATATTCACGAAAGAACACCACACAGATAGTTTAAATTCATTTCATTTCCATAGAAAATAAAGTGGTTCCTGCTAACGAAGTTAAAGTTTCGTTAAGCAGCGATATAATTAAATTTGGTTAAAAGGCAGTAGTACTTACATTATCTTTATTTTTGTTTGTTTGTACGACGTTTCGATTGAATTGTATCTTTAATCCTGTAGCTATTGTCTTAAGTTTTATCTTAAGGCTATGAGATAATATATAGCCTTTGTTCATTATTTATATATATATATATATATATATATATATATATATATATATATATATATATACATATATTGTCAAGATTTGGTTTCTCAATATTGCATTTATGAAAGCTTCCATTATTATTTTTAATGTGTAAGCTTTTATAAATGGTTTTAATAAATTTTCTCTTTATTAGTTCTGGGGATCAGAGGGTTTTGGTATTCAATCAAGATTTTTGAATATTTCATGGTCTCTTTTATGTATTTTGACCCGCTGATTACAAATATCAAGGGTGTTTTTCCGAGAAATAGAACATTTGTGGTTAACTATTTTTGATTTTTGAGGAAAAGCGAGCTTTTTGCTAAGTTGGATTATTATGGAGTATGGGGTAATGCAAGAATTCTTAACGGGTCTTAGCCAAAATTTCATTCAAATTCTTTAGTCGTCTCTAGTGGCATTCCCCAAAGAAATTTATTAGAGCCTTCCCTTGGTGACTACAAAGAAAATCTCAATAAAATTATATGCAGAAAAAAAAATTCCTTTATGGAAAATGCGTGGATAAATATCACTCAACGATAAATGCGGTGAAGAAAATTCCGGCGAAAAAAATTCCTTCTTCTCAGTGCCTTATAAATAATCATACAATAGTAAAAACGGCGTAAAAAATCTATCTTGTATTGCCTCAAAATCCTATAGGCTTATGGAGATCTCCACTATAATCCAGGTAGGGATTTTCCCATTATATTTTATACTATAACTTTATTATAGTCTATAAATTGTAATCTATATATGTACATACAAAAATACTGTTTTTTTTTGGTTACACTATTCAACTTTATTGATCATACTATAGTACATTTAAATGATTTCAAGCCAAACGTCTTCGCACTCCCTCCAGGGCATATTAATTTATACCAAGTATACAAAGATACCAAAATAATTAAGCTCTGTGGGAACCCTTTTCATGTTATCGGGTCTTAGGTGACGTCGTTTGCTGTATTTCCTACGAACTTTCGTACGGTTCGCGGGGTTCTAAGGAGAAATGCTTTTCTGAATCGACTTATACAGATGCGTACTTGGCGATCTTCTCGTTGCATTTTGGCCTTAAGTTGTTGTTGTTAGGTACAGCAATGTCGATTAGTGTAGTTCATCTAGAGATTTTATCTGGTAGTATAATGTCTGATCTATTATGAGCAACTGTCTGATCCGTCAGAATCGTTCGGTCCCAATATAACTTGAACTCGTTGTTCTCAAGAATAGGCTCTGGATTGTATTTATACTAAGGCACTTCTCCTACTTGTAATAGGTTTACTTATATGCTAACTCTTGGTGGAGTATCTTAGCGGCTGAGTCGTGTCTTTCCTTATACTCGGTTGCGGCAAGCGCTTGGCATCCTCCTGTTAGGTGCTGGATTGTCTCTGATGTTCGACAGCCATATCTACTATGGTCATTTTGTACTGAGGGAACTCTGATGATGAACTTCCGATAGTTCTTCATCGGAATAATCTGGTCTTAGATAGCTAACAAAAAGCCCTCCGTCTCCGGAAACATATGTCCTGAAATCAACCAGTAATTAGACGTTAAGTTGTCGACATTGTCGTAATTGACCTCATTTGGATGCAGTTCATGAAGTGATTTCTGTAGCCAGATTTGTAACTTCTCTTGGTCTGTTCGGTGGTAGAAGCAATATCGTGTTCCCTCAGCTGTAGCGGCGTTGAATCGTCTGCCTCGCATATTGCTCGATGCTTGTAGAAGAATTCGCTAACCTGTGGAAATATGAGCATAAGTTTATTGTTTGTTGGTCGAGCTGCTTACCAATATACACTAATTCTGTTCCTTCTTGATGTCTTCGAAGAATTGTACGTTCAATAGCACTCCAAGAGTGATATTTTTGTGCTTTTGTTAGGAGTGTTCTTATTTTTCTTTGCAGGTTTTGAATGTCCGTCCTGCTCCATTTTACAATTTCAAAAGTGTAGCTAAATGCAGAGCAAGCGTATGTGTTGAGCGCCTTAAACAAGTTTCTACTATTTAGGTTATTTCGTAATACCCCCTAACCCTCCTGACAAATTCTTCGCCGCTTTTTGTCTCGAAAGATTTTTTTCGTCTCACTTATTCTGGAGGAATCGTATTCCACGCAACTCTTATCTTAAAGTTTTTCGTGGCCACCATCTACTTATAAACTGCATATTCTCTGCTAATGCGGAAAATAATCATTTATCGCGATTTGCAGATGATACTTCCGTAGTTTCATCGGGTACAGATATTGATAAACTTAGCAGAAACGCTAGTAAAGCCGTTGATAATATAAACAATTACTGTCAATAAAATGGTTTATTATTGAACTAGAAAAAAACTGATTTAATATTGTTCTTTTTTAGAGATATAAATAATAGTATTGTGATAAGCCGATTGAACGGAAACACGTAGTTAAATTTCTGGGGGTTTGTCAAGGATACTGTACCATTACTCCTTCTTTGATGTGTCGATTCACCAACCACTCCATTATCATTAATAAGAGTCTCGTCGTGCTGATAGGGCGTAAAGACTTAGGGTTTTGTTGTCTATCCTTCCAACCTTGGGGAATAAAACTATTTTTGTTTCCCTCCTCGCCATCGACATGCACCCCAAGCTCCAACACGAACTGAATAATTTTGACCGATATCTTGTTATAATATCGGAGGAGTTTTGTAGTAAGGCTGGAAATATACCATCCTTACCAGGTAACTTGAAGGGGTCAAATGTTTTTATCAACCATTTTATCCTTTCATATGTCACTATTGTCTTAATTATCTTGTAGTCATGATATGCGGGGAATTTCTATTGTTTTTCAAATTCGCCCTTATTTGGGCTTCATCCTTAATTACCTCATAGCTCTGTAAATAATTAAATTAGTTGGATTTTTCGAAATGGCAGCAAATATATGTCAGTACGCAATATGCCAATTTTAATTAAAAGGAAAATATTCCTGGAACTGCTAAACTATTTATTTTGCGGTAAATAAATACGTATATTTGATTGCGTTTACCAAATAGCATTATATAATTAATCCAGTATTAATTATTTTAATTTGGAATGTAAAATGCAATATTTGTCTCAATTGCAGCAGGGGCGGTTGAAATTGTTTAACCCAATATAGTTTCAAAACTTCCGATTTTAATATTTATTAACGCAGTATAATACAAATGTAATTGCACTAACCTAATTGCCAAGTGTTTTGTTTAGTGTTGGTTTTGTTTTAAAGTTTACTTTAGTAATAGATAAATATAGGGTACGGCAAAAAGTTTACAACCATTTAAATTTAAAATATCATTAAGAATAGAGATCTATTAAATAAAATATTTTTAGCTTTATACTGACATGTATAAACATTTATTTTATTAAACAGTTTAACAGCGAAAACGTATGTTGAAACTCTATTCAATTTAAGTGACCTCATATTTAATTAAAATTGTTTATTGAAATTTTAAATACGTGCAGCACTAGAAAAATTTTTTCCATTAAACTTATATTTACTTGAAGCCAAACTGCGCTTAGAACTATAAATAAATCAAGAGAAAAAGAGAGCTAGAAACTAAGCAGGTAGCTGCTATCTCTCTCTAGCAACAAGTAATTAGCTAACTGAAACACGCTCCCTCCAAAAGCAACCTAAATATGAATTTTAAACATTCTACGCCTAAGGTTCAAGTAGCCCATTTGGTAAAGCTTTCGACCATACAAGTGAGCAGTCGGAGAAAATGCTGGTTCTTATCATCCATTCGTTCATTATTTATTTTTTTAATTGTTAAATTTTTAAATTCATGATGATCTAGAATGCTTGAAGGTGCAGTTTTATCTATATGTTCTGTATTTATAGGTAACAATCGTTTCTTACTCTTACGCTTATTTTATTTAAAACTGAAATTTCGCAAGTGATTGTATGGATCTTGCCATCTATTGGCATCGTTCTTAACTGGAGTCGCAGTTTTGTGGGGTTTGTTTATTGAGATTGTTTATCGATTTTCGTATCGGTAAATTGTTTATCTGTTCTGTTGCAGTTTTAATGTAAATAATATTGAATTTTGGGAATACGTCGTGTTTATTATTTTTTTGATAATTAGGACAGTGGGTTCAAAAGTCGCTTGAAATATGCCTGTTGAAAATTTTAATTTTGATATTTTGAGAATTCAGATGTTTTCTCTGCAACTAGCCTAGTCGTCTAAAATTATTAGAGAACAAAATCATCAAACATCTGGGTTCTGTTTTATTTGATTTGATTAGTCTACACCAGAATCAGGTAACTATATTCTATATCTTTCGTTACGATAATGAAGTTTAATAAATGAAATTATTTCCGTTTTAAGTGTGCCATAACCTCCAAAGATGCAAGGTCAGTAGGATGATTCTTTTTGTTTCTAAAGGCTAGCGTTACTCGAATTTAATAACACAGCGTTACTCCAAGGTCGTAGCCATAGTGTTACTGGAATTTAGTAACACAGCCTTATTCCAATATCATAGCTATAGCGTTACAGAATTTAGTAGCACAACGTAGCTATACCGTTATTCCAATGTAGTAGCTACATTTTTTTTTTAAATATAGTAGCTAGGTCCTTCCTTAATAGAAGTACTCTATGATGGGTGCATAAAAATATAAAGAAGTTCAGCGTGCTGTGCCATTTTTCAAGTTTCTTCTTTTTGGCTGAAACAATTCTTCGGTGGCTGTAGTCCGGGAACGAATATTTCCAAGCCGATAAATAAAATATTATTTATATTTGTAAAAAAAACGCAGTAAAGTATATTTGTTATTAACCAGTTTTAATCATGTTAATTCGCAATTTTTGCTGATAAAGTTAATGTATCTTTATCGTTTTTTTTTTGCTACAGACAGATCGTATTATTTTAAATTAAACCTCACAGCTGAGAACGAGCATCTCGAGAATTATTTGGACAACCCGAAACAAGACTTTATCTGCAGAGTCTAAACCTTCCTGGAGTTATCATTGTATCAATTTTTAAATTTGATCTTTCGGTAGAAGTAACTTCAGGAAATGCTGTTTTGCATTTTACAGCAGATGTATCATTAAAGCCTGTAGATTTTTCATAGAATGGAAATTAACCTCTCTAGATAATCCACTTTATTAATTTATTACCGTTAAACGTAAATAAAGCAAGTTACGTATAATCCTGAGGTGAAAATCTCCGAATTAATGAAGATAATAAATTTTAGTCAACAGCCCGCGCTAGAGCATGGAAGTCGAGTCTCATCGTATGTCTGGAGTAAAAGTATCATGAATAATATCTGTTACGAAAAGACAATCTATCTTAAATTATTAAAATTTACAAATACCTATAAATATGACCTTCAAATATTAATTTATTTCCTTGCTTGGTATTATAGTATCCTGACGCTATTATTATTTCCGTTGACTTTAAAAGTACCAAGCGCTAATACCCATAACCAAAGAGCTGAACTCAGATTATATTAGGATGTTTTTAATCACTTCGCAACCACATTAGAATGATACTATTTTAACAATTCATGAACATTTACACTGTAACAGATTACATTGATTGTATTGCATAATTGATAAACTGCATGAGTTAACAAAACTATATTTGGTTTATTTGCTCTGAGGCTGTTAAAGTAAGAGTATTTCACTGGAACGTATACACAAAAGGGGATATAAGAATGAGGTTTAATTAAATTTCATCAGTCTTCTTTCTTAAAATCCCCTGGGGTCTAGAGTGCGGGCGAAGTTGCAACGGATAACTGCTAGTTTAGTATATGTATTCTACTTAACTGCACAAGTAGATATTTTGGTAGTATGTGTATTACGGCATTAAACAAATTCTGTAAACTAGGTGATATGTACTTACGGACTTTTATGTTTTACGTTGCAAATATTGATCTGTATATATATATATATATATATATATATATATATATATATATATATATATATATATATATATGAAAATTTACTAGTAATTTACAAAAACTGGAAATATTGACGTCTATAAAATGTCTTTTATAAAACTAAATGCACAAATATGCAGATGAAATGTTTTCATGACGAAAGATACAAAAGGTGTGTAAAAAGGATTAAAAAGAATGCTTATTAAATTAATCACTTAATGCCGTGCGTGATATGCTTCTATGTAGAAGCAACTACTGAGAACTAGCGAAAACCACAAGATAAAATATTGCTTGATGCTCTGTCTATTTAACTAAACAAGTGTGAAGGTGGTGATAATAAGTTTTATTTTAATTACAGGAGCTATTCCCCAAGAAAAATAAATTTGTGTAAATTTGTAATTAAAATGGAATGAAAAAACGGGTTTTATAATTTCACAAAATTCGCTCATTTTACACGAGAAATACAGTAACATACTTTTACTAACTAAACCTTCGACGAAATATCTTTTATTTTTACAAAATAAACGTTTTTGTAAAAATTAGTTCGTCAGCAGTGTGTACAAATTATTATTTCGGAATACTTCGAATTCTCGTGTTTTCAATAAAGTACCAACAAAATAGAAATTAAAAAACATGAATTTTAAAAAATTAAGTTTCTTAATGTAAGTAATTTGAATTATTGTCACAGATTATTTCATCTTCTAGAGAGGAGGAAAGGCGTTCCCGCCAAAAACAAATTTCGTGACGTTGCTAATCTTTTGTTACTCACTGTTACAGTGGAAAAAATTGCAAAACCAAATTTCGATTCGAATTTCTATAGGATTGAACTTAATTTTATGTTTACGTTTCTTCAGATATTACATTAAGAAAATAGTTTAATTGAAAAAACTCAAATTTTCTAATAAAAAATCATAATATAAAAGAAAGTTAAATAAAAATTAATTTTTCACCTAATGCGGACTTTATTGATGACACTGTATACTTGTTTGTCTTAATTATAATATGTATTACTTTTAGGCACAAACTATGTGTTCAAAAATAGTTAATTTATGAAGTTACGGGAGGCACCACATTCGAAAGAAGAGGCTCCACGCTACACTGTCGGTCGTTTGCGTTTGCGTACTTCTTTTGTAGAAGCATTTGTTTCGTTATTTTATAACTACACTTCATAAAATGGTTTTACTCAAAAATGTTACATACTGTGCTCGCTATGACTGCACGTCGAAAACTGGAGAAAATATGACTTTTCTTGGGTTCGCTAAAAATCGCTTAATGTAGACATTTTCAAGAATAATAAGAACAAAAAAAGTAATGTAGTATAAGATTTGGTGGGTCGCGAGACAATCAAGATCACCCCTTCAACCTCGAAGCGCCGCCAAAACTGTCGCATCTGTACAATGAAATAGTCTATGTCATTGTTATGTTAATTTGTAGCATTTTATCTAGTTGGATATGGAAATGAGTTAACTAGGCTCGGTTGTTAGTAATTTTTTTAAAATGTTATCACATCAAAGCTTATAATTATTTTTCTCAGGACAACTACAACTGATAACTATAAACGATGTTTATTACAAAAAAAAATGCTTACCGGTAGTTTATCTACAAGTCATTCTAAATCATTTTATATTCCGTTCCTAAAGTATTCCGAAATACAAGAAAAACAAATTAAATAATTAACACATTGTACTCTATTATAACTTTATTAAATCTTATTAACTTGTTGTAAAATTAATTGAGTTGTTATTTATAATTAATTTAAAT
The DNA here is from genome assembly GCA_034092305.1 of Diaprepes abbreviatus. Taxonomy (NCBI): domain Eukaryota; kingdom Metazoa; phylum Arthropoda; class Insecta; order Coleoptera; family Curculionidae; genus Diaprepes; species Diaprepes abbreviatus. The sequence continues at coordinate 11,313,187 of JASJET010000068.1, forward strand.
TCCATAATAAAATAATTCTTAATTACTCTACTTAAACAGGTTTAAGACATAATTATGTATTTATAATAATAATTACTGACGAGGGTAAATTTTTGCTTAGTTTTACCTTTAAAAAAGATCGGCTTTTCGAAAATTAAACAAACTTCAAACAAACCGTGTGCTTTAATTACACATTTTAACCTGTACTTGGCAGTCAAGTCTGGCAAAGAAAACAATTCCTGTTTTTGTAGTAGTTGGGAATGTTTGATAGTTTTAATGTTTACTTAACTTTGTTTCGAAAATTACGTAACAGAATTATTCCGAACAAATTCGAACAATACCCTATTGCTGTTGCTTGACTGTCAATCTATATAACCATTCGTCAAGCTCTAACTTCTACATATTATATCTTCTGACATCTTTAGCTTAAAGTTTCCAGACGTTTGATGGATTAAATTAAAACAAAAAGTATGGGAAAGCGTAACTGGGCCCTAGGTCTTGAAACTATTTACAAACAAATATTGAATGAAGATAATTCGTTAAAATAATTCACTAATAGAATCCATTGGTTAGATAAAGAAGGAATAGATACTAATTTCTGTGACTTCGTTCTAGCAGCTACGTCGGGAATAATTAATCCACGTTTATGACGTATGTAAAAACTATGTGGAATACATAGAGATAGGTAAAGACAGCTGTTTTTTGCCTCCTCGGACACAAATAAAAATAAAAATATTTAAGACATTATTTTCTGTTCGTATTTAGTTCAATTTTTTAACTTAACATTTATACAGGGTGTCCGAGAAAATGTGGAAAATCTTCCAGATATGAAAAAAACAGGAACTACTCATAGCTGTAAGGCGGACTAGCTGTAACACTCACGATCCCATTTTTTTATGCTCGGTATGATAAGAACTTTGGACAACGTTTTTTACATACCTTACTATTGACTAAATATTAAGCACTCTTCATTTATGTCGCTTATCCTAACCGTTTTCGAAAAAAAACATCATTTTATTTACACTTTTAGTCCCCTAACTTCTGTCGGGTTGAATACGATAAAGAGGAATTTTCCCCTGCCACCATAGTTTCAATAAAAAGTTAAAAAATTCGTAAGAGGGTTTAACATGGACTTTGTGAAGTCTGATACACTCGTGGGTACGACGAATTGAGGACTGCTGTACTCGCCACATTAACCCAGCATTGTTTCTTATTTGATGACAATGAAACGTAATTCCCCGTAAAAGTTCCTGCTTACTATCGACGGGAGTGGAATACACTAAGGCTTTGAGGTGTCCCCGCAGGTAAAAATCCAACGGCGTTAGGTCGGGAGATCGAGGAGGCCATGCAGTAGGTCCTCCACTACCTATCATATTGGTTTGTTTATATTTATGGTACCATTTTTGCTTCATCCGTGGAGAGAATAGTGCTAATGAAGTTTACATTATATCGTTGCTGATGCAATAGCCTGTTTGCAAACTGCATTCTACGGGGAAAGTCTTCAGGAATCAACTCATGAACTTTTTTCAAATGATATGGATATAACAGCTGTTCTTGAAGAACTTCATGTACTATTGTTTTTTACGTATTAAACAGCGCTGGTAATTTTCGAGTGCTCGTTGAAGAAGTGTCATCTACAGCATCTAAAATATTTTACGTATTGTTCATTCCCGACTAGCATCAGTACTTCTTTTCCCAAAATTTTCTAAAATTATGAAGAAATTTAATACTATTACCTTATTAAATGGAATCGTTTATCATTCTCCCTTAGACGTTGGTCAACTCGTTGAAATGTTTTCTGATCTGGAAGAGTACAATTGGGATATCTATCGTGATATAACCTCCTGGCTCCCAAAGCCTTGTAAGATGCAAGGCCATACATTAGATGCATATATCCATACTCAATAAACGTGTATTCCATATTTCGAATTATTTCACAATTTGTTTCACGACGAAATCCAAAAATCAGAAAATTAATATCCAAAAATCAATGTGTCAGCGATCTGAAAGTTGACAAGTTCTAAAATGCAGGATATTTATTTCTTTCGTACTTATCAACGTTTCCAACAATAATACTTTATTTTTGGTGCCGATAGAATGAAACGCAGATTTTTTTCAAGCCTAGGTCGAACTGCAATTCACAAAATTAGACATTTTTATATAAAGAGGTAAATTCTAATTTTGAATCGAATTTAAGGTTGAAGGTTGAACATTTGACAGGAACAAAGATGTATCTTTTATCGAAAAACGCCAAATACATGATGTAAATAAAATGACGTTTTTCGAAAATGGTTAGGATTAGCGACATCAATGAAGAAAGCTTAATTTTTAGTCAAGAGTTAAAGGTATGTATAAAACGTTCTCCAAAGTTCTTATCATACAGGGCGTAAAAAAATAGGGTCATGAGTGTTACAGCTAGTCCGTCCCTTCAGCTGTGAGTAATCTACAATACTTTTTTGGAAAATAATTTGAAGGGTCTTACCTGATATACATCATATTAAAAAAAAATTGAATTAATTCAATAATTATGTGTAGAGAACTTGATTCCATTCCATTGCTGCTTTTGAGAAGTCCATATCTCCGAGAAGGTGGCCTATATATATATATATATATATATATATATATATATATATATATATATATATATATATATATATATATACATCACATGGATCTTCGATGGTTTCCAGAAATTTGAACTGTATAGAATTATAGAATAATACAAAATGATACAAAATTGTAACCTTTAATTAAAAGCGGTTTCATTTCTCCAAACGTGTCAATACTATTCAGTTTTATATGATTCGATAATCTTTATCACCATACTAATGTTTTTTGAGTTTATTGCTCATAAACAGTTTTAATTATGATTATAATTACTATTTAATATTGTTTCTGGTCTTTTTTTATCGACATTTCGTTAGGGTACGTTTAATACAATTTTAAATGTCATTTAATTTATAGATAATTCTCTATTATGTTTTTTATTGCATTTGTTAGAGAACTTTTTCAAGTTCTAATATTTATTTAATAATTTTTTAATTGACTTGTGCATATACTGGTAATTATCTATGCATAAAGCATTGTATCGTTTCTAAAAGACCCGTGCTTTATCAGAATATGACGATACGAAAATTAGAAAATTTATTGACGTATTCTAATTAGATATACAAAAGATCTGTCGTGTAGGACCCCATTTGAAAACCAGATACAAATTAGATTTCGTGTTTGCATTTGCTTATATGAACCTAAATGTAGGCTTAGTTAATATTACACAAGGGGTAAAATTTACCATTTCCTAAGCAAGGAAATGTTTTGACTAGGTGTTGCCCGCCATGCATAAATTTAACGATAGAAGAACCTCAGTTAAGTTATAAATAATAATGAGGTTCTAATTACCGAGACAGTTCAAAGAATTTTCAATAGATTAAAAAAAATTGAGCAGTTTCTAAATTTTTAGGAGATATATTGTAGGAGGAATATAGCATCAAAATTTGTAAAAAAAAAATCATTTTTATGCATCATTTATTAATTTTTTTTTGTTATTTTTTACAAGCTATATCAGCATTTAACCAAAACCTATAAAAAACCAGTGCGGTGTTATTTTCTTGCTTCAAACATATTCAAACAAAAAATATGATGAATTCATCTAGGGATCCACTTAACATATTTAAATTTTAACAAAATTTTTCTTGTAATACATGTAACGATCTTCTAAAAAGTTACCTATTTCAAGAACACTCTATAGTACATAAGTATGCCATTTTAAACGTTAAATAGAGTTTTCTCATGTTCAGGATTTATGTCTGGTCGAATGTTCTATTTATTTTAAATAAGCAAGGCTTTAACGTATTATCAGCTCAACTAGAACTTGGCACGAGTTTCGTGATGTTAAATAAAATACCGTATATCTCAATCTAAGAGAGTAGTTTGTATGTTGGAAAAAATTTCGAGGCATTAAAATATTGCTTTATCGCAAGCATATTTTGTTTAAGCAAAAATATTTCTAATGAATTTTCATAAGTAATTATTTATATTAAAAGATCTAGAAAACTTTAACATCATAAAACTCATCAATATTATTTACACAAAAAAAGGTTGTTGGTTGCTTCTTAACTTGCCTAAAGCCTTTGACAATATGGATTATGATATTCAATCCGAAGTGGGTTTGTAAGTTCCTTGAATATCTTTGCTTTGCAAGTGACACTCTCACTATTATTGCTAGTGTTCCCAGAAATTCATATTCTGTTCCATCTTGTTTCTATTTTTTGATTTACATCAATTATTTAGCAGGAAATTTTAATTTGCAACTTGATTTTTGACACTGACTACCAATATACATCTTGCAGACCACACAAAGTTTTACTTTTATACAAACACTTGAAAGAAATTGTGATTTCAGATGATGGAATTTAACTATAATATAATGGTACATTGCATTGTAAGATAGAGCATGTTAGTGCCATTTAATTTAACTAGTATAAGCAAACTTGAACTCAAATTAAGAAAGCACTATGTCTTGTTACAGCAAAAGATCAAAAAATTATTTAAAACAATATATACATGATAACAACACTCACCTTTAGAACTGTGTTCTTATAGCTCTCGATTTACCTTCCGGTAATGGTGTTTCCCAGTGATTTAAGGAAACGTTAATTGACGATAACGGAAGAAATTTCCAATAGACGTACACTGTACTTATCATATATTTTTTAATACCTAATAACCTGGTCGGCGATTTTACTTACTATTTGTCTTTCAATGTTGGCAGTTCCTATTTATATCTTGTTCTGTCATACTTGTCAGTTGTGTCTTGTTTTTTCTCATATTAAGGTATAATAAAAATAATACAAGATACAAACCTTAGCGAGGGAAAATCCGAAACTTTAATAAAATACTGAAATCAGTTTAATGTTCAGAAACCGATCAGTTTCCTCTCACACTTGTACAAGCTCCTTACGAAAATTCTCACTAACCAATTAATATATAATTAATCAGTCAAGTAAGCAGGATTTAGAAAAGAATATAGCACAATAGATCATCTCCAAATAGTCCGTTTTCTGCTAGAAAAATACACCGAGTATAATATAGCTTTAAATCTAGCGCTCGTTGATTACGAGAAGGACTCAATTGAAACCTGAGCTGGAATAGATACAAGATCCTTCATCGTCATAAAATACATTTACGAGAACGGTACACTACAAGTTGTCATTGACAAAGATTCATCAACAGATAAGATCAAAGGAGAAAAAGTCTCTGCTAAAAAAAATACGATATCTCCTAAAATATTTCTCATTATCATTAGAAAACACCTTTAAAAACCTCCCTTGGTATCATCAAGGTATCAACATAAATGAGCTTGGACTTTAATGAATCTAAATAAGTTCAAAATAATGACCAGAGAAGACAGCTATTACTACAATTTTTCGCGTTTTTGTAGCTGTCCATGAATACATGTACATGGGTCATGCTATCAGACTGGAAAAACAAAACCAAACATCTAAAATATCTCAGAGAATAAGCCTTATCTGGACTGCATTCGGTAAGCTCAGCTGCATTCTGAAATCTCGCGTTATACGAATCAACTTTAAATGGAAAGTTTATAAAGAATATATTTTAGTAGTTAGAACATATGAACTGGAAACTAACTTTAACGAAAAGGTAAACAGAAAAACTCAGGACATTTCAGAAAGCTATGGAGAGTGACATGTTGAGATCATTAGAAGTGATGAGATTCGAATTAAAGTGGCGATGAGCCAGCCATGTAGCAAGGCAGTGGCGCCTACAAAAAAAATGCAGGAAGACCCCAAGATTTTGCGCGATATTATCAAAAAAATAGCAGGAATTTATTAGGAGATGTTTACAATCAGGAGTACATAAACAGAAACTAAGGAAGAAGAAAAAAATCAAAATTGGATATGCGATCACCATTTATTAAAATACATAATTAGGGGTTAGATAAATTTTTGAAATTTGCGGTTACCATCAAACGTTCTAAATATGCAGCTGCAACAACAAAATTATATCAGTTATTTTAGTAGTTGTATTACATTAACATAGATGCAATATTTGCATTTTCAGATTTTCATTTGTTAAACCGCAGCGGTTTTTAACCTTGTAATGCCGCAAATTATTTAAACACGTACAAATAAAATCTACGGGCTCAATTTGCTTTAAATGAAAAGCTATGTACATAGTATGGTTAATTAACTCTTTAGATGGCCGTTAAATGAGGTAAATGCAACACTAAACGATTAAATAAATAGATTTACAATCTGTTACGACAAAATTAAATATCTGTTGTTAAGTATTAAATTATAAATCCAAGAAAATTCAACTTATCTTCCAATCAATTATTTTCTTTTCGATCATCTCAATGTTGCCACTGTTATTTATAATTAACTCACATCGCCGAGGCATGCTCTAATCAACTTTTTCACATAATTTAGTGATACACTTTTTCATAATCTACAGTTACAGTACAGTTTTTTACGTAGTTGAACCTTCATGAAACCCCATATATTTGCTATAGGATTTACATCATACGAAGAAGCAAGCTACTCCATGGTAGCAATGCCTTTGTTTCTTTTCCAGTCATGACTTGAGCGACTACGGTGTTTTGGATCATTGTTTTTTTGTGGTATTAGACAGTTTGCATAAATTCTTTTCATTCTTGTACGTGCAGGATTTTAGTAAAAAAACACAGTGACCCAAATCCATGAAGAAAACGCTTTCCCAGACATGCACTGTAACAGATAAACAACGCAATATAAAGTCAAGAAAATATTCACATCACTACATAGTATAAAACAAAGTCGCTTTCTCTGTCCCTATGTCCCTTTGTATGCTTAAATCTTTAAAACTACGCACCGGATTTTGATGCGGTTTTTTTCAATAGATAGAGTGATTCAAGAGGAAGGTTTATATGTATAATAACATCCATTAAATAGTGGAGAAATACTGTTATTTTTGAGGTTTCTAATGTGTAGGTACTGGCCGACCGGGGCGGCGGCAGCGTGCCTATAAATAGCGCGTCGGAGGCCGATGTAATAATTGTTGTAAAAATAAAATAAATAGTCACAGTTTTTCTGTAGTGTATTTAGTATCAGCATTGCACCCGTGCGAAGCCAGGGCGGGTCGCTAGTAACATTATAAGAGTAAAATGAGGCATAAAAGTCAAGTCAAATAAAATTATTTAGAAAATCAAGCATTTAAGACTAGTCAAAAAAATATAAACTGAATACAGAAACACAAGCAGATAACCAATGCAATATAAAGTCAGAAAAAAAGGAAGAATAAACCATTTTTTGACAAGACGTTTGAAGATTTTAGAAACAAGAATCTGTTTCGAGTAAATAGCCATTAATCGATATCGCAATTTTGTGGTTATGACACCAAAAACAAAATATAGAATAAGTTTGATTTATTATTCAAAACGACTGAGTAAATTAACAAAAATAAATGATTTTTAACTGAATTTAGTCAGTAGTCAGCAATCTACACTTATCCCAAAAATATTCCTTTTATTTTTTTATTACGATCCTATGTTTATAACGTTAAATTAACAAATGTAATCCTTAACAGTAATAGAAAGTAATTATCGAATTTTGGATATTTGGATTTTTAAATTTTATTTTGTTTCGTAAAGTTTGTTATCTTTATATTTGTTTTTATGTTTGTACCCTAAACAGAATAATGCAGCATATTGTGAACTTTTTATATTATAATAATAAATCCGAAATTTAGTTAAAAAAATAAATTTATTAATAATATAACAAAAACTAAAACGCCATTTTATTTATTTTCATTTATCAAATTAGATCACATTGATTTTGTCCATGTTTATATTATTTATAATCATAGAAGTTTATTAATTAGGTTACTTGTAGATATTATGGTTTGAATAATAAACAACAATTTTACAGTATCGTTTAATTATTTTATATAAATAATTAAATTTTATGTTTGCCTAAAGGTATTTCAAAATTATCGTTTATATTTTTTTTCATAGAGTTTTTATTTAATGTCATTAAAATTTGCAATTAATTTAAAGGATGTGTATGCTATAAAATATAAAGCATATCAACCAGGATGATAAGACTGATAAGAAGCAAAAATAATAATAAAATGCATATGGAATTTTACCAGCAGTTAAAAAATATGATTTATCACAGGCCACACTTTGTCATTTCAACAATATTCCATATAATTTAGGAACAGCAAATCCATCAGTATATTCTGGAGTTTAAACAAAGATTTTTTTTCCTTCACCACGACCGACGTAAGAAAGCTGGCCTACTACCATTCGTAGAAAAAGCTAAACTGAAACCCATATTTCACAAGTCTACTCAGATAACGGGTGACTAACAAGGTTTAGGGCACAAAATCCTCAACTATCATTAAAGGCACTGGAGCCAACATTAGCAGCTAGAATAAGTTATTTTAACAAGTTCCAAGTAATGAAATTTTATATAACTCTTGGAAATTATAACTGCAGACGAACATGTACCACCCCACACAATTTTCAACATGTTCGAAACTAGCTCTTAAAGGAAAAAAACAAGTTGGGACATTAACTATTGCCGAACTAGTAGAACATGTAACAGCAGTTGTATGTGAAGGTGCAGCTGGCAGCTTAGTTTAACTAGCACGGAAAAACCAAAAGGCCTTGGATGGAGCACCTGCAAGGACTTTAAAGCTTTGTTCTGAAACTGGTTATATGGTTCTGAAACTGTTTCTTAGATAGTTAAAACACCCTATTTAATTAGTTGGTTGTAGTCTTAAAAACAAGGTTCTTTTAGTCGCTGAAGACCACGGTTTTTAACGGTTCAATTTTGTTGTGTCTATGTCCGCACTGTACGTACCGCATTCAACCACAACACGTGTTTTTTTCCAAACCATTTGATTCTTATTACAATCGTGAAATGACAACATGGCTTAAGAACCACTTATGAGGAACAGTTGGCCTATATCAAGTCAATAGTATTTTTAAAAAGTCTATTGAAATGTTGCTTCAGTCGCAAATATTACCACTATATATATATATATATATATATATATATATATATATATATATATATATATATATATATATATATATATATATATATATATATATATATGAAGTAAAATACGAACAGTAAATGTAAACTTCCCTCCATCATATCCTTTTTGTGTTAGAGGTTGCACAGGAGGAATCCGTGAAATCCGCATAAACATATATATATATATATATATATATATATATATATATATATATATATATATATACAGCCGCGGATCCAAGTGGGGGGGTGGGGCGGTGGGGGCCATCGCCCCCCAAGAGCTTTGAGTTCAGGAAAATAGACTCGACTTTGCCTCTTATATTATAGCTTATTCAAGAACTAGAGAGAGAGTAATAAATCATTTTTTACCTTTTTTTTTCTTCGCAAACTACCTGTGTTCTTTAGTTCGGTGTCTTTGGCAAAATCTGTTAGACACATATTTTTTTCATAAGAATGGGTTAGAAATTTTATAACCAAAAATACCGGTCTATAATAGTGGACTATTTGGGTTGGATAACAATAGATATTTGGATGTGTGAAGTGTTAAAAAGGATTTTAATCCTTGTTATAGCCGTCGGAAGGACGTTTATTTTATCACTAAGTATTTATGGCATAGAATATCATTTCGGTAATAAACGTAAAATAAAAAGTTTTTATAATATTATTTTATTTCTTATGATTTGTTAATAATTCACATACATTAGAAAATATAGATGATTTTGACATATTTAACACAAATCACAACTGAATTTTTATTATTTTGAATTTTGGCATAGAAACCGTTTTAGGCACATTCAGACTAAAACGTAGCCTTTTTCTCTCAAAAAATTTTAATAATAATTAAATATATTTAGATTTACGGCAGTCCTCAGCTACCTGCGGCACTGGAGCAAGTACGTTGGAGGTTTCGGTAACAATTTTATTACTCTCTAGTTCTTGAATAGAGTATAGGAATGTACATGCTTGCAGTCGTCCCTGCCCTTCCCACGAGCTTTGAATTCAGGAAAATAGAACTGATTCTATCCTTTATATTAGGAATGTGGATGCTGCTGGCACTCCCCCCGTTGACAACTTTTTCTTGCGATAGCCCCCCCCCCCCCAAGAGCTTTGAGTTCAGGAAAATAGACCCGATTCTGCCTCTTATATTAGGAATGTGTATGCTGCTCGCGTCCTCGCCCCCTGTCGGCAACTTGTTTTTTCTTGTGATCACCCCCCACCTCTCCAAATTCGGAAAAATAGACCCGATCCTGCCTTTTACACTAGAAATGAGAATGTTGCTGGTGTCTTCTCCCTCCTCATCGACAACTTGCTTTCGCTTGCCATACTATACTTTTGTGATATCACCGCCCTCTCCAAAGAGAGAGGCTGGATCTGCCCCTGTATATATATATATATATATATATATATATATATATATATATATATATATATAATTATTTCTTTTGCGAATTTTTCTCTCTTAATTGTTATTAAAAAAATATTTACCAATCAAAATTCGTGAGCCTAGAGACGATGAGACAGTAGTCGTTTTGTTAAGTTTTGATTGTTATCAGTCAAATCTCACACTCATCATTTAAATTTACTACGAATTTTACTTAAATGGAATAAAAATGATATAACAAAAAATGTTAACTATAATTTTAAAATACCTTTAGGCAAACATAAAATTTAATGATTTATATAAAATAATTAAATGATACTGTAAAATTGTTTTTTATTCAGATTACATTATTTCTATGTAACCTAATTAACAAAGCTTTTATGATTATAAATAATATAAATACGAATAAAATAAATGCGATCTAATTTAATAAAAGGAAATATATAAAATGGCATTTTAGTTTTTATTATATTGTTAATAAATTTATTTTTCCTGCTAAATTAATTCGAATTTATCGAGTTTATTAAAAATATAAAAAGGCCACAATAAATTGCATTAGTTTTTGTTTAAGGTACAAACAGAAAAACAAATACAAAATTAACAAATTTTATGAAACAAAATAAAATTTTAAAAAATTGTGCAAATGACCAGAATTTGAATTTTTATTTATAATTGCATTTTTTTATTTAACGTTATAAACGTACAATCGTAATAAAAAAATAAAAGCATAATTTAGGGAATAAGTGTAGAATGCCGTATAAATTCAGCTAAAAAGAATCTATTTTTGTTAATTTAATTAGTGGTTTTAAACAATCAAGCAGATTTATTCCATATTTTCTCTTTGGTATCATAACCACAAAATTGCGATGACGATTTACTCAAGACTGATAGGTGATAAAACTGTATCAACAACAGATTTTTGTTCAACAAGACAAAATACTAAAACAATATATATATTTAAAGTCATATGAAACCCTACCCCTTTTGATGATATGAGCAGTACACGTGGGATAAAGGGATTATAATTTATTGTGACACAGCTGGCTACGCTGGTCTGTCTGCTACCTTAGATCTTCCTTCACCCCGGCTATGTAAGATATAAAACTTCCTGATGAGGAAGTTTAGGGCTTATTTATTCTCTGCGGGTTTAGCTGCTGTTTGCAGTTTATTGCTTAAAAGTTTCATAGGCTATAAGAGTATGTATATTGTCAAGGGCGCCATCGACTTTTTGCCCAAACCTCTGGACTAGATTCACTGATTTCCACTTGATTATTAGACTGTAACAGCCAGATTCACTAAGAAGGTTAAAGACTTACACCCGATCTAGTTCCCATGAGAAATAGATATTCTCGTCCGCCAGATTTCTTTTGCTTATGATATTGTCATAATTTATATTACATATGTCAACAAATAAATGCTTATATAGGAATATTAAGGATAAGAACCCAGCGATTAAGCCTTGAAATATGTAAGAGAAATAGTTGTTTCCCGAAAATAAATAAAATTGTCTATTTTCGCCTATTCTGTAATAAGCGACGATGAATTCGGGGTAAAGTTTATACGAATGGTCAAAAGCGCCATCGATGTCTTGCTCAAAGCGCTAGACTGGCTCAGACCATTACTGATTTGGACTTAATGAATACTAACCGTCATTTGAGCGCTAAATTAGAATTGTTCGATATTTCTGCCATATTGGATCGGTCATTTTGAATTTTGACACGCACAGTGTAACTCATAAACGTACTAAAACTCTTATTTGTAAAAATATTCAACCGTTTCCGTAAAAATATTCAATTTTTTGAGACCAGAGCCGTCATATTGCATCGGTCATTTTGAATTTTGATACGAAAACTGCAAGCCATAAGCGATTCGTATGACGATTTTCAACCTGTCCCGAAAAAAATGTCGGGTGTTTGATGTTTTAGCCGCGATCTTGTATTCACTTCCTTAATTTTGACACGCACAGTGTAGGTCTAAGTGTATGTAAAAGAGAGCGCAGTTTCGGTATACCAAAAGTTTAACTGGAAAGGATTTTCAACATGTTCCAGAAAATCCAGTTATAAAAATTACCACTCAATCCGAAAAATTGTTAATTTTGGCATTTTTTGATCATTTTCGTGACTTATGGAGAACCTCGCCTGATGGAATTCGATGCATTTGAATTCATAAGGACATAGGAGCCTGGGCATAAATTTACTCTCACGGGAGTAATTTGAATTGACAGAATTACCGTTTAGTCAAAGAAATTTTTGGATAAACTTTGCAGATTTACGGAAAACTCTGACCTGATAGGGCTATTTGTATCTTGGACTTCGACTTAACGTATGAAATACATAGGAGTTGAGAAATTTAGTCTACCACACAAAATATCTTTTTTTTATGTGTGTGTGTTCCTGCGATCTTGTATAAAATATCAAATATTAATTATTAAAAGTATTTAGTGTCAAAAGAATAAAACTATTGACACCCAGTCACCCCGTATTCAAAGGTAAGATAGCATTTCTTTCCTAATTGTTTATCATTGACAAGAATTTAGGAGGAAAAAAAAATATTATAATTTTTTTTTATTTAAAAATTATTTTATTATTTTAGTAGTTTTTTTTAGCGCCAGATTTAGATGTTATTGATTGGGCAAAGAAAAAAGAAAAGAACTACGTCATACAATACAAATGTTTGGTTTAGTAATGTCCATTATTATCGAAAGGGTATTAATGGTTTGCGGCTGTCCCTTAGCCTGAAAAACAAACACTGGATTTTAACTAAACCAATATAAAGCTGTTTGCCCTGTAAATTTATCAAGTCGGCAGTGATAATATCCTGCATTTGCTAACAATTTGTGAAATTAGCTTTAACTAAAATTCATTATTTTGGGCGAATTATATATTTTTTGCACGTGGTACTAACAGCACATTATTTCAAGCAGAGCGATTAATTGAATTATATTCAGTGTTATTGACTCATAATTCACTACTCATTATCCAAAATTCAAAAATGTTATATTTGACTGTATCTGCAGTGGGTTCTTTATACAATATGCTGCAATTCTCTAATCAAAACCAGGAAAGTTAGCAAGCAAAATTTGTGTTTTAAATCAATGTTCAAAATGAGTTGGCATCGATGGACATTAGTACTTCGAAAATGATGCATATTGGTACCACAATTTTTATTGCCAAATTTTTTGAAGACAGTATCACTGTAGATAACAAAAAATTTAAACCAAAAAAAACAGTCGTCTGTTGCCTCATCTCAAAGTTATTTTAATATTCTATATAATGGCACTTAGTTTTTAAAATATAGTCAATTCGTTATGGAGTGATGAGTATTTCGAATTGAAGCTTGAAATAATTTTTATTTTATAAATAAATTTTTAAAATTGATGAACTAAAAGAGCTACCTTGCTTAACTACGTTGTTTTTCATTCCCAGAGTGGTCAAGAATTTCTCTTGGATGTTCTCCTTGATTTCTCCTTTTGTCTGTTTGCTGGCTTTATTCCTTCTCCAGGCTTCAAACTCACTATTGCAAGCAATGTGTAAAATACACTCCATGAATTTAATTCGAGCGTGAAGCGGTGACAGATCAAGTTGGATTGCTTCTTCATAAATAGGTTTTGTTTCAAGGAATTTCAGGTTATTCATTTAAGGTTGGCTTGGCTTTGCAGATCAGATAAACTGCCATAGATGATGTTTCTGTTAGAGCCTGAGCAATCTTCCCGTCAATCTTTGAAAACACCACAATATGACTTACTGTTATGGTCCTGTCATTAAGTGAGGTCACAGTGTCTCTCAAATTTGACATCTTTTCTCTTACCCTCCGCACTTCTTCTCCTAATGTCGAATTGGAACTGAATTGGTCTGCCCACGAAGGCCTCGAATTATTCCAGAAAATCGAAATAATTCCTTGAATCATGACTCGTAAGAGGACAAGGTATGTCAAAATAAAGTTGCATCAGTCGCATCCTAGTTTTCGAATTTTTGTTTGTATTGGCTGTGGCCAGAGAAGCAATCACTACCCTATTTGGACAGCAGTACGAACTCAGCAGTTATTGAGGATGATTTATTCTGGAATTTTGCAAGAAAAATTCATTTTGCCGTATGGTCAAGCAATTACTGTAGAAGAACTTGGACAAACGTTTCAAACATTACATTAGGGGGGGTAGCACTTCTTTTTTCGGCCAAAAATTGTTCATAGGTAGGGAAAATATCACAACCCACTTCTTTTACAGAATTCTTGAGTAGGATGTAACTATATTTTGCTAGAGAAGTGCCAACCATCAAGGCCACTGCTCTTGGTGAGGAATAAGAGAAGGAAAGAACCTCATTTCCACTTTTAATTATTGGAGGCTGCTGTTCACAAATTATTGTGGACAGTTTCAATAATATTTTGGATTTTGAGCCATTTGGATCCCACTCATCAAAAGGCTTTTTGGACTTCCCTGGTCTTTTGCCTTGCATGAAACATCCCGCGAATTTTTCCTCCAGTTCAATTGAACAGTATTTTCGAGCCAATCGTGGTTTTACGAGAAGAAGGTCCACTTATTTCGACCAGTTTTTTTCCATTTGACATTGAAATACAGTGCAAAAGTAGGAAAACATACCTCTGAACTGCTTGTTGATTTCCGTACTTTGTTCAGCCTATTTGAGATAAAGACGCACCTGCTCTTTGGATTTCTAGTTAGTACACATCCCACTGGGAGTATCTAGATCAAAATTAAGTCGGTGCTAGGCACTTTCATGCATTTTGAAGTTGAAAACATGGTATTTAGCAATAAATATGTTTAAAAAAAACCTTAGAACCTCTTAGAAAAATTTAAAAAAAAATATTTTTCAGTTGTTTTGATCAGTGGACTTGAAAAAAATTAAAATGAAATTTATTTACAGCTGCCAATGGTTCACCGGACCGAATGAACTTGTAACGAAAATCCTTTAGAAAACTAGGGTTTTTCAGCTTAAAATGCTTGTTCTATTCAGGCAAAATTGTATTTATTCACTTTAACTCTAGAAATACTTTAGTTAGTAAATAACAGACATACCGAAAAAATTGAGTTGAAATTAACTTGAAAAATTGAGTTTTTTCCTCTCTTCGATCACTGTGCGTAGTTGAGAGTCGAAAACATAAGAAAATATCATTACGAATTGTTTTTAGTGTAATGGCATAGTCGTTATCCTGATATTTTTGTCACATAATCACTTGTATTTTCTTTATTGATTGGCCTATTATAAAATGGTGACAGGTGACGAGTCTTGGATCTATGGATGAGTCCGAAAGTAAACAGCAGTCGACCGTGTGGGACTTCCATGGTGAACCAAAACCAAGTTAATCGGTTTAACTACAGGCAGATACATTATAAAGATAAATATTATGGGCTCTTAATAAAATTTTTAACTGATTTCTGTTATATTGCCGGCATCTGATTCATTTTGCTTACGACTAGTCAAATCAAAATTGGAGATCAACTCGATTATATCTACTTTTTTTTTTATAAAATAGATATCTGTACCTTTTACAAAACATATTCATATGTGTTCTAGAATTTTAAGCCAATTATCACGCAAATAAGCCTTTCGTGGATTTTATCCCAAACAACACCTTGATTACATTAGGTTTTAGTTCCCTTTTAAGCTCCTAATCTTACCGTTAACTTATTATAGTATTAAAATGTCGGATAGTAATAGTAAAGATATTATCAGGATAAAATGTATATACAAAGATTTCATATAAATAAACGTTTCACTATCTATAGAAATTTTGAAATAATTATCTGAATTTAAATATAATTTCATTATGCTCTATTTTCAAAGACAACGTATCACATAAAAATTGTAATAAATTAACAAATATGTACAGTATCAGACAAAAGTAGAGGAACACTTTTGAAAGATGTACATATCCCGATGTTATTTGTTAATATACTAGTTCTTCCAGGAAGAAAATAGAATAAACCTTACAGAAATCGAATATATAGCGCAAAAACTTATCCAGGAGCCGACGTTCTTAGCGATCACAATGTTTTATTGTCTAAAATGCAAGTGCGACTGAAAAAATCAAAAACGCAGCAGTAAGGAAATTAGATGTAACAACTTTGAAAGACATAGGTATCTATATTGAAAAATATCAAATAATAAAAAATAAAATAGATGATTCTAAAAACCTACAACAGACTACATACGGGAGATGTAAATATATTATTTTCTGAGCTCAAAAATATCTTAATCACAACCCAAGATAAGCTGCAAAAGAACACACCATAAATACAGAGAAGGAAGCAGTGGATGATATCTTAAAACTGATTGACGAAAGAAAAAATACAAGAACAACGATGTATGTATATGCGTAGAGTTGGGGGTCTGTACACTGCGACCTAGTAGATCTATCGTGCCCCCACTACTGCCCAGTCGTAAGAATTACCTTATCAGCTAGAGCAGGTCCTCGAGTCCTATTCCCCTCTTCGATTTGGTATGTTCCCAAGAACCGCATCCAAGGATTTTCTAGGGCGCTGCACTCTGAAAGGATATGAATAGAGGTTTCGTCCTCCTTCTCACAGAATCTGCACTTTTCTCTTTCTACCAGTCCCAATTTCTTGAGATGTCTCTTCAGGTGGCAATACCCCGTCAGAGCCCTTGTCAGAACACTGAGTTGGTTTTTACTTAAGCCTATGCATTCTTTGAATCTCTTCTTGTCGTAGTTCCCTAGAATTATCTTCGCTTATCTCAATCCTTGCAGCTCAGTCCAATAATTGGATTTCGGCAAAGTTTCTACAGACCATCAAGGCTTTTATAGCCTTGGTGATACTTCTTTTTTATGCTTATTCCAGAACAGTTTGTTATCTAAGGCCAGTCCCAGATATTTAACCTCCGACTTCCACTCCATAGCATTCCCATCCATTTTTATGTTTTTTAGATTGAGGTTTGTTTTCATTGTGAAGGCTACTAGGATGATTTTGGTGGAGTTGGTGTTTAGTTCCATCATCTGGCACCATTATCTAGTGTATTCAAGCCCTCTTTGAAGTATGTCACAGAGGGTATTCTCGAAATTTTCTCTTGCGATCACGACGACCTCATCGGCATAGCCCTGATAAAATGTGCCGAGGTCAGTCAGATCAAGGAGGAGTTAGGCTACAATTAAGCTCCACATAAGTGAAGAGGCTACTTCCCCTTGAGGGTATCTTCAGAACAAAGATATGTTCACAGGAATGTTTTAAAAGGCAAATAGCGAAAGTTCAAGAAATCGGTTTTTGGGTATTTTATGAACGTCTGAATCTTTTAAAATAAAAATCGCATTCATAACTCTATGTGATCAAGCGATCGATACAATTATCAAATCACAGTGTACCCCTTTTCACCCTTTTGGAGTACGAATTTTGAAGAATATTCTCTTAATTGGTGCCAGCATGGCGTTGCCAACCTTTCCCAAAAATTTTATGATTCTATATAGTATAGTATAGACTAAATCTATTTTTTTTGTCAAACTTATGTTCGTTGACTCTATTTTTTATGATGTCAGTTATATATATTTTTCAGCTTTTTTTATTAAATTGCTTATTTTATTATTAAATCTGAAAATTATTTTTTTGAAAACTAATTTAGTTAAGTTATTTAAATAAATATTTTTCTATAATTTGTTTAAATAGCGAAATTAACTTAACCTGTGGTCATATGTTTTTTGTTAAAAACTTTGTACGCTTTAGTATTAGACGACTAGCATTTCATTGTTAATGAAAAAGAAAGTAAGGAATTGGTTATAACTCTACACAATTGTTTTTTTTAGAGCCTGATCTAAGCTAGCATAGTCCGGTATTAGTTATATTTCTTAGGTTATCAAATTATATCAATTTTATTCTAAAATTCAATATTTAAATACTAAACTGATTTTCGAATTTTCGATGAAAAATCACATTAACGAAATTTTAGTCATAAAAATTTAATTTTCACAAGATTTGTACCGATGACTTTGAAAAATTATATTTTAGTTAAATGATTTCACAGACTTCAAGACGCCTAATCGATTTTACTTCGAAGCACTAATAAGCCTCAACATTTGCTCTAGAATCCAGCTGTAAAGAAATTTTTAATATATCTTTTACTGAATATATGAATTTTCCGCAAATATTAAGTAAAATTTTTTTCAATGATAGATTGAACGATCTCAAATATATTGATTGGTCTACTTTCCTTTCAATAAGGAAATTCGTTCTTCTCTAATAAGCTTTATGAATATCACCTTATTATTAACTTATCGAATATATATTATACTAAATAAAACAGCAAAATAGAGTGAAGAAAATTAATGACAATAGATTGTTATATTTTATAAAATCTTATAAATTAAACTTTTTTGCAAGAAAGGGATTCATGTTCAAGATACAGAGTATCAAAGAGTTTAGTAATATTTTCTATCATTTTAAGACAAAAAAAACATAGATATAGACAACAAAGCTTTTTTAAATATACTTATACACAATTCTTTTGAATCACCCCGTTTAATAGAAACGTTATTTTAACAATTCTCTTTGTTATACTTTCAAACATATTTATTATCTTTTTTCGATAAAATTGCTTGCAAAAAGTCATAAAATTCAATTAATTATTATTTTTAATCTTATATTCTGTTTTCTGAACATAAATATTTACTTACTTTGAAAAAAAAAGACAATTAAAATTCAGCGTTTAGTCTCAGTTTGCACGAAAAAATAAATACATATACTTAGAACTGAAACTGCTATCAAATTGTAATTTGCATACAAATAGGGGATCCGTGATCGAAGCGAGCTTGGGTTTTAGGCACCATTTTACACACATTTAGCAAACACAAAATCGTGTCAAAAGCTCCATTGTAGATCGACTCAAACTTGAAAGATTCTCCTTTAGTTTGTTGTCTATTCGAATCACTCTCCTTTGTTCCAAATTTTCAAAGTAAATCCTTCGATATTTATATTTGAATAGATTATATATATATATATATATATATATATATATATATATATATATATATATTATTTCAGGACGTTTGGATTCTTTCGAATTTTTTCAACTGAATTCATCGGAAGAGTCTACAAAAATGTACGTTTTTATTATTATTATATATGAAATAACAGGCTAAAAACTTACCATATATATTCCATATATAATAATAGTAAAAATTTTTGTAGAATCCTCCTATGAACTCAGTTGAAAAAGATTCGAAAGAATCGAAACGTCCTGAAATATATGTAGTTTTATTATAAAAATGAACCATATTCCCAAGAAAATAACCAACTAAAAACATATGTAATGGTTCAAAAAAAATTAATTCCTGTATTATATATATATATATATATATATATATATATATATATATATATATATATATATATATATATATATATATATATATAATTTATTTTTGTATCGTAAACCTTTTGTTAATATTTTTCTGCAATATTTTCCTGGGTATAGGGGTCCCATCTAGGCCCTGTTCTGTTCTTGCTTTTCAGCAATGACCTTACCTACATGTTCCAGAAGTGTTCCTACCTTTTCTTTCCGGAGAACTTAAAAATTTTCAGCCGTGTGGCGTATCTCGGGGATTGCTCTATATTGCAGAATGAAATCTCCAAATTGGTTTCCTGGTGCAGAAACAATGAAATATTTCTCAGTACATCGAAATGTAAGATGATTTCTTTCTTTAGGAAGAGAAAATCCATCCTTTCAGCTTATCGAATTGGTGACACTGAGCTCACTGGAGTAACTCTTATTAACGATTTTGGGAGTCATATTTTACAGTGAGTTGCGTTTTACTGGACACATCGACAGCACGATCACAAAAATCTTTTAAGATATATTGATTTGTCAGGAGGCAATGTCACAATTTTGATGACATTGAAACTCTTAAGGCTGTTTATTTTGGTCTAGTTAAAAGTAACTTTAAATACTGTTGCATGATCTAGTCACCTCTATACAGGGTCCACGCTGCACGGATTGAGCGGGTGCAAAGCAAATTTGTTAATTTCCTGCTCTAAAAGTTAAGAATTGGTCGAACACAGCTGCAGTATCACCATCGGCTAAGTTTGGTCAGCTTGGATTCTTTGGAGACTCGTAGAATTCACCTCACTATTATCTTTGGTCGTAGATTGTTACCTTGATCTGCTGAAATTGCTTAATTTTCCTGTCCCTGCTCGACTAACCAGGCCGCAAAATGAATTCTCGCTGTATCCTAGCCGAACAGATATTGGCAGGACTAGCTTCGCCAATAGACTTATTGACCACTCCAATACATTCCTGCCTTGTGACTTTGATTTTTGCTGTTCTTCTGTGGCCTTCAAGAGGACAGTGAGATTGGCTTTGAATAGCGTACTTGGCCGTTGACTGTAAATGCCTTTTTACTCTTAAGTATTTTGTTTAGCTGATTTTAGTTTATTTTATGATTATAAGAGTTTTATTTTGTTAAAATATTTTCATGTTAATTGTTTATATTTTTTAATTGCTGTACTATTTGGGCAATTCTGTAATGTACAATTGAACAAATAAATAAATTATGGTTATTCTAGAAAATGCAAAATTTTAGCATTAAATTTTTTTTAATTACAGTAACATTGGACCCTTAAAATGACCAGGGATATTCTCGAGGTAGATCGATCGTGTAACCTTTTAAAATTTACAGCTTCTGTATGAGAAATTAGATCTATATTTTCTTTGATAAAAATGGAAATTTCTTTTTCAAATAACTGATTTATCTTACTTACATATTGTTTATTTATGCCTTATATATTTTTCTTCACATCAGGCAAAAACTCCAGTAAAACTGACGTAATGCGAACATCAGTCGCAGAATATGCCAACCAGTCAATGATAGTAGTCCACGATGTTCCATCTAATATATCTATCACTAGATATAAACAATTTTTTAAATGAAAAACCTTATAAGAGCGTGTTGGTAACAGGTTAATAGGCCAAAACATATTTTTGGATCGTTCAGCGACCATTTTATAATACTTCGTACTTTAATGCTCTATGTAGCCAGCACTGAATCACATCTGTCAGCCCATCTTGTAAAATTATGGTGCTCCGAAAAAACATCCCTTAAAGTGTAAAAATTATTAGACCCGTATGACAAAACAGACATTTTAATTAAAGAAGGAAAAATATTAATATTTGTTTTATTATGTTCAAGGGTTACAATTACATGCATTGTGTTCTAAAAAAGCAGCAAAATAAAACTGAGTTATTTTTATTTGTGAACAATAATCGCTCTAGAAAAAGAACAAATAAATTAAAACTTTTCCCAGTTTGTTTCTACAAATGTTCTAAGTTGGCGACCTTAATATCAATAACACTAATTTTATGAAACTAAAGTTTCGTGAACCCGAAAAAGTGGATGTACTTGAGGTCGATAAAATGTATAACGAAAAATACGAAATTAAACCCAAAGTTAGGACAAAAGTTTGAGAAAAATACACTGTTTTTTACTGACCAAACAAAATAAGGCTTAACAATGTACAGAGTTATACAATGTTTCGAATTTTATTACTTGATTACTTACAGTTACACAATGTAATTTTTTTATATAATTTAAAATTGAATTTATATTTAAAATTTTTAAAGGGCATTTTCACATGAGTTTCGTTCATAATACTGTTAAATAATTTAATTTAATTCACTTTTATTTATAATATATTAATTGCTTCCAATATGAGCGTAGCCATGGTGAATTAAGTTGGTGCACTCATTTCAGACAGATAATTTCATTTTGTAGACAAATTAGTTTAGATTAATGTAAATTATTAAATTTAATGAATTATATTAAATGCATTCAATAAAGGTTTGGGAAATTTGCTTCCAAAACATTTACATTAAATTTATTGCATTCCTTTTTACAGTGTAATATAGCGGGTCGCTAGGCCTGCGAGGTCACGCTGTCTCTCATCTGTAAAATGATAAAATTTGTGGTTTCAATGAATCGAACACATCCTTAACTATTTATACTTCTAAAAGAAATATATTCACACCGCAATCAACATCGGTTGTCACTATGATTATTTATAATAGATTTCTAGTATTTCGTCCTGTGTTGGTACACTCGCTAGCACTTGACTCCGTATGGCTCTTACGGCGGAGAACTCTCCATTCCATCTTGTCTTGCTAGTGCCGAGTGCCGAGAAATTCTCTTTCTCGCTCTCCGTTTTTTAAATGATCACAAGATTGTATTTTACTCAGATTAAGAAAGAAAGAGGATACCACGCATGCCACTTCTGACATTTTATCTGTGGCATATAAACGATTGGATCAGAAGTTTAGTTATTTATAATAGTTTTGACATCTTTAATTTATAATTTGTCATTGAAGTACATTTTTTCTTTCAAGAGACGTAGGCTTTTTTTAAATTTTGGCAAATTATCTGTTTAAAGTAATTATTTCATTAAATTTTCTACTTAAATCGATTTTTAATCTACATAATTTTGATTGTTTTATATTTTTAACAAAAATTTAAAAATGTATATTAAAATTTGTAATTTGTTTTAGTTCTTATAATGGTCAGTTCATACTTCCAAAAAGGATCAACTATCACTAAGAATTTTCACTATTAACTCTCACTTGCAAGTTTAATGATACACTTTATTTCCATCTCTTCATAGTCCCAACTAAAAATTAACAACTATCAATTATTAACTAAGAAGTTGATCAACTTTTAAGTTCGGTTGAAGAAATAATTAACAAATACATAAAAATATAAAAAAAACATTATAAACAAATAAAATTTAGTAAACATGTGTCGTAGAAACACTTTAGAAAAATTAGTTAAACAACCACAATTGAAAAGCTAAAAATTTTCGTTTTTTTAGGAAAATATGAAAGGACAATTTTGATCCGTAATTTGTAGTTGAATTTTGAAGTATGAACGACGTATTTTTGGTCTGATAATGAAGCATTGGTTTGGTGGAAATTCTTAGTGGTAGTTGAAAAATTGTGGAAGTATTTACCATGAAATTGTTTACGACCACCAGGGAGAGCGAAGATATCACTGGTAGTCCATCATCCTGGATAAAGAACTTTTCCTCTTTTTTGATATAGAAATTGGTCAAACAACATTCCAGCAAGTCCATGATGGCGTGTAATGGTATACATGTTCTTTAAACTAAGGTCTGGTCTTCTTCAATTTTCTTCCTTATGATCTTTAGTGACTGGTATAGACTTTCCACGTCAAAGCCAATAAAAAAATCTTCTGGTTGTATTTTCATTTCACGAAATGTTGCGAATTCTTTACCCGGGAAGATATATTTCCTTGTAAAGTTTTCAGAATTGGAATTCGGGGAACTCGTGATGTCGAGTTTTGCTGTGGTGTGGCGTCAATTTAATTGGGATTTTATCACGTTTCTTAAGAACGCACAAAATTTAGGATATTTGAAATAGCATTGCAACTAATTAGTTGTAGCATTTTCAAATGTTCTCGAATTCTAGGAATTTTTTGCCTACGCACGCTCTAGATAAAAATTCTTCTTCTTCTAATCAAACTTACAAAACTAAGAGGTAAGAGTACCTAGCCTTAAAAAGATTTACTAATTTAATTCTCGGAAAATTAATCTATGGAAATATTTTTTTAATACTCACAATGTAAAAGCTTTTTCAGCTTTCAAGAGTTGTAAAGTTTTAAAAATAAAAAGCACAATATTTATGAGTTTTACTAACATTTAATCTAAGAGTTTCATACATACGCTTTTTTTTTCTAGAACCAAGCACACTCGTGATTTTTTACAGTTAAATAAAATTAATAAATGTAAGTAGTCACGATAGCTAAATAAATTATGTACTCTGCACCGTACGTAGCATTATAATTTTACGTCGTCGCTAAATATTCTTTATTAACTAGGTGATAACATAATGAATTATTTTTTTAAATAATGATTTTTCTTATCACATGATCAATTTATTTTAAAATCAGGTTACATTTTAAAACTGTTTTTCCTAAAATTGTTACAATTTTCCGGTAGACACAGGAACTATAAAATAATCTTCAAAAAATTAAGGTAAAAGGTAAAACAAATTTAATTTAATAACTGTGGATTTACTCATTTACTTAGCACTTTTTAAACTCGGCGCTACAACAATTTATAGGGTATTTTTAACCGACTTCATTTTTACATCATATAATATTTTTTACCTAGCTTTTGATATTAGTTAAGAGTTTCTTTGTGTGGTTTGCAGGTTTTGCATACCTTCAAAAATGATACTTGCAGCTGGTGTCACCTACAAGACCGTCCATCTACTTCCTTCGGGTCTTTCGTCGTCGCTGCTTGTCGTCGTAGTTGTTGAGAAATTTTTTCATCGACCTCGAAGAGTGATCTGAATCTAAAGGCGAATCAACGCGGGAATCGTTCACTAAACGTCGTTTTTCCCTCTGTTTTGTTTGTAATCTTGTTTCACTTCTTAAAAACGAACTAGATTCCACGGGAAACCTACGTTGTTATCGCTATCTATCTCTGATTTTATCCTAAAATCCGCAAAGAAAGATTCAAGGTTTTCATCATGAAGATGTATTATTTCAGTATTGTTATCACGTAAGCAATACTGGGGAATTATATGTGACTCATCACATACCAGGAGTGTAGGCGAGGAACCACCATAACCACCCGACCAGCTTAAAAATCCCGGCCGCCTCACTTTTCTTCTCGTTTCGCCAGGAACTTTGAATGATTGAGAAATGTTTTCAAATTTTGAAAAAGAAAGGTTTTCTCTCGAATTAATTACGCGAACTTTATGGAAATCCCATTCCAACGCAACCTCCTGCAGATAAAGTTGTATGTGCGATTACAGCCTGCGAACAAAGAGAATTTGGGGACCTTTCAGGTACGAAGCTTATCTAAGAGTCCATAAGCAGATCCACAGTATGATTTTATAAAGGGGAAATCCCAAAAACACTATTTAATCTGAAATTCCCGAAGTCTTCGAAATTATTACGCCTTTCAGCTAACGAAGTGGGGTGATAGTTGAAGCCGCCGCACCTGAGTTGCAGGTATCAGAGGACACCGAGCAAACGTAGCATTAACGTGGCCTATAGCTCTCGAGAAAACAATGGACTTGGACAGGAAATCCCTATCAAATTAAGTGACCAAGAATACCTGAAGTTAATTTTGAAATTATCAGAAAATTCTGAAAATCACACTTCGAAAACAAATCACCCAAATTGAAAATCAACTGAGAAACACAATTCGACAGAAAGATGAATAAATACTGGCGATGATGAAGGAACCAGATAAAAACATCAAAATCACGCAGATGATATGTATCCCTTCAAGCCACTACCAGGGAACTGCAAGCAAAAATCCGAACACTAGAACAGGCCCAAGACATGGAAATTGAAGATCTCGACGTCCCTCAGTGCTACGACGACTTTACCAACCCCAACTCAATTGTAGAAATAGAAGAAAAAAGAAAAGAAATAGGAAGAAAAACAAGACAAAGGACAATCAATAACCACCGGAGAACAAGGAAACAATTCCGTCACCTGCTTCAAAAATACCACCGTTAGTCCACAGGGAAAACTCAAACTATAGCGAAATACTCCAGAATTGCAAAAATAGCCAGATTGAATTGGATTATGTTAAAACCATTCCAAAGGGGATCAAAATCTACACCAAGAACACCAAAGCTCACAAGCAATTAAGGAAGCTGCTGGAAGAATTCAGGCAACCATTCCACACTTACGTCCTGGAAGACGAAAAACCACTCCACATCATCCTAAGAGGAGTAATCGAAACTATCACCGAAACAGAGATCATAAGGGACCTACACACTAAGGGCTTTCATTCATTAAAGATCATACTTTGGCACTATAAAGACAAGAAGCCGATGTTCGTGGTTCTTGCAGCACTGTCCAGGATGAAAGCCATATCCTCCACATAAAGGAAATAATGGAAAACAGAATCAAGTCAGAGATCCAACATAACAAGTCCAAAAGGCTTCAGTGCTACAACTGCCAGCTGTTCGGGCACGCAGAATTAGAATGCCAAAAGCCACAATAGGAACCCCTAAAATGTGCTAACTGTAGAGGGGTACATCCCGCATCCTCCATAGAATGTCTCAGGAGACCACAACTCACAAATGAAGCCAAAAACAATATACCTGCAGGACACACGGTGCACCAAACCGAAACACCTAATATAAACCTACCGATCGATCACATAATACAATAGATCACAAGTCAAATGATGACACAACTCCAAACTTCCCTACAAGCTATGTGGAGAGACTCTCAGGCCTAAGGAGGAATACAGGAGTAAACAGTCTAAGGCTTCTACCTCACACACACCGACATACTCAAAGTCTACCAAGGAGAAAGACGCACACCTGAAGGAATTAAGTTATCTCAAATATCGCTTAATTTTCTTAAGACTTATTGTTCTATCATCTTTTTTCTATACATTAAAAAGAAGTTTGTAGTTGCAACTGACTTAGCCGCCAATAAAGAACTATTGAACTATTGCCGGCATCAGTTCCACCTTAGACGCCGCACAGTGAGCTTCGAAAAAAGTGAATGAGATTTCACGGAAACGTCAACTGCCCTATAGTTCTGAGAACGATTCAGCACCCACACAAATCTTTTAAAGTTTTTATTATTTGCAATACCCCTATATCGGAAATATTTTTATGGGTCTACCACCGAGAACCCTGAAAATTTCTTCATCATATCTCATTCTTATCAAAAATGCCTGGACAAACACTAACAAAGAAGTAAATATATACGTTGAATTGATAATATCCTTTTTCTGTACTCGGTTAATAATAATCGTGTACTGATATATCTCAAACAAGGACAATTAGATTTCAAAACATTCAAAATATTATAAGTTGGATCTCTGGAGCCCTGTAAAACTACTTTTCTGTATGTATGTGACCTCAAATTTCATCTATCTGTAATAAAAACGATTTTTACTGCTATAGGAATATACTTCTGGTAATGGCTTAGTATAAAAACGTCCAACCATGATGACATCAGGTTCGTACTAAGCGAAATTTGTTCAATATTTATTTTTTCATTTGCAATGCGACATTTTAAAACAAATTTTTAAACTATAAGAAAAAAAATACTGGCAATTTAAATGAACTTTAGCCAAAATACTAGTTTGTAAAGCTAAAAATCCAAAAGAAAAAAGAACTTATACCCTAATTTAACTCAGAATTTACATTTTTCATTTCAATTACACATTTGAATTCTTTGCTATCTAGAAAACATACATAGCCATACCGTTAAGTTAAAAAATGGAAACCAGTTACACAGTTAGTAACCAAACCAAAAAACTTCTTTTTACTAGAAAAAAATTTTTAAAATCACAAAAACACCAGATGGAAACTAAATACGATTCAAAATACTTTGTCTAGAAAAGGATCTTGGATTAGTTTATTATTTTCTCTTTATTTTTTTGATCTTTGACTAAAACCTCTTGATAAACATGCTGATTTTAATAGGATTATTATCATCATATTTTCATGCTTTTTAAAGTAGAACTGCTTTAAAATAAAATTTCTTGCGATTAAATTTAGATTACACCAATCATCTAGGAATGGATATATTTGTACTGTATCTGAGCAGAGTAAAAATTTGAAAGAAATACAAATTTATAACTTGTGATCCAAAAATCTGGTGCTAATCAGAATAATTTTGGCTCTATTGGACAAAGTCATGGAGTTGTCATATGTATACAACATTTTGTCATCTAAGATTTAGGTAAAAATTGGCCAAAGAGTAACTCTAATTATAATATATATTAGGATAAGAGTATTACACAATATATTTTTTAAATAATTTACATTTTTAAGCATGTTAGTAATACGGTTCTGAAACCCTAGAAGGAAACTCTTATATCGAGTCTTTGCAGAGTCATAAAAATGGAATCTAATAATATAGACATAAAACAGAAACATACTAAAAACAAATATGAGTGTGTCTTTCCGAAAATAAATAATATAAAAACTAGAAGTTTCAAATGTATTACATATCAGCAAAAGTGTTGCGTAACGACATATTTTTAACTAGCAGCTACCCATGGCGGCGTCGCGAATCTATATCTCTATTTAATTAAAATATCTGGATAAATTTATCAAATTACAATTTATTTGGTTTCACCCTTTTGGAGTGCGAATTATGGAAAATCTCTCCTTGCTTACATGGTATTGCCACTCTTTCTCCCAAAACTTGATGAATCTTTCTTTACCAGTTTCGGATGTGCATTGATATGTCAGTCAGTCAAGACAAAAAATTGGACCATAATAATATCCATATTGCTTTTCATATTTTCAGGAAACGCTTCAAGATATGAATTATGTATTTTAATTCGCTAATGATTTGATTAAATATTAATTTCTGAAATGCAATAAAACGGTGAAAATTATTTGACTGATTTATCTCAGTATATGAGTATTAGGACACACTGTAGTATGTAAATTAACCAAATAGATTTCGTCCCCTATTTTGGTATTGTGACTGTTTTGTCGGAAATCCATGTAAAATTGGCCATCGAAAACAACGTGGTGTCATCAATATTTCAACATGCGTTATTTGGAAACTCGAATTAGATTTTTCTTTGCTATACTCAAACACAGCCGACGCTATCTTTCAATCCCAAGTTTATCCCTTTTAGTTTAGCCGGGATTTTCGGCATTGAGTTTGTAAAAGGACACTATGGTTGTCCCATTTTAAGCACGCTTATACACTATGAAAAACTTAAAATGCTCAGATATATCATTTGGTCTTTTTATTTGTAAATAGAAGAAAATTTGAATGGAGTAAGTTTATGAATTATTATAAATAAAATTACAAATACACAACTTTTTTACCTTACACTTAATTATCCCACAACTTGCGTAGTTTAAGTTAGTCAAACTTATCATAAAAAAGTTTGATTCATAAACAGGGTGTGCTGCTTTCAGAAATTTAACTTTATATTCGTCTTCTTTTTGACGCACCCTACATAGTTTCAAATATTTTTAAAACGTATTTATTTAGCAAATATATATTATAGTAAATATCGTTTATGGATAAATACCAGCCTTGGACTTCAACCTATGCTCCACTCTCTTTTCTTCCCGCCAAAAGACTGTATAATACTCTATTATTGACCTTTTATTTCAAATAATTAACTTTTCTTTTTAGTTACAAAAACTCTGCTAGAAAAAAAAATTGCATTATATGACACATAATATGAACTGATCAGTAATAGACACTTCCGCTCCATTACAATTTTGAAACATTGAAACACAATACTTGGGAAACCTATAAATTAATTTCTATAGGTTATGCCTATATTGTAGTAAAATGCCTTTTTTTGGAAATCACTAAAAGATGAGAACACTTTCGTATAATATATAATCATTCACTACCATTAAATATATAGTTAGAACAAAACGAAGAGTCTAGAAACAAATTTTAAGTTATATTAACTTACTTCCATAGAGAAGCAAAGCTTGTGGTAAACTAAGAAATTTAATAAAAATACAAATATTCTGCTAGAAACTAATTTGTTAACATATTGATCACGAAGTGTCGTTGTTTGCCTAGTAATAATTAAATTATAGTTTGAAGTTTCCGTTTATCCTAAGTTTGGGAAACCTTCTTGGTTGCCGCTGTCTTGGCCAAGTGTAAATTAAATTGTTAAGGTAAGTGAAGTTCTGCAAGTAATGGAATTATCACCATCACCATCTTAAACTTCATAACTTTTAAACAAATTTAGATACGAAGACGGTAAGTAACCCAGGAAAATTATAACTATTGTACTTGTATTGCGATTAAAAGCACGTTTTGCCTTTAAAGTATAATTTTTGCAAATGTTTCACCTTTTACTAATATATGTGTGTCACGTTCTATACCTCAGTCTAAGGGTTTTTGATATATTTAAGTTTTTATGTCAAAAATGGCCTTTGCATGGATTATCAATTTTTCCTATAAGGAAGCCTTTTTTATTTAATATTTATTTGTATAATTTAAGCGCTCCAGCATGATTAATAACAATTTTCAAATGGTAGGTGGCAGCTTCATAAATTTCATTAGCATTTGATCGTTTTTCAGTATCATCATAGCCAGCTATGAGTAAAACATCACAGCCAACTAAGATTATAACTGAACTAAAAATCCGCAGCAAAATCGCCATGTAAAATATTTAATTGGCAATGTTTCAAAAACTAAAAATTTTCGGCATAGACAACTTTACAAACTTGCCCTCTTTTTATTGCTAAATAAGATAAAGTTAGGAAATTTGGATGTTTCCATTTGAAAAAATTGACTTTGACAATTTGATTTTTAATTCTATTTTTTTGAACACCCTGTATTATTGGTTATCAAAATATTATGCAAATCTAATAAAGTAGGCTCCTTTCAACAAGGAATTCAACCCACATTAAACAAACAAAGCTTCCTTATAGGAAAAATTGATAATAACACAGGGCTACAATGATTTGGGTGCCGCTAAAACTAAAGCAGATTTTAAGTATGTTCGATACCCTGACTCTAGCAATAAACTCAATTTTTTTAATGCCACGTGTAGTTTTCGAGAAATCGGAGGTGTAAAGTAAAACGAAAATAAACGATTTTAAAATATTTTATTAAATAATTCTACAGGTTAGAATTATTTTATTAAATTATTCTACAAATTAGAAACATTTTATTTAATTATTCTACAAATTAGAAACATTTTATTCAATTATTTTATAGATTAGAAACATTTTATTAAATTAATCGACAGGTTAGAAACTTGTTTTTTTTAGATATTCTACTATGAAGGTCTTTGAGGCACTCCCGTGTGATACTGCAACAGTAATCTGCCATGATATGTTCATCCCAGCGACCTTGATATCTATCTTCCATCACTTTTAAATCTTGATGAAAACATTCTCCTTGTTCTTCGCTATATGACCCAAGATTTTCAGGAAACTTGTCTAAATGACTGTGCAAATAGTGTACCTTTAAACTCATATTACATCCAAGATTTTTAAAGCTAATTAAAAGGTTTTGAACTAATTCCTCGTAATTTTCGGCCTTATGATTTCCTAAGAAATTTTTCATAATGGCAACAAAAAATTTCCAAGCCGTTGCTTCTATTTGATTCATTGCATGAATGAAATCGCTTCATTAAAAGTCTTATTTGAGGGCCATCAAAAATACCAGCTTTTAGTTTTTCTGAACTCAAACCTGGAAACTTTATTGAAAGAAAGACAAAAAATGAACCAGTTTTATCTAATGCCTTAACATACTGCTTCCTAAGTTCCAATTTGATGTGTAATGGAGGCAAAATGATCTTATCTCTAGAAACCAAAGGCGGGTTTATAACGTTTTGTTTCCCAATCGTCATTTTTTTCCAATCTTTTTTGATCCAATTATCATGTTTTGATCTGCTGTCCCATAAACAGATGAAACATGGAAATTTAGTGTACCCACTTTGTTGACCTAATAAGAAGTTAACCATTTTTAAATCCACGCATATAACCCGTTGGTGATCCGAGTACTTAAGTTTTTTCGAAACTAGGTCTACATTTTGATACTCCTCCTTTAATTTCGTAGAATGAGCAATAGCACAGCTGCATGCTTAATTCCAATATCTATTAAAACACATTTCAAACTTCGCTTTGAGCTGTCCATAAACAATCTCCATTCATCAGCTTTGTAGCTTGAGAGTCCCATTTTCGTTAATAAACGACCAATGTTATTACAAAAAACTACATCATCTTCTGAGCTAAAGAATGGAAGAAATTTCTTTTCGCGATTGCGATAAAATGAAATTTTTGTACCTTGAGATAAAAGATTTCTTTCTTTGAGTCTAGATGCTAGTAGCTCAGATCTCTCTTTCGAAACGTCAAGGTCTCTTATTTAATCAATTAAGGAATCTTGACAAAAAAGTGGCGGCATCGTTAACACTTCAAAATCACTATCATGTTCATCCGAAAAAACTTCCACCAACTCTGTGTCCGGCAAAGCTGATAGATCTTGACTCATAGGAGATGGTGCATCGTCTGAGTACAGTCGAGACCTTTTAGCAGACGATAAATCAGGATATGTCATTTTCATTTTATTTATATCATGTAATTCAACAACACAAAAATAACAGTCACCAATGTGGGTTTTCGGTTCAGTCCAAATCATAGGTTCACCAAACTTCAAATGACTACGTTTACCGCTTGCCAACTTTCTGAAATGTTCACTACATAGTTTACGCACAACGTTTGGAACCCACGGCTTGTTTAGGGCCTTGATCTCTATCTTAAAGTAATCATCATACGTCTTTCTCACAAAGTGTAATAGGTTTTCTAAATTTTTTCACTACATATTCACCACAAATGTAACAAAATGTATTCGGATCATTTACACAACACCTCCTGGACGACGACATATCGGAATTACTAAGTAAGAAAAAAAAATTAGTTGAATATGATGACATTAAGTATATCAAAATACATTTTTTTGGTAATTATCTATAGATACAAACCTGAACGTAGCTTCAAGGTTTTGACAACTCTGTACGGCCTCTCGAAGCCCAGTGAACTGAATTATAACCTAGAATTGTCGGCACCAAACAAAAATTTTTTTTCTGTAGACCTGTGTATTTTTAGGGCCTGCAAGCTTTGACAATTCTATATCTATTATAGAAAAACATATTGTTTTTATAGGTTAAGGTTTTCATTGAGAAAGGTTCAGATTTTAGCTCTTAATGTTAATAAACGACGATGCATAAAGAACTATTGGTCATAGAGAGCAACCATTTTTTCAAATGTGCGATTTTTCCCCAGTTTCCCAATTCTACTCGAAATGAAAATTTTCTTCATCGTTTTACCTTTTTTGGCTATTACGATCATCTTTATAGCTGACCCAAACAGAGCTGCTGTTGTCATGTTAGACCATAGATGTAAGTTGTTTAACCAAGATGTTCTTCCTTCAACAATACGTTTGCTGAATATTTTCTCCCGCACTATTAGTGAAATAATGCAGTATTTGCCTGGATTGCGTAAAATATGTCCAAAATGCGTCAGATTTTTATTTTTACTGTTTTTGTTATTTTCCTTTCTCCTTAAAACTTCCTGTCTCCTTACTCGATCTATATAATTTATTTTCATTATCCCTCTGTATCCCCACATTTTGAAAGTCTCTCTTTTCTTAAGGGCGTTTTCTCTAAAAGTTCAAGATTCCATACCGTACAAAATAGCTGAGAATATGTAACAACGTAGAACTCGGATTCTTAATTTTACCTAAATCTAGGTCGTGACTAGAGAGTACACATCTGAAGCGTTGAAAAGCAAGTTTTATGCATTCAATTCGGTATTTTGTTGCTTAAAAATATATTCTTTATAACATAACTATATAAATACATAAAATATCTACGTATTTATGTATGTGTACTTTTTTTTTTCTTTCCCGCTTAATATGCTTTACCGCTTAAAACACATTTTTAGCCGGATCACTTCAGAATCGCTTTAAGCGGGTGTTACTGTATTCAAACCCATAATTACCTTATTACAACAAACTTTAAATAACCTAATATAACAATAAAGATTTGTAATTTAAGAAAGATAGTTTGTTACAATTCCTAAACGGTTTTAATAGAAGTTACAAAGCGCTTGAGTAGTTTTAGCTTTTAATGAAGTAAAGGCTGCACTTTGCTAGTACAACTAAATGCTTTATTAGTTCAAAACTCTAGGGTAAACAGTAATTATTATTAGATTAACCCGGTAAATAATTTTAGTTTAATAAAGGTGGTAAATCGTCTGACTTGATTACTACGAAGGTACATTTCGGAAATAATGAACAAAAACAAATATTTATTATTAAAAATAGTTTTAATGTTTTTCAAAATATTCTCCACGATGAATTTTTTAATGCGTTGTAACCAGTCTGAAAAGCATGTTTGCCATTATAAAGATTGTATCCCCTTCTAGCTTAAGAAATCGATAACCACACAGTTTATTCTACATGCACGGTAACAGAAAGAAATCATAGGGTGTCAAATCAGAGCTGTACTGTGGATGAACTGTCAATTTCGCGTTTTAAGTGCTCAACGAGTCACTTGCTTGAGCTGAAATGTGATAATTCTCATTGTCATAATGCAGAATGATCCGTCACATTCGGTTTGTTTTTCTCAATTTACCGAAGACTTCCAGCTAAGATATAATATTCATAATTGACTATTCTACAATTCTGTAATGACACGGTTAAGGTATAACTCATTGTTACGAAAACACAGACCAACATTTTCTCGAACCGCTTCGTACACGAGCAGCTTTTATTGGTTTGGGCTTCTGTCATGATCTTATAAATGTTTCTTGATTCATCACGGTCAAACTTTTTTGAGCATTTTTTCTGCACCCATCGACGCGAGCCTTTTTTTTTTTGAACGATAAACAAATCGTGCGTGATTTAATACTAACACAGCTTCTTCACGTCCAAATATTAATGCAATATATTACATACGTTGGTGCTCTTAATGCTCAGAGATGTCTCAATCTCACGGCATGTGTGCAGATAATGATCTTACATTATCATTTCACGCACAGCATCGATGTTTTCTTGCACTACAACCGATTGAGGACAACCCTCATTAAGCGAACAATGGCTACAATTTAATTCACTAAATCAGTGATTTTTGTTGATGCTTCATCGTCATGTGTAGAATTAAGCTGCATCGAAAGTTGTGAAAAACAATTGCATGAAAATGTTCACGAATTAATCCCATATTCTGTCTAAGACGAAATTTTAAAGTTAGTATAAACAACACAAATAGCATCCATATGTCAAAACGTTTTGAGTGCATACACGGATTAAAATATCATGTCAAAAGACATCTAGAAACGCCAGTGTTACCAGTTCCCGAAATATACTAGGCTAGGTAATAAGTTTCGGGCCTACAAATAAAAGACTGTGAATTTGGTTTTATTCTTCAATATAATTTCTCTAAAGTTCAATATACTTTTTCTAGCGATTGTACAATTTAAGTATCGTAACCTTGAAGTGGTTTTCCGGAAGGCGTTCAAGATAACCCTCTATGACTGCAGTTACTTCTTCATTCTGCGAAAAATGCTTTCCACGCAGATGTGAGAATAGATGGAAGTCCGAAGGAGCCTCATGTGATGAATAGGGTGGATGCTTCAACAATTCATACTTCAATGCGGTTAGCTTAGAGCTGGTTAAAGCACATTTGTGAGCAGGTGCATTGTCATGAAGAAAGGTGATTTTTTTTCGCTA
Source organism: Diaprepes abbreviatus (assembly GCA_034092305.1). Classification (NCBI taxonomy): domain Eukaryota; kingdom Metazoa; phylum Arthropoda; class Insecta; order Coleoptera; family Curculionidae; genus Diaprepes; species Diaprepes abbreviatus. Next base: position 11,348,776 of record JASJET010000068.1, read on the forward strand.
AACCAGGTCTTTCTGACGAATTTTTAAATCCAACTGGTCCAAAAAGTTGCAATAATATTCTCCTGTCATTTTTCTACCAGTTTAGAGGTAGTAAATCAACAAAATTCTTTTAAAATCCCAAAAAACTGATGCCATAACCTTTTTGGAAGATTTTAAGGCCTTTGTCGTCTTCGAAGCAGAACAACCAGGCTCAAAAATCTCATCCATAGTTATAAACCGATGAACAAAATACGTGTGCCACATAAAACGATTGAAATGTTCTTGAGGAAATTTCAATAGAATGCATTTTTCTTCCAAAGTTAGCAAATTCTCATACCCAAAACATTAGTCAAGATCTCATGTGCTGAACCATGTGAAATGATTATGGTGTCAGATAATTCGTCCCAAGTCAATCGACGGTCTTCCGTTACCATCTCCTGTACTTGGTCAAAGATATCTTGAAAAGCAACGCTTTTTTACTACCTTCAAGTTCTTCATCTGCAACACTGGTACGACCACGTTTAAATTCAGCTACCCACTTTTTATTGTTGTGTATGAAGAAGTGTCTATCCCCAATACATTCACCATATCTTTACGAATTTCCTTCCCTGATAAACCTTTTTTATACAAATCTTAAATCACTGCATGATTTTCCAATTTTTCCATTAAAAAAAAACATAAAATACGTCTACCTAAAACTCTGTGAGAATAAACTATTTAACATCACCATGAAACTGTCCATATGCTCTTCTGACAGATGTACGAATTTAACAATAACCAAAAATATTGGCTAACATTGCCATCTATATGTCAGGCTCGAAACTTATTCACTAGCCTAGTATACAGCCACCACACTGAAATTTTCATATTCATATTTTGCCTTTTTTAAATTAAATATTTTTACAAAAATAAAGAAAAGTTGGCCTACAGTAATTAAAAGTTTACTTAAGTTTTAACGTTAACACTTTCATTTGAAGTGATGGGTTTCCAACAAATATAAAAAAGCAGTTGTATTTATTTTAATTAGAAGTGATGGAGGTAGATATTCTAAGACATCAAAAAAAATCGCTAATCTGTAGATGTTGTCATATACACTAGAATCAAAAAATGTACTTGCAAGACTGGCCTCCTTATCATATATATTTTGTACAGCAACTCGGGACACTTGGAAAACATGGTTTCAGGACAAAAGACGTTTCTAGTTTAGTTTAAAGACGTCTAACTTTTGTTTAATTAATTTTCTCTGAACCATAAAGTATCATTCCTTTGTCCTCCAACAATTCCGAATTCTGGAAATACTTTAAAAGGACTTTAGAGAGCAGTGGAACATACGGTGGATGAACGAAATATAATGCCACAACAAATGAACTTACGTTGCTGTTACGACCATGTTGAGAGCTCTGTATTTTTATTTTATGATCACAACACTATCGGGTTCTAAGAACACACAGAAATACCTAAATACACCCTCAGAAACTTAAATTTCAATATATCCTTCCTCTACAGATACTGCTACGACTGCATTACATTCATATGATCTAATAATACTAAAGATACCTTAGACCATAAACTTCAATTTCCTATAAAAATAGAAACACAAAACAACATCAATTCTTTAAATTTAACTGTTAATCATGAGAATAATTTGATTATAAAACAGCGTCCATTATCCGAAAAAAATCAGTCATTAATGGTCTTGCTGATCGTGCAATAAAGTAATCGAGTCTCGAATACCTCGAAAACGCAATTGGAAAAGCTTTAATAATTATCCCGATTAATCCTGTTTTTGAAAATAGAATTAATCTGTTTTATGATCACAATCGCCCTAGAAATAAAGAAAAAATAAAAATTATCTATCTCTATGCTGCATTCCGGGCCTGTCAGATAAAATAAAAAAACACATTTAAACATTATAGTTCAATACGTATCTTTATACAACCTGTTAAACAGAAATTCTAGCGATCTAAAATCCCTAAAACTACAAAGCCTATCAAATGCAACGACGGCGATGGGTTCTACATTGGACAAACTAGCAAAGAGTTAAAAATTGTAGTCCATTTCACTACATGGCCACCCGAATTTCAAATTTTTAGTTAACTACATATTTTTAATAATAAATTAAAGGAAAAACATTGCGGAATTTTCAGTATTTCGTTTAAAACTATATTTGAAAACGCGAATTATTGTGATTATAACAAACGTTATCTTGCAAAGTTGCTAAATTTTTTGCGCTTTCAGTAATAGAAAAAGATGGTTAATGAAATGCCCGAACTAACAAAAGCAAACCTGAACTAACAAGTATAAGTCAGAAAAAAAAAACAACTTGAACTAACCAGAACAGACCTGAACGAACCTTTTGAGCATTTCAAGTGGTGGGAGGCAGAATTCAGTGTTCCACGCATGTTATTCGCGCGCTGAACTAACCTGAGCACTAAATGGCCGTAGTATATGTCCGAAGAACTAACCAGAACAGAACTAACCTGACCTTAAATAACCTGACTCACCTAACCGATATAATTATTATCTGTTTGTTGAGTTCTGAAATTCGAAATAAAAAAATAAATCTGTCAACTCTGTAACTAGCTAAAGCACCTCTTTGATGTTGTACGTATGACATTTGACTTCAAAATTTTTACCATGGCGATAAAAATAAATACAAATTAAAGGTTTTTGAACAGTTTTTATGCGGAAAATTTGTAATTTTGATGTGTCTTTGTAGCATTATGAAATCACTATATATATATATATATATGTAATCGAAGGTTTTCGGGCATCCCGTGTATGTGCTGAGTCCCTCTCAGGACTGTAAGGCAGCTGGCGTTTCGGTGAAATCTCATTCACCATTTTCAAAGCTCACTGTATGTCGTCTACGAGCCTATATATATATATATATATATATATATATATATATATATATATATATATATATATATATATATATATATATATATATATATATATATATATATATATATATATATTAAACTTACTTTCTTGTTCTTCTAGACAATAGAGGTTACTTCAGAATAACAGATTATTTTAAACTTGCCCGAGACACAAGCTCGCTTCAGGTTATTATTCATGTCAATATTCTACAAAACTGTGTAAAGAATTAGTAAATATAAACCCCAAACCAATTAAACTACAAACTAAATTGTTCATGTATTTATTATATATTGCCATATTTGGTTTTGTGGCTTTTATATTTACAACTGAATAGCTGCTGTATTTAAAACATATTTATTTAAATTCGGAACGACAGAATTGGTTTGGAATTTAAATAAAGCCGAAACTACCTGAACAATTTAAAAAATGTAAATCTTCAGAAGTGAATCTATCGACAAAATAAAATAGGGAATGCAAAAATATGCTACGAAAGGGAATCCCCTGTTTATTTATACGTTATGAGTTTTAAAACGTTTCTGATGCACCGAAAAAGAAATAACGCATCATAGAAAAATATTGCTTTCTTTTTTATCTAACCTATCATGTGTGATTCTATAAAGAGTTGAAGTTTCACACCTTTGGTGCTCCTTTTAAAGTCAAAAGGTCATGTATTCGCACGTTCATTATCCAGGCGTCAACCGGTTAATTCACATCTCTTCTTGACAGTATACAACTACAAACTTAATCCAATCGGGGTAATTTAACTTGTTAAAATTACCATTCAATCCACGACATTGTCAATTTTTGCATTTTAGAATAATTTTCACTGATTTACGGAAAACCTTGGTTTGATGGGGCCATTTAAACTCCGGATTTAGATAGAACTGCTTTTTTGTATGGCCGTGTAATTCATATACAAAAATTATTTGAATAATAATAAACATCCTTAGTTGTTGACATCTAATTCTACATAACACCTGCACTATATAAGGACATTTTATTTAAAAAAAATATTTTTATATGGTGTAAATCAGGATGAACTGAAATGGATTAAGAATATTTTAACGAATAGATACCATCAAACCAGGGTCCAGAATAACATATCCAATAAAAGCGTAACTAAATGGGGTGTGCCACAGGAAAGTTTCTTGTATCCACTGCTCTTTATTATTTATATTAGTGATGTACATGATGTACTCAGAAATTCATTTGTGAACTTGTTTGCTGATGATATTCTCATCTCTGTCTCTGGAACGGATTATGAGCTAGTAGATGTTGGGGCTGATAAGCCGGTCAAAGAATGCCGACATTTTCCCACGATCTTGATTTTTTTCCCACCCTAAACCACCCCAACATCTACTTCAGCTAATAACTATAACATTAAATAATGAAGTAAAACTTTTATATGAATGGCTGTGTCAAAATAAATTAAAAGTAAATAGTTGAAAAACTATAAGCATGTTTATTGTTTCTAGAATGAATTGTCAAAAGTTCCTAAATTTAGGTCATTTTCTTGCTATAAATCAGGATGTTATTGACTTTGTTTCCGAAATAAAGTATGTGGGAGTTATTTTGGACCCGCAACTAAATTTTAGTAAACATGTTGATTATGTATGTAAAAAAGTGGGTAAAAAGATGGGATTCTTCAGTTGAGTGACAAATTGTATGTCTCAGTGGACTAAAGCGATTGTGTATATTTCTAGAATTTTTTCCTACTTTTCATATGTTTATTCTTTATTAATTTCTTTTACAAAAGAAGAGATGCATAAGCTCCAATTAGAAAAGAACAGAGTTATGCTCATTTTACTGAAGGGGAGATAGATGCACTCCAGTTAATGATATGTTACAATCGTTAAACTGACTAACTATTGAACAGTGCATTAAGAGGGCGAACCTTGTTTTAATATATAAGATTGAACGTAACATACCGCCAGACTATTTAAAATGTTACCTTCAAAACCGGTCTAATTTTCAGGGTTGATATGTGAGATCTGATCAAAATTACAATATTCTTATGGTAAGAACAACAGCACTACAAAAAACTTTGTTTTGTGATGGAGTGCGCTTATATAATGTTCTTTCTGAGGATAGTAAGCTGACGCCTGACTTGCGATCATGTAACAAAAAACTTTTTAGGCATTTAAGAAACGTTTAATGGTGTATATTTTTTAACTTCGTTTTTGTTTTCTTTGTGTGCTTTTTCGTGCCTTTTTGTGTTTGCCAAAATTAGTTTTTAAGGAATAGGTTTGTAATGAATGCATTATGAGTTCCATATACTTGTATATTTTTCTATGAAGAATTTAACTAGCCTAGTGATAAATAAAATTTATTATTATTATTATTCTATTTCGTTTACGCGCTCGGCCGTTTTTGGTCATGTTTGCTAGCATTTTTCACGTATTCCACAGACTTTTCGATGTCAAATAAAAATAAGGGCTTGTAAAATAATACTTCTACTTTCAAAATATTTTTACGATGCATCCAGTCACGCTGAAAGATGAAAATTGTGCAAAAATTGATTAGCAGACAGCGCCTGGTTTTAGCACGCGTAAAGTATTTTAGATTTTCCAGATTTTTGAACCTTAAATCATTTTTCTTTACTTCATCTTTTCTTGGATTTAGGCTCTTTATTTAACAAAAAAGCCAAAACTATTTGACGTTTCGCCCTTTATTTATGCCACAGGTCTCATAATAAATTAAAAATACTATTTACTGATTTAAAAAGTAAAAATCCTCTCATAAATAAACCAAATGTAGTATATTCGATCCCTTGCACAAATTGTCCCAAAAAAAATATATAGGCATGATGAGCCAATTACTCAAGAACTGATTGAATAGCTATAAATATACGAAAAATGCCTCAACAGCATTAAACAAACACACACAGGATGAAAAACATACCTTCGACTATAACAGTACCATAATTAAAAACAAAGACATGAATTACCAAAAATTGCAAATAAACGTATATAAGCAATTTAACCCACATTTACACCAGTCTAATTTAAATAAAAATATTAAGTATTCGATCCTGTTAATAAACATTTTATTCTTTACAAATTGTCTCTTGACATCATCGAAATTCCGTCATTATTTTTGATTTTATGAACAAAAAACAAAAATATCACTGCTGATAATTTTTAATGTGATGACACAGTCGGTACCCTGATAATATTTTTGTCACAGAATCACTTGTTATTTTCTCTATTGATTGACCTAAAACTCCATCGCACGAACGGGCGAAGCCGCAACTAGTTACTGCTAATTATCAATAAATAGGTAACCTTTAAATACCAATCCATTATGTAGTAAAACAGTTCTTAAATTTTTGCATAAATTTCTCACGCAACTGCCTTAAACTATCATTTTATAACACTGCCGTCAGAACAAAGTAAATATCTAGTTTCTAAATCATCCGAAAACGATTTAAAATTGAATTATAACTTAATTTCAGTGTAGCCGTAGAAATGGGCTAACCTGGGCGCCCTCCCATGTAATCTACCCTTCAAGATAAAACACATTCTCTTATGTACGATCCCTTTGTAATTTCTGGTTAGAAATTAAACGATTTAACCGGATCAGACCAGCATTATTTTTGTACGCCCACCCCTTTGTTGCTCAGATAACACTATAATTGTAAGGACTACATTACCGGTTTTCTCCAGTTACTGTGTAATTATGGACTTCTGTAAACCTAACTAAAATTACATGGTGATTTTATTTAGAATTAGGTTGAATACTTATTGATGATTAGTTTATCTTGTTTTGGCTAAATTAGTTGTGCGATAAAATATGGTAAACCATTTATTAAATTTCAACATAGGTTATTAGTTTGTACACATACCATATTAACTGATTAAAACTTACACAGAGCTGGCTGATGGGCTTTAATATGTTGGATTTATCTACTAGGTAACTCCAGGTTAACGTGCAACATTTAATTAGAAAATTGGTGACATTTGCGTAAAATGTGAAATTAGTATCAGATATTGCTGGATATTTATAGGCTATGGTAACTTGTACAAGCCCAGATTATTTTATTTTATAGGTGCCTCGCGACACGGGAAGAAATATTAAAATTAGAAAAACAAGAGAAACAATATTCTATGCAGATTTATATTAGATTGAACCTGATTTTATTGTTTACGTTTCGCTATGTAATTTTCTATGCGTTAGTTGTACAAGTATTTTGAGAACTAAGATCTAAAACTATATCTTGTAGTATTCTAATTTTTATCACTACTATTAGTGTAATCGCGATATTCTTTTGCAATCTTACAATTTCTCTGACTGTAAAAGTAGGTCCTAGGCAAGCAAGGTCACAAAAATTGGACCCTTCAACGTCAAACGCACCGCCACAGTTGTCGTATCTGTAAGATAACAAAACCCGTACGTAAAAATACTACTAAAAATTAAAAAATAGTAGAACTCAACCAGCCACACCTGTTTTTATTAAGACTTACAATTTCGCAGAAGATTGTATGCCTCTCGCCATCTATGAGCATCGGTTTTAACTGGAGTCGCGATTTTATTGGATTTCTATATCGGTAAACTTTGTCGATTTTTGTGTCCGAGAATCTTTTTCTGGTGCAGTTTTGGGTAGATAATACTGAATTTTGGGAGTAAGTCTTGTCGAATATTTTTCCCATAATTAGGACCGTGGCTTTAGAAAACATCTTGAAATATGCCTTTTGACAAGTCTAGTTATTGACATTTTTGCGAAATCAGCGATTTTCTTTGTAACTGGTCTTTCTAGCGGCCGTGTAGAATTATTAAAGAATAAAATCATTGATTTTATATGTACTGTTTTATTGGATTTGATTAATCGACACCGGAATCAGGTAACTACATTTTATATTTTTATTTTTGATCGCCGAGTTCAATAAATTAAATGAATCCAACTTTGTTCACGCCATAACCTCATGAATTAGATTACTAACTCCGATATTTCTCTTTTCTTTTAGTTGCCAGCATTTAAGCATTTAAGTAGTTTCAAGTTTTATCCAGCTTTTAAGGAATTTAAATAATTCCAAACTTTTACCCAGCATCTAAACAATTCACAACATTGAAATTATTTATTCAAGTTTTACTTCAGTTTCTGCAAGCCATTATTCTAGTTTTGAAGCTTTATCAGTTATTTGTTCCATGTTTTTATACAAGGCTTAGCCCATATTCTTGCCGTCCTTAATAGAGATACCACATATATCTCCGACATTAAATATATTTGTTGGCGAATGCGTTGCGTCTGTTTCCCTTTTGGCCACTGACTACATACAAGACAATAGCACGATCCTACGACGGGTCCTAAGAAATAGTAAATCGTTCAAGGGCTGTGCTGTTTTTATGTATTTCATGTGCCCGACCATCCATTGGTGAATGAACTCCCGAAAACTAGTACTTACAAACAAATACGTAGTTGTCTTGTTTAAATTTGTAAATAAGAACCTATTACTAATATTTAAAGGAATTTACAACCTTCACTGGCAGAAAACGTCCTTTTTGCTTTATTATTTTTAGCTAGAACTGTCATATCTATGTCATTTTTGCTTTATTATTTTTAGCTACAGCTACCAAATATTATTATTAAAGTAAACTTCACAATTGAGTACAAATACCTTGAGTTTTTTTAACTAAATTGAAAAGTCTATCTGTAGATACTAAGCCTTCCGAGAGTTACCATTTTTTTAGTTTTGAGCTATAGATGGCGCATTAAATTTGGACTTTCGGGAATCGTAACTTCAGGAAGTGCTGTTTTAGCATTTTGTAGCAAGTGAACCATTATAACCCAGCCCAAATATAATTGCCACGACTATAAGAGGTAGCTGACTGAGTCACTGTGGATTTTTCAAAGAATGGAAATTAACAGCATAACATAACCAACTTTAATAACTATATATAGACTATTCAATAAAATAAGTATTATAGTGGCGCCCAATATGGGGCAACATTATAGCACTTATTACTTAATTACTCACTTATACATCATTGAATAAGTCAGTAATTAAGTAATAAGTGTTATAATATACTTCAAAAAAATTATAGAGATATATTCGAACATTGTAACCCTGGTTTAGCTGCTGTAAATTACTCTATAATTATCGTTAAATGCTGCTTAAGATGGCCTAATCAGGATGGGAATGTTACATAATATATGGCCAGTAGATGAACAATTATCTGAATTCCGTTTTTCTTGGGCTATTATTTTAAGAAAAACTTCTCCAATAAAAAACAGACGATAGTAAGTTTTTGATAAATACGCTTACGTTTACTTTTAACTGCGAAAATAAAGTTTGCATTCTCTATCTAGTAAATTTAAATTAATTTTAAACAAAGTAACCGAAAAAAAATAATTCTCTCTAAACTTTCGATTACCATATTCTTTCTTACCCAAAATGATAACCAAAAGTAACTTTACCTGTATAGAAACTTTTTGAAAGCGAACTCTTTATAAAAATAAGTAAATTTATGTGATGCATTCTGTTACCCGGAAAAAAACACTTGAAAAAGGGAAGTATGTGAAGGAGAAATATTGAAACCAATTTCACCTGCGAGCTCAAGAAGCGAACTTATTTGTTCATTTATCTGGGAATTAAAGAACCAACTTAGAACATTCGTAATATTGTCTGACGATTGTTGTTATGTCTGACTAGGCACTTTCGTTTTTGTTTATTGATTATTTTTTATATTCCTTCCCAGTAGCGTTTAAACTGATAAGGTAAGAATTTGTTTATGCTCATAGGCTCATACAACAAGCATTTTGCCAACATTTAATTTCAAGTTTCTTTAAAATTAGCGTTAATTTTTTTTTTCATTCTGGTAATTTTTCGGAATAGCGGAAACACTAAATTTTCCCAATTTTTCGATAATTTTTACATACACAGGAATATGAAATTTTTTTTTGGTGATCTTGAATGGTTTTTCCAATTTCTTCTTTCACTCTCCCCTGTCACTTTTGTGTATTTTCCGACCTGTTTCGTTACAATTTGCCACTTTCACTAAAAACATATGAGCACTCCGAATTATAGTACATTTATCTTAAAATTGTACAAAAAATTTTGCTAAAATATGGCGCAAAACATGAAAAATAGAGCAGGAAAATGAGAGGCAAAACACTTAGGTATTGAGAGAAGCACCGAGCATTGTTATCGAATGTTTTCCTATAAAATTGCACAGATTTTGTTTGGACTCTTCATTTTCTTTTATTATTTTCTACATACTACTAAGTAGAACAAAAAAAGCGCAAACAAATTAAATGTTGAAATGACCACCATTAATTGCATTTAAACTACCCAGGTTTTTCCTGGGCTTGCTATAACAGCACGTCGAAAACGGGAGAAAATAGGGTTATTTTTAATTTCCATAAAAATTCCTTAAGGTAAGCACTTAAAAACACAAAAAAGATTTAAAAAAAAATAATGTAATGCTCCCAATTTAAAAAAAAAGTATTTCTTTCACATTTAATCCGTGTAACAGCGATATTCTTCCCAGTTTTAACACTTTTTCCCAGTGTTATCATGAGGTAAGCAAGGTCAAGAAAATGGGACTCTTCAACTTCAAAGCTGCCGCATCTGATTATCCTGTAATACAACTAATAATTAGACATCATATCGCGTAGTAAGAAAAAAATTCAAATAGTTTATTACTCTTAAACTAGTAGCAATATAATGTTAATAGATCTCTTCCAAAAATTTTAAACAGAGAAAATCTCTCATCATTCTCTCATGTTAATTCAATTCCGGGACTGGTATTTCACCTTTATTCATGTAACTTTAAGAGACATAATGAATATTTCATGAATTAATTAACAGTTTAATTATCAAGTGAAATAATGCATTTTACAATTTGGATTACAGAAAATTACATTCCCATGAACATTTATTTCAGAGGCAACTTAATCTGCAAAAATTTGTTGTGAAGGATTCTCATTTCGGATAAGTCTAATTGAAATAAATATAATTACTTGTCGCTAGAAATTGGGATATTTAATCTTTTTGGACTAGCTCATTATAAAGCAAGATGAAACAGGTTTTAGGTAATTGTTTTTACTTTGCCCCTATACATTGAAAGTTATAATTCTAGAGATTACAACTTCTATTTAGTTAGTCATAACTGTAAAGGTTATGACTCTTTTTAGAGTAACACAGTCCTTACATTTAATATTTAAAATCAAGAATAAAATAAATGTCTACTCACTTGCAAAAGATATCATTCAAATGTTATACTTTTTCGTAACCCAGTACTGGGTGGTTTTTATGGAATAATCAAAGAATACTATTTAGTCGATGGTGAAGAAAAATAAATTTGATAGCTATCATACAAGAATGAAGTTTCTCAGTAAACCGAAATAAAACAAAATACCTATTAATTGGAAGTCCCTAGGAAGATCTCATTTTGGAAGAACACGAGATAATAGGTACAATGTGTAACTTGGAACTGTGTTTAACTCAAAAGAGAAAAACAATTCCATTTTCAAAAGCAGTGTGATATGGAAATTGAACAAGAACATAGAGCGACATCTACTTGGCCTAGAACTGAACTTTAGGAGAAGATCGGCTAGCATAGTAAGAACAGAAAAAATTAATAATAGACCAAATAAAAGTTAATACAATTCGTGCAAAGAATAGATGAAGAACATCTTCCGAGGAAGGTACTTATAACACATATTTTTATTTCAGAAATGGAAGGCTGAAAAAATTCCACATCCAATACTGTAAATAATGTAAAGGTTTAGGTGTCATCTGGAGATAATTTAAAGATAAAATCTTCTCATGTTCCTAAGTGATGCTAAAGTAGTTATTACCTTCCTCAAGATAATAAGGAAAAATTTAAATAGTCTTGAAGGACACTCACTGTCGAATGTTTTTTCTTGAACCCCTACGACATTTGTGTTCAAGATTTTTCTCAAAAATATGATTTTACACTGATATTAGCGTAGACAGCGAAAAAGAATACAATAAATCTTTTGGGAGCGACTCTTAAAACACCGCTGAACGGAAAATTTTCAAAGTTTTTCATGTATGCATCCAGCGACATGGGTTTTCCTTCGAAATATCACTTTAGTCTTGTAACGAATGACCTTTATAGTCAATCTCAAGGGCAAGGTGAAATTTACCATCATTTGCTCCGTTTGATTAAATCTATCCTCATTGCCTGTAGTTCCTGAATTTACGAGTGATTTACACAAATCCATGAAAAAAAAAGTTTGCCCTTCAAATAACTCAATATGACACCTAAATCTCCACATTGTTTAAGCAGAATGTGGAATTTTCTCCTCTTTCCATTACTCAAATAAAAAATATGTGTTCCTATTTAAAAAAAAAATCACTTGATTTTGAAATAACCGTTAAGGTCCCTCTCAAGGTCAAATTCGTGGTCACTGTTCTCCAACCTTACAACTTTTATATGAAGGCTCTATGTCAATAATTTGTTTCCAGTTGTCAAAATAAATGCTGTGTCTTGTCAAGAGCTGATGTTGAAAAAAGGCTGATGTTGTCTATGCTGAGTTTATATTCTTTTAGCCTGATTGATCTACAAGCAGCAAGCAGAGAAGATGCCAAACCAGATTTTGACGAAACGTCTGCGAACTTCTAAAGAAACCAAATGAACGAACGAATGTATTCCCGGATTAATACTGAATTATATATATATATATATATATATATATATATATATATATATATATATATATATATATATATATATATATATATTTATATATTTCAGAGCTCCAGGGGGAAAAGTCCGGTGGTTCATGCTTATTTAATTCATTACATTTGTTCCACTAAAAGGAATTTCATGTTAATGTGAGTTGATAATTTAAAAAAGACTTTTATATTGGTTTTTATCTTGTTATCTAATAAACTTTTGACAAACAAATATTTAATTGTAATATAATTTGATCTCAGTGAGTTGTAACATGTAAAATAGGAAAATATAATCAAACACTTGATATTTACCACACGCAAAAATGGAACATTATTGAGGTGTTTAAATGAAAATGTTTTAATCAAAACATCGTTGTGTTCAAATCCAGTTTAATAAAAGCTAATAACGGATTCCGCACCAAAAATTGCTTTTTGGTGTCCGCTGTAATAACCTCATGAAAAGCTCGTGTAAAGATTGCAATTTTCATTACAATTTTTTATTTATGACGGCCGTAATACAAAAAAAAATGTAACTATAATTATCTTCGCTTTTAAATTTAAAAAATAGCCATGTTGATTCACATTAGTACACCAGTCACACAACAGCTAAATCATCAATGAATAAAAGTTGTTCAATTGGCCGGTCAGAAGGCAAATTTTTAAATAATAATTTTTATTTAGAAGAATTAGTGGAAATCCAAAACAACAAAGTTCAAATAAAGAGAATAATAAGCTATATATGTCCATTTTTCCGAGATCTTGAGAAAACTGGGTTTTGCAGTAACCATAATTTTGCTAGCACGAATCAATAAAATTAATGGATTTTCTACATGTTTATGTTTTGGCTTAGAAGCTAGAATACTGCATTATTGAAAAGCCCAATCATCTAAAATCATAACGTTTTGCGCATATTCCTGTTTTTTAGTGGTTTTTCTGATCTTAGTTTCACGAGATCCAGGTATGTGACTCCAATTTGGAGAGGAGATTCTATTAAACACAGCATGGGTTTAAAAATATTTAGAAATACATTGTGTTTTAAACTTAGTTCCCGCTGTTTTAAAAAATATTGTCCTTCAGAAGCTTTGACTTTTTCCCATCTTTCACACAACAAATGGATTCCACACACACCAATAGAAATCGTTGGTTTTTGAGGAGATCGATATTTTCAAAAGACTTGAAATGCTGTGATGAAAAGTTATTCTGAATCACTCGAAACTGAAATGATAATCACATTGCTAAATCTGGCAAATACCGCGGGTGAGGTAAGACTTCCCAGTTTATATCTTTTATATATATTTTTTACGGATTATGCTACATGTAGTCGAGCATTATCATGGAGCAAAATTAGTTTATTATAACGTTTGGCGTAATCAGACCTTTTTTTTTAGTTTCATCAATTGTTGTTTATAGCTGTGATTCTTTTACCTGGTTTCAGCAACTCGTAGTATACTATACCTTCTTAATCCCATCAAACATACAGCATCACCTTGTGAGCATGAATATTGTATATTATCTCATATAGAGCATAGTCACCATAAGCTTCTTAAAGCAAGCGATGATTTATAGCAGCGCTTTTCGTTACATTAAAGCAAAAAGCAAAGCTGTCTTATTGATTCAAAACCTGACATTTTCGATATCTCAAATAAAATGGTGGGAATTAAATTTAAAACCCAGTATTTATTAAGTTACCGTTTTTACTTCTTCAGACAGATTATTTCCTACAAATTCAACCTCCACTTACGTTTCGACTACTTAATGGTGTCGTCAGTGGAGCTGCAATGAACTAAGAACACAAATCACAAAAACAATTGTTCATATAAAATCTTAATTTTGAGACAGTCGGTAGAATGGTAAACATACTGATGCCAGTCTGTAAAATCTTAACAGTCCAACGACATCTACACATACATCGGAGTAGTATATGGACAGTTTTTTTGTGATTATGTTTGCTACATTTTCTACTTATTGTCTGGATAGAATACTGAAATTATAATTTGAAAATATAGAAAAATCACACATGAATCTCAAATTCAATTATGAAAAACATTTTTAAATAAATGTTTTCATCTTATCTATTATATGCTAATTTTAATTTGATATCATACCGGTGGTAACAGACACATACATAACAGATACAATTATTTATTCAGAATATTATTAAAAGTAATTATTATTAAAGAAGCATTTGATTTCAATATCAATAAATAAACAAATAATATATGTATTATATATAAATTACACTACAATATAGTAACAGATAAAATTTCTAGGCAATCTACACTAATTGACATTGCTGTGCCTAACAACCTAAGGCCAAAATACAACGAGAAGATCGCCAAATACAGGAATCTGGAGGTGCAGATTTGAAGAGAATGGGCAGTAAATGGCGTCCAAATGATTCCCATAATTTTATCAATAATTGGAGTGATACCAAAGAACCTCTTGCAGAACATCAAGGAACTTGGCCTTAGTGAGCATCTGTATAAACCGATTGAGGAAGCAGTTCTCCTTGCAAACGCGCAGACCATTCGAAAGTTTGTAGGAAATACAGCAGACCACGTCACCAAGGACCCGATGGAAAGGGTTCCCACAGAGCTTCATTGTTTTGGTATCTTTATATATCTGGTATGAGTCACAATAGCGCTGTTTCGTTCTCATTGAGACTCATCAGTGCCTTATCTACTATTTTCAAACTGAGAAAACAGCAGACAAGATACGCACAGCGATATCTCGACAGATCACTCAATAACAAAAAGCCACATCGACTAACAACGTTGTATAAAATACTCATGTGGTGACCCGCTAGTAAAGAAGGTTAATATATGGACAGTTGAAATGCAGATCTGAATAAACTCTTACTTAAATCTATCCTCATTTTCGGAAACCAGATTCAAGTAGATTTTAATAAAAATAACATTGCAATTAAAATTAACAATATAACTTTATCCTTTTCTGACTCCTGTAAAAGTTTAGGCTTAATATTAGATTAAAAGTTGAGTTTCAAAGAACCTGTTACAGTTAAGCTACATATGTTTATAAAAAAATCTAAATTTCAGTAACAAATAAAGAAATCTATCTGCTGTATTTAAATAGTTGTAGCGTAATAGAAATAAGCTTTAACGAATTAACTGAAGTTACATTTTGAGCTTTTAATTAATTTTTATCACCTTTCATTATTAAGTTTTTAATAGATTTAACTTATTTTTATTTCAGAGTAATCCTGGACTAGTAGTTGGATTTTTTTTCAATTTTTCAAATAATAAACTTGGTGTTAAATTTCAAGTTAGAATAAAATCTGCGGGTATGATTTTATTCTAACTTGTTTTTAAAATTGCAAAAATTAGGAATTTTACATATTCTGAAAACAAATTTGGTACTCATATTTCACCTGTCCATTAGTATCCAATAATAATGATTATCTATCTAAAAGCTATTTCAACACATTCCTAATAATATATTTTGTTTCAACTCTCTATATCAAACTTACAATGAGATATTATGTTTAGCGTCAACCCTTACAAATGTGAAAAATGCCTACGGTCATGACACAAAAATGGCTGGTATTTTTAAAAAGGCATTCTTAAAAAATAACAATAATTGTTTCGGACTCCCATAAAACAGGGTTGATGATACGGCCAAAAAAATGTTTATTTTTTTTAAATGGACTTTTTAATTTTAATTGATATCAAGGGGTGAGTGTTTGTGGAATTTTAGCATATATACAATGAACATTATAAGGATGTTACTAAGCATTATATTTATCACAGTATAAATAGTATTTTCCACCGGTATATAAAATAGCGGCAGCGTTCGGCTCCATGATTCGTACAGTATGTTCCTCCAATAAAACCTCAACCGAATAAAACAGCAAATTAAATGTTAGAAGCTTATTAAATAAATTTGGGCTAAAGTACACATAAAACATCGTGAAGGATTCTAGAGGTACAATTTAAGTCAATAGAACGAAAAGATGTTCGCATATAACCGGAAATAGCAATATCTGTTGTTTCAAGCCAAGATTTACCGTCCGTGTGTAAAGCAAAATAAAGAAATTGATAATTTACTAGGTACATATAGGTGGCGTTTCTATTCCGAAAGGGATATAAAATAATTTAATACTCTCTTAAAGTCAGTAGCAACTTTAGTAAGCCATATTTCTGTTTTCTTTAATTTAAAAAACCGAAGGTATTTATGTGTTGCTCTTACAGCAGAATACAATTTATTTTTTATATTTCACTTCAGTCTCGTTATATGAGTGAGATTTCGGAGGTATATTCCGTAAACTTTGATTTATTCATATATCCTTATCTTAATAAGGTTAGTTTTGAGATACCATTGTTTCGATCACCGAAGAAAGTATCTAGCAGGATTGGTAAACTTAAATTCTATAAAATTTAGATCCAACTTAAATAGAATAAATTTTCTACATAAAATTCATCAGAAGTATGCTTCAGTTTATAACCAAAAAAAATATGATTCTTAAGTGATAGCATTTATGATAGGCCTGGTTAAAACTCTCGAAAATTTAATAAAAGTGTAATGGATAAGCCATAAATGTAAAATATAAGACACTGACTCTGCGTTCTGGTGATTAGATACGCACTTCGTACTGAATATTGGACAATTTTGGGAAGCTGTTGGAGTCGACAAAATCAATATAAAAATGATTATTTTCTGCTATTCATTCTAGACATATATCATTATGATTTCAAGACAAAAGGCTTCGCAATCCTTCCAAGGAATATTGACTCATAGCAAGGATACAAAGATACCAAAAATATGGAACCCTGTGGGGACTATTTCCATGTTATCGGGTCCTAGGTGACGTGGTCTGCTGTATTTCCCACAAACTTTCGGACGGTACGCTCAATTGCAAAAAGAACGGATTATACAGATGCTTACTAAAGCCCAGTCCCTTAATGTCCTGCAGGAGGTCCGTTGGAATCACTTCAGTTGCTGATAAAATTATGGGAATCATTTGGACACTGTTCATTGCCCATTATCTTCGAATTTGCACCTCCAGATGTCTGTATTTGGCGATCTCTTCGTTGTATTTTGGCGTTAGATTGTTGTTGTTAGGTACAGCAATGTCGATTAGTGTAGTTCATCTAGAGATTGTATCTGTTAGTATAATGTCTGGTCTATTATAAGCAACTGTCTGATCCGTCAGAATCGTTAGGTCCCAATATAACTTGAACTCTTTGTTCTTAAGAATAGGCTCCGGATTGTATTTGTATTTTCCTACCTGCAATAAATTTAACGTATCTGCTAACTTTTGATGGAGTATCTTAGCGGTTGAGTCATGTCTTTCTTTATACTCAGTTGCGGCAAACGCAAATTATTATCATTTAAAAAAAAAACTCTGTAGATCTTTGTGAAATTTATAACTCCAAAATTTGTAATAGCTCTCCGAAAACAATTTGATCCCTGATATATTTTTTTAGGTGCTTAATTATTATTTTTTTCTTGCCTCGGAAATTGGGCAAAATCCGTTTTATCCATCAGCAATTCTTTATTTAACGTTAAGTAATAAAAGAAAATTAAATTTTATTTTTAAATTTAAAGTGCCATGAACCAACTGCTTAAATTCAAGTCAAACATAGGGGAAAAATACAATTTTACGATTCAATTGAATAACTTTATTTTTATGCGCACATAAACACGAAAAACCCAATTCCATTTGCTTTGGTAAATGAAAACAAAAACTGTATTTTTTAGAGTCGTTTAAATAATCGTTATAGTATCGCGTTTACCCTTTTTGAATACCCTAAACTAAAAATTGAGACTCTCGAACTAGTTAGAAAGTATCTGCATAATAAATCGAATTTTTTTTTATTTATATTTCTTTATTGACTTAAAATACCCTCTGTGGGATGTATGTTTGCGTTATCTCTAACACAACTGGATGAAGTTTTTTACATTCTTCTTGGAATAAACTTTTTCATCGCTTTGTTTTAATTAGCAAGATCGTAAGATTTTGTCAGTTATTTTTATTCTCGATTCGCCTTTTAGGCGAGACATTTGACCTTAAAATTGATGTATGTTTTATCCTTGTCCAACTTGCTGACGTAAGTGGTATATTTGCCAAGGATAATATATTTTGTTTTATCTTCTGAAAAACTGTCAATAATAATTTAAAAGTGGGTTGTCCATGGAATTTTGCAAAATTTTAAAAGGTAATTTTATTGCAGAAAATAATTATTGATATACAAACGGTGAAAACCCTTAATAATTTATTAGTTATATAATTGCAAATTTCAAAAGATTTATCCCCTAGTTATGTTTTCCTAGTATTTGGTGAGTGTAAAGTTTATTGATACTAACAACATAAATACTTGTTGCAAAAGTTTATATTATTTAAATGGATGTATGTTATGACAAGTAATTTAAATAACAATAGTAAGTAAAGTTCATTATTATACTAATATAAACTTATATCATAAAAGGAAATAATAGAATATTTGCTTTTTTTGATAAAATGACTTTAACCAAACTAAAAATATAAAACAGGTTCAAATGTAACTTAAAGAAATTCTAATATTAGGAATAATTTTTGACCATTAACTCAAATTTAAGGCAATCAGATAGAGTTAATTTGTACCGCTCCATTTAAACCTTTTGGTATTATTTGCATTCCTCTCTAAAATTCGAAGCAATTAGACTATTAATTTACATATTCATAAATTGCAACGTTTAACTACCTTTCTATCCGCCTATAACTCAAGAAGCACTACACATATTTTGGTGTAGTTTTTAGTATTGCCTAGAAAATCTCTTTAGGGAGATTTTTACGTATAAATTACTGGGTCTGAAGTATGCGGCAGCAACCTAATAAAGATGTCTCAATTACGTTTTTCCTGTTATATATACAGGGTGATTCAAAAATCGATCACGAAACTTAAGGGGGTGATTCTACTTGACAAAATAAGGGTAGAGCTTCATATAATTTTTTTTCAAAATGTCATTCGTTTTCGAGTTACAAGCCGTCCAAGTTCAAGTTTTTATTTTTTGTTTTTTGAATTACTCGCTTACAGGAAAACCGATTTGACTAATATTTGAAAGATAGGCTAAGTCTTCTGCGCTTCATCATTTTAGTAACAATTCACATTGATTGTTTGCCGCTAGAGGGCACTTTACCTACATTGAAAATTGTTTTTTTGTCATAATTTTTTAGTGTTGACAGCTACAGTAGTTTTTGGCATAATTTCTGAAAGACTGATGCCAGGCCTTTAAAAAAGGTGCTCTTTATTTACATCGCTAAACCCAACGGTTTAGACGTAAATCACCCTTAAAAATTAAGTGGTAAATTTACTTTTCTCATTTCATTACCACCAGCTACCAGGTAAATAGCTATCAAAGTATACTAGAGCTGTCAGTTTAACATCAAATAAATTCGCTTTTTAAACTATTTAATTTATAATCTTAAAATAACTAATAATGGCTAATCAGTAAATATTCATATTTATACATTTAATTGATAAAAATTAATGAAACAGTACTAAACAAACTAAAAAAGATTCTCAAAATGTCCCCCATTTTCTTCCATACATTTCCTAACACTCCTCAAAAAATGTCGCCTAACTCGATGAAAAATTTCTGGTGTTTCTTTAATAATTTGGCACTTTTCGATTATCCTGAAGCGAAGATCCTCGACGTTGATTACTGGAATATCGTACACCAATTGTTTCAAATGACCCCAAAAGAAAAAATCCATAGGATTAAGGTCTGGTGACCTCGCTGCCCATGCCAATGGTCCACTTCGTCCTATCCATCGCTCAGGATACGTTGCATTCAAATACTGTCGGACACGTATACTAAAGTGGGGCGGAGCTCCGTCTTGGAGGATCCACATGTTGGCCCTTACTTCCAATGGCACATCTTCCAGATACAATGGGAGACGATTTTGGATAAAATCTAAGTATACGTCACCAGTTAATGGGCCATCAAAGAAATGAGGACCAATAAGGTAATCTCCTATTATCCCTGCCCACACATTTAGTGAAAATCTACGCTGATGTTTCGTTTCTACCACATTGTTTGGGTTCTCGTAAGCATATGTGTGGATGTTGTGTAGATTTGTTATGCCATCACGAGTGAAACCAGCTTCGTCAGTGAATAATATGACGCCAATTAATCGATTATCGTGTTCATACTTAGCTAGGATCTGATTGCACATTTCCAACCGTCTCGGCCGATCATCGTCATAAAGAGCCTGCACCTTTTTTGAATGAAACGGGTAGAGTTGTTCTTCTCTTAGTATCCTCCATGAACTAGCCCGACAGAGCCGCACTTCATTCCCAATTTTTCTAGTACTAATACCTGGATTATCTTCAATAATTTCAAGCACTCTTTCTTCTTGTTGCACGTTTCTAGCAGTTCTAGGTCTTCCCCTATTTCCATTATAACTTTTAAAGGAACCACATTCCGCAAGCCTCCTGTGCACACTGGAAAATGTTTGAGCATGAGGGATATTTCTTTCCGGATAACTCTCCATATAATATCTTCTTGCCAACTCTGCATTACCATTTGCTTTTCCATAACAAAAATGGATATCACAATATTCGATATTTGAATATTGGTGATTAGCCATTATTAGTTATTTTAAGATTATAAATTAAATAGTTTAAAAAGCGAATTTATTTGATGTTAAACTGACAGCTCTAGTATACTTTGATAGCTATTTACCTGGTAGCTGGTGGTAATGAAATGAGAAAAGTAAATTTACCACTTAATTTTTAAGGGTGATTTACGTCTAAACCGTTGGGTTTAGCGATGTAAATAAAGAGCACCTTTTTTAAAGGCCTGGCATCAGTCTTTCAGAAATTATGCCAAAAACTACTGTAGCTGTCAACACTAAAAAATTATGACAAAAAAACAATTTTCAATGTAGGTAAAGTGCCCTCTAGCGGCAAACAATCAATGTGAATTGTTACTAAAATGATGAAGCGCAGAAGACTTAGCCTATCTTTCAAATATTAGTCAAATCGGTTTTCCTGTAAGCGAGTAATTCAAAAAACAAAAAATAAAAACTTGAACTTGGACGGCTTGTAACTCGAAAACGAATGACATTTTGAAAAAAAATTATATGAAGCTCTACCCTTATTTTGTCAAGTAGAATCACCCCCTTAAGTTTCGTGATCGATTTTTGAATCACCCTGTATATATATATATATATATATATATATATATATATATATATATATATATATATATATATATATATATATATATATATATATATGTATATATATATATATATATATATATATATATATATATATATATATATATATATATATATATATATTTTCACGGATTCCTCCGTGTGAGATGCAATGGCAGTGGATACATTCACATTATGCCGTTGTAGTGCTGAAATCACATTCAGCAAACGTACAACTATATACAACTCCGTGTATAGATGAAGTCAAATGCGAACAGTAAATGCAAACTTCGTTCCATCATGTCCCTTCCCTGAAAGACTCACAAACAGAATAATAAAACACTGAACTTACGAACTATATAATAAGAACGTCCCTACACAAAATAATAATAATAACAACCCAAGAACATATGTTGCAATATCATACATTAATTCATTGTCAGAAAAAGTTACACACATCCTCAAACAGCGCGATATTATAGTTTGCCACAAAACATACAATCACTTGTCACCACTGTTTACAAAGTTAAAAAGTAAGGTAACCCACAAAAAGAAATTCAATGTTATTTATTCCATATCATGTCTAAATTGTCCACAGAACTATATTGGAATGACAACACAATATCTAGATAGCAGATTGAACGGACATAAATACACAAAAAAACACAACAACAGCGTTACAAAAACATGAGACAAATTTTAAACATGAATTTGATTGGACACAAAGATTCTAACCAAAGAACGAAACTACCATGAACTTTAAATAAAGGAAATGCTACATATAAAAAAATAAAAACAAGCAATCAATGACAACAAGATATCAAAAACCTAAGCCTAATATATTTCAACCTAATACCAACTATTGTAGCCCTTGTTGTTTTGCAACACACAAAACTAAACAAAAATGTTCCCAAATAAAAAATAACAAGTTGATAGTAACCAAGAAAATCTTGAAATATTTCACTAAGAAACACAACACAAGTAAATTGACGTGAGTACTGTAAAAAAATAATTAATATATATATATATATATATATATATATATATATATATATATATATATATATATATATATATATATATATGTATCGTCTTGAACTCTTTCTTCTCCAGTAGAGTATGGCACTTACTCTGCGAACTCTTGGCGGCGGAATCGTTTCTTTCCTTGTATTTCAATACAGCAAATGCTTGGCATCCTCTGGCTATGTGATGGATTGTCTTTGATGTACGACATCCATGTCGACATTGCTCGTTCTGGATCAAGAGTTTTTGTTTATGAGTTTCAAATGGTTTCTCGTTGGAATGATCTGATCGTGAATAACGAGTAGAAAGCCTTCGGTATCAAGAAATATTTGTCCAGACATCAACCAGTTGTTCGATCCAAGTTTGTCGATATTTTCTTGATTTTACTCGTTTGAGTGTCATCCATGAATGGGAGTCTGGAACCATACTTACAACTTTTCTAGGTTTGGTTTGTGATAAGAAGCCAGTTCATAGTTCCTCACCCGCAACGGTGTTGAATCGTCTACCTCATATGAAAATATGAGCTTAGGTTTGATGGTCGTTGATCCAATTTATTACTAATATCCATCAATCCCTTTCCTCCATAGTATGTTGGTAGCGTTTTCCTCTCAATGTCACTACGAGGGTGATGTTTGTGTGCCTTTGTTAGGAGTGTTCTTACTTTCCTCTGAAGACCTTGTTTGTCCGTCCTGCTCAATTTCACAATTCCGAAAGAGTAACTGAGTGTAGAGCAAGCATAGGTTTTAAGTGTTTGCTGTTTACGTTGGTTCTCAGTACCTACCTCGCCCGTGTAATAAATTCGTGGTTAATTCGTTTCTCCTGGTTCGTTTGTCAGTTTTTTGTACCTATTTCATGCTCAAAAAAATTATAAGTCTGTTCTGCCACCATTGCCATAATGTACCACAATAATTTGACCATTCTGCATCTCAAATTCTCCCTATTGTATCTTTTCTCTAGCTGAATAAAGAAACTCCTTCACAATTTTGAGCATTTGTTCCAGCTGGTTTCTGATGGCAACCATCAATTTAAGATCATCCATATATAGAAGATGATTTAGTCTTTCCAACTCTCACAGATGCTCTTAATACTGAAGCCGCATCTGATGTAATATAATCGGCGTGATAGTGGATTCATGACAAGGCAGAACGATAATGGGCTTAATGAATCTAATTGAGATATTACTCTTCGTATTGAGATTGTATCTGTCTCGATGCTCTTGCTCGAAGATATTTGCATTTGGATTCTAGTTCTCCAAAACAGAAAATTTACTTTGTGTTATTGCTAAAATTTGTATAAAATCGAGATTCGGAGCAACATCGTAAAATTTTGTTATATTTATTAATTACAAGCGATTGTCGTAGTCCAAAACCCATGTTTTAATATGCCCTGTAAACAATCCCACTTTTTATGACTTGAAACCAGGAGTCATTACATAAGTTTTCTATTTACTCACCCACTTTTGGTTCTTAAGTTATATCGTAATCACTTAATTATTATATTGAAACGCTATCAATATTCTTTATTTTTACTTTATAACCCCGTTTACCCAAATTTTTAACTTAAAAATTTGGATTAACTATATGACGTGACATGGCTTTAGAAGGTAATAAGTAAAAACAATTTGGTTACGAAAAAACTCTTTTACGTAATGTCTATAATTTAGGAAAATTTATGGCACTCACGCAGATTTGAAATTATACTTTAATTTTTAGATATTAGAAAAAGTATTACGTTAAGGTAGGTGTTATGGGTATCATTTATAACACTCAATTCGACTCTATAATTTTATTTTTTATAGCAAAATTAATATATTGAAATAAATTTCGTTTTATTTTATTGAAATAGTTCTTCATTTGCAATATATTCGAATTCAGATAAATGGATTAACTGACTTTGAGTTATGCCGTAGAATTTTGAGAGAAACAATTAAGACGTTTTAACAGAAATATCATTATTTGGGACTAAAATAGATATTTTCTTGCGAAGTAGTACTAGTTAGCTTCTTCAACTTCGATAGAGTTTTTAATTTAATGGTGGGCTAAGGTGACATTTTCTGGTGAGTTTTTTAAAACGACAAACTGAGCAGACCTTGACCTACTCACCTCTGTTTATAAAGTAAAATCACAAAGCCATTTTTAAAACAATTTACTGAATTGGCGTTTACAACATGCAATGTTTGGATGATCGATAATTGAAGATGTAGCATTGGGTAAAACATAAGTAAA
This sequence comes from Diaprepes abbreviatus, assembly GCA_034092305.1. Classification (NCBI taxonomy): domain Eukaryota; kingdom Metazoa; phylum Arthropoda; class Insecta; order Coleoptera; family Curculionidae; genus Diaprepes; species Diaprepes abbreviatus. Next base: position 11,373,696 of record JASJET010000068.1, read on the forward strand.
ATGATTTATGCTTACGTATAATCGTCGAGAGGAGTTCCTGGGGTGAGGTGTGCCAAGAAACATATAAATGGACCTAGCGCACGGCTTTCTAGGAAGTTTCTTCCATTAGGAAGAAAAGAGTCGTGAATTATGGTGGTATTGTTATCTGAGGGGTCATCTTCATAATATCGGTATCGTAGACGACCCGATGTGCAGATAATGTCTGGAGGAGGATGAAACTATTGACCATGTCCTCAAAGGATGTTCAGCACTCAATGAACTGCGGCAGAAACGTTTCAGAGATACAATTTTGTTACCAGAAGTAGTTAGGCAATTTCAACTAACGATGTTGATTGAATTTGCAAAGGCGATCGCCCTCGAATGGCCTGCAGCTATGGTGGAATGTAAAGGGCCCAAAGAGGCCTAGGCATAGATGATCAAATACAACCACCTTTCATGTATCCATTCATTCATGCTTATGTATAATATTTACACTGATTGCACTAATAAACTATCACATTGGAATATGTCGAATTTAAATGAGAAAGTCAGATATATCCTTTTCGTACTCCAAAAATTTTAAAACTTATTAATCAGCATAATTTCATAAATAATATTATTTTAATTAATTAACATAATTGTTTATCTGTAAATATTTAAATTTACGACCTTTATTAACTGTGCTCACGTTGCATAACCTGAACTAAAAAGACTTTTAGCTTAAATGACATTTTAAATTAAAGCAGAACTTTAGTTCAACCAAACTAAAACCATTTGGCAACGTCGTTTAGAGCAAACGTTGCCGCTTCTATTATGCGCTTTGTGTGCACTCTCCCGCAGTGGTTAATGTAGTGTTAAACCACATATACATAATCCAGCAAAAATGCTTCAGATAAGAGCTCTGATTTTTATTTTATTTTCGGAATTTTTCTCCTAGTGGATAACAAATCAGTTCTCAAGCTATAACTTGCAGAACGATTTATATAATACACTGGAATGGAAGTTCTTTACAAAATTACATTCTTTAAAGGAAGTTTTATAAACACGGTTATAAATTGTTAAATATTTTGCTTTCATTACTTTAAGTAAAAGGTTCTAAATTATGAATATAATTTTGATGAAACATTTATTTTGTAATTAGGAAACAAACATTTCAGAAAAATTACTGAAACCCTTGTAAGTTCAAAGTGAGCAAAATGTGCGACTCATGTGAATTTTATTGCAGTTTTTGTTACTAAGTACAGTTTTCCTAAATATGAGTATACATGGTGAGTCAGAACAAAATACAGGAGACCTTAAAGATACACATGTATTTAGATTAAATAGATTGTAGATTGTGAGTGGATCTTTAAGGCTTTTCTTGCCTCTACAAGATCCTTTTTGCATTACCCTAACCCAGAATATTTGAAATGTTTATGATGTCCTTTGTCGAGGCTTGAATCAGGAAGGCCATACGTACTTTCTGGGCTTGTAATTGAGCTTTTGGGTGCACCTAGGCTGGAACAGGCGGCTACTTAGGTGTCTGGGAAAGCACGGTGTAGATATGTCCATTATTCTCAATGCAGACAGATTACATGGCGCCGCTTTTGAAACTCAACCACTCTCTTGGAATACTTTGGCCAAGTAGAGAGGAGGGAGAACAAAATCTGACGAGAAATAGATCCTGGTAGTTTATAGATGGATCTCGATAAAATGAAAGAGCTGGAGCCGGAGTATTTGGCAGGGGCAAGGGAGTCAGGGAGTTCTACTCTCTCGAACAACATGCACTGATATTTACGGCGGCAATTTATGCTACTCTACAGTGTGGCCATCTTTGCGAGAGGGACATAAACAGGAATAAACATATGACAGTAGAGCTGTGATACTGGCACTGAAGTTCATTGTCCTAACTTCTTGTCTAAGTGCAATATATTGAACAGTCTGACAAGAAACGGCGTCGCAATCAGATTCGTGTGGGTCCCGGGTCACTCGTGTATACAAGAGAATGAGGAAGTGGACCATCTGAGAAAGATGGGGTCCGCAATTAAACCATATGGACCTCAACCAATTGTATCTATCTCAATTGCCCCTGATAAAAACTAATAACAATTGTTGCTGAAAAGCAAATTTATTGAATCATAGCAAGGACTGGATATAACTGGATCTAGCCTCAGGCTTACTAGGGAGCTTCTCTCTGAGAAAGAAAAGAGCCTCGAATTATAGTGGGACTATTGACAGGACACTGTCACCTGAGAGGCCATCTTCATAATATTGGTGTTGCTGATGGTATCTAGAGGAGGATGACACTGTTGACCACTTCCTCGGAGAATGCCCAGCACTCAACGGACTGAGGCAGAGACATTTCGGAGATACAGCTCTGTTTCGGGAAGCAGTTAGGCAAGTTAAATTAACGAGGCTTCTTGGATTCGCACAGGCGATCGGCCTGCGGCGATGGTGGGATGTAAAGCGCCTAACGAGGCCTAGACATCTATGATTAAGTATCACCACCTTTTTTTATTCATTCATTATTTCGAAGTTCATTATTTTTCTGGGGAGTAAGTACATTATTTCTTCGGACGTCAAGGTGACGTGTTCCAGAAATTTAAGTCTCTTGGAGGAGAAAGCCATATATTCGCATAGCAGGTGTTTCCCGATGTTGGCTCTACGGTCGCAGAAATGACAAATCTTATCCTGAGCTTTGCATATTTTTCGAGGTGGTATACAGAGAGTAGACTTTGATGAGGATCATTAATACTCGAATATCACTTCTGGGGAGATTGATAAGCATTCTTCCGTGCTTTGACGAAGGATATATAAATTTCTTCGCTTCTCTGAATGCAAGCGTATTGTTCCACCTTAATGTTACCTGATTCTGTTTCCAACTCCAAAGCTCCTCTTTATGTGGCTTTTTGGTAATCCATAGGAAGGTTCTGGGCTGAGAAAACGAGTTTTTCTCCTTCTTTTGCGAGGCTTTCCAATTCTTATTTCCTTTAATTCCCTTGCGCCCTGGTACTCCATATCAAGATTACCCTTTTGTACCTTGTCAATTGATTTAAGGCTTGCCTACATTCTCAAGTCAACTTAGACTCGTAGGTGTTTGACAATATGTATATTTTGATTTCCTTAGTGTTTTTATTTGGTATACTCATATATAAGTAAGTGATTGTTTCATTTATTCAAAAAATAGCCTCTTCAATTCTCGATATGAACTTGATAACAAAAAGATAAGAAAATTGAATCAACCTATAATAATCTTTTTATAACTATGGAGGCATCTGGAAATCTTATTGCTGGGATATGTTTTAGAGCTAACTCGGTGTGAAATAAAAGATCCATGAACATTTCGGAAATTTATTGATGGAATTTATTTCATACAAAAAACCATATGCCCAGATTTAATGGTTTTGATGCTCCACATGGGGTTAGATTGTCATTTAATTAGCATTCAAAAGTTAAACTTTTGCTTTTAAAAAACGGGATTTTGACAATAAAAAAGGGAATATCCTGTATATTTCTTAAGTAAATATTTGATTTCTGAAAAAAATGGACAACTTTTTCAAAATTTATGTTACTGTCAGTAACAAAGTAAATTATTAAATTTAACAATTTTTGAAGAAAAGATTAGAAGCTGCTGACAAAGATAGAACTTTAAATGATTATTATATTTTCTTAGCAGTGGATTAAAATTATTTCCACAGTTAAGTTATATTAGCAAGCTTGAAACTACTTACAAAGACAATAAGTGACTAATTATTGTCCGCCACTATAATTTTCACAATAACCACTTTGTGACAGCTTTTAACAAATGTGTTTTAAAGTTTAGCGCTTAAGCTGGAATTTGTTAATTTCCTCGCTTTTAAGTTGTAATAAGCCGAAGATCAAACTAAGAACTTAACATTACTTCTTTTTCTTTAGATAACAAATTTTAATTAGACTTTGAACAAAGTTTTCAAAGAGTTGCGAAAAATCGAGCAGTCTACAGAAACAAACTTAAAGCTTTAAAACTAATATTGATTGTATTAAATTACGGGAAAAAATACTTAACGTTAAATTTTCTCTTGGTGATTTAATTAATCAATTTGGAAATTTTAAGAAAAATTTAACTAATTATACAGCAATTTAAAATGGATTTCTTTATTTTTACCGTTTAGAGTTTCTAGCTCACAGGATCGTTCCCATTTATTGATTTTAAATAAAAATATGATAGATTGCTAGTACCTTAAATATTTATTCTCAAAAAACATTTTACTTGAGACCACTGGAATTTGAAAAGGTTCAATATACACGTATATTAAACTGTTTTTGTGGTATAATGGCATTCTGTTATAGCAATATAATGTAGGAGAAAAAGGGGTTTCAATTATTTCTTTAATTTAAATCAATCTAGCAAAATTTGTTTTATCGATTTAGAGCCGCTGAACACGATGTTTTAGGGTGGAAAGTCAACGAAGCCGCGTTCAGGGTTGCATTCTTCCTTCTGACATGTCCTTTGTACAAACAGGTGCATGTCGGTACCCTGATGAGTCTAGTAAGAGACGAAACATGTGCTTCTGCCGTATCGCTGTGGCGGAGTGGGTAAGTTTTTCTTGGTATGGTGATATAGGTAGGCCGCCATCTTAATGATGGTGGAATAGGATGAAATGTGTTTGGTAGCAATTTATTCAAACTGTGCAACCTCTAACATGGAAAGGATCTGACGGAGTAAAGTTTGCATTTACTGTTCGCTTTTGACTTCATTTACTCATGGAGTTGCATATAGTTGTACGTATGATGAATGTGATTTCAGCACTACAACAGCATAATGTGGGTATACCTAGTGCCATTGCATCTCACACAGACGAATCCGTGAAAGCCGCATAAACATATATACGCCATATAGTGGGAAGTCGGCGAAGCCGTCTTCAGTGTTGCATACTTCCTTCTGGTCTGTCCTTTCCACAAACCGGTGCATATCGGTACCCTGATGAGTCTAGTAAGATACGAAACATGTGTCTCTGCCGTATCGCTGTAGCAGGGAGGGAAAGATTTTGGCTTTCTTGACGGTATGGTGGTACAGATAGGCCATCATCTCGATGGTGGTGGAATAGGATGAATTGGGTTTTGTAGCAATTTATTCAAACTCTGCAACCTCTAACATGGGAAGGATCTGATGGAGTGAAGTTTTCATTTACTGTTCGCTTTTGACTTCATTTACTCACGGAGTTGCATATAGTTGTACGTATGCTGAATGTGATTTCAGCACCATAACAGCATATTGTGGATATACCCACTGCTATTGCATTTCACACAGAGGAATCCGTAAAAACCGTATATATATGTATATATGTATAAGCGGCCAAAAGCTATTTGTTTATATTCGAAAAAAGCATTAAAAGCATAGCTTTTTCGCATAGCATTTTATTGTAGATTGTAGAGCTTCATTCGAATTTGCACGAAACTTACAAAAGTTTATTCGTGAAAAATTATTAACGCATAAAAATTGTGTTGATTATCTCGAAAACTAAGCATTCTTGCATTGTTAAAGATTGTGTTTAACTGTTTAAAATAAATAAAAAAAAACTACATCAATTGCCTCAAGCACAAACCTTCGATACATAATTTTTCAAACTTGACCTAGAACTCAGTCAAAGGCCTTAGAATAGTCAACAAAATTTAGATGTTCTGGAACATCTTATTCGATGATTTTTTCAATAACAAAATCCAGAGTATGCAAGTAATTGATCATGCTGAAGCATCTTTAGAGTTCTACTGGTTGATAGAGACCAGGTTTATTTGACAATCGATTTGTTTATTGAAAAGTAAAACCACTTCAACATTTGTCAGCAATCTGATTAAACACTTATTTCGAGGTATTAATAATGTATCAATTAAAGTATTTCCATCCATTCTCAACCTTCGCTAGTAATACTATCTTCACTGGGAGATCTTATATTTTTCGTCTGCTTTAAGGCATTTAGAGTTGGTTTATATTGATCCGAGACATCTGCTTTGAACCGACCTTAATAATATGTCGTCGTTTAATTTGTATATTGAAATGTGTCTCGTAGATTTTAATTTTTACCGACTTTAATAATTTATTCTTTCTCTTTCACAACAATTCATTCAGTGTCTTGAATTTTGGGGATGTTTTCTGGCCTCGGGATAAATTTTTTTGGAGTACTTTTATATTCGAGGTGTCATTTATTTGATTGAATCATTTTTCGATTGTATTCTCTCAGATCTTTTTTGAAGTGTTTATTAACATTTCTCTTTAGTTCCTTATATTTCTGGGTCCTTCTGCGTGTATTTACAGTTCTCAATGCGCTTAATTTCCTGTGTCACTTCTTGTTACAAGTACATATTTGTTTTTGTAACTATCTGAGTGGATGGTGAATATGTGTCGCTGATTCCAATAGTTTTAATCTAAGTTGTGTTTTAACTGTTCAGTTGTAGATTGAGAAGTTTTCGGTCTATCAGCTTCTTGTTTTACCATTCAATATTGACTTGAAGTGTGGCTCATACTAGCCTGTGGTAAATTCCAGTATCAAATTTATTTTAGACAAATACATCAGTACAAATACTTTTGTTATTTACGAGTATGTAATCTATTTCATTCCTTGTATTGCCGACAGGACTTTTCCACATTCACTTCTTCTGCGCTTGTTTTTTAAAGAAGGTGTTTAAACAACATTAGGTAAGTAATGAAACAATATGTCTCCGTTTATTATGCCATCTAGGTCAAATTTTCCAATAAGATAATATACGTTTTGTATATTTTTAGCTCTTATGGTGTCCTCATAGACTTGCTCGGCTTCTTCGTCATCAGAATCACTTGTATGAGCAATGAAATACAGATTGTGAAAGTTAAAATATTAGTTTTAAGTATGTTTTTTCATAATGCAAGAATTTTGTGGATATTATTATATTATATACAAAAGAGGTATGGATATGAATATACCCTAAAAAGAAAACCTAAAGTTTTATATTCAAACTTCTCAAGTTATAACAGTAAAATAAAATTAAAACTTTTAGTCGAAACACCGTTTATCTACTTAAAAATTAACTTCCTGGATAGAGTAAGTTTTAGCTAAAAAGTAATACTTGAAGAACAGAAATCTGCAAATATTTATAAACCACAGATACAGTTATTATGAGCCATTCTTAAAAGATACGTTTATCAGCTCGTAGGTATTTGTAAAACTGGAAATATACAATAATATCACGTATTATTTCCATAGATCTTAAAGCGTTTAGATGGCGTTAACTAAGCACTTCCATTTTGTCTACGATTTAATTTGAAAACTTTATCATTGCTCGGCTATTTCGTATTATCTCGATGTATATTATATCAAAAGCTTCATTGGGATATAGTCTAGCCCAGCATTTCGTAAGCGGTAATTCGCTAATCCCCAGAGGTTCGCGAGCTTCATAAAGGGGGCTCGAGAAAAAATATTGTAATGGCAGAATTTTAAATTAAACATCGGACATCATCCTTGGAGATCCCCCATGCGATGTTGCCAAGTTGTACAAAATTTCTTTTACTTAGGGGGAAGGTATATTTGGCAATGTTGCACTCATCTGGTGTTATAATAATACAAATATACCACTTGCATTCTTACGGTTACATTGTTAATATATTGGGAGACATGACGTATCTCTAAAAATTGAACTAGTATTGAAAAGATAAGTTTAGTTTCGGTTTTAGTACACCCAAAATGGTAAAATTTAGTCGATTTTATTTTATATATATTTTCGTCGTTGTTTAATGTTATTAAAAAAATTATTATCGCATCGTTTTATCCCGTTTTGTTCCCACTTTTATCTCGTCCTCGTTACAAGAAAAGTGCAAAAGTATAGAGCACTATATGTATATGCTATATCTTTGCATCACAGCTAATATAACTTTTATAACAGTAAGAAACTGCAATGTAAAAACGAGTTTATTTCGAAAGAAAATTCCCAACCCAAAGAGAATCATGGAGGGTTAGACCCGCTTTTTGTATTAAATATTTATAAAATTGTCCGGCAGTAAACTACGATGTGATAAAACTTATCCCATGAAATTACAGGACAAAATATTTTCATTGTCTTGGTGTTACCCAAATTAATAGTTAAGTATTTGACTCAAACTTTGCTGAAACCGTAATTAAGATTTTCCTGAATTATTAAATTGTTCGCCTGGCGCATTAGAACTTTTGAAGTACATAAATTTTTAACTTTCATTCTAAAATATTTAAAAATACAATTTAAGTATCATTAATGATTAGACTTTTAGCGAAAATACATTACAAATGTGGATCCCAAAAGTATACTTTTCTACTGAACTGAACATTTAGTTTATATCGAATAACGGAGTCGTACAAATAAACAAAAATAAAAACAATACAATTTCAATAACAACATTTTAGTCAAGGGCTTCCGATGGATTCTTCACTCTCTCCAGTGGTTGTCAATATATACATGGAATGGTTCGAAACTCTATGATATAGAGAGTGCAACAATGAATCCGAAAGTCTGGTTGGGATATGTCGATGATACCTTCATCGTATAGAACGACGATGATCATGAACTTAATGATTTCTTGAAACATCTAAACAACATTCGACCGCGGTGGGGGCGACCCCCCCCCCCCAAGAGCTTTGAGTTCAGGAAAATAGACCCGATTTTGCCTCTTATACTATAGTTTATTCAAGAGCTAGAGATAGTAATAAATCATTTTTTACCCTTTTTTTCGCAAACTACCTGTGTTCTTTAGTCCGGTGTCTTTGGCAAAATCTGTTCGACACATATATGGGTTAGAAATTTTATAATCAAAAATACTGGTCTATAATAATGGACTATTTGGGTTGGATAACAATAGATATTTGGATGTGTGAAGTGTTCAAAAGGATTTTAATCCTTATCATAGGCGTCGGAAGGAGGTTTATTTTATTACTAAGTATTTATGGCATAGATTATTATTTAGGTAATAAACCTAAAATAAAAAGTTTTTATAATATTATATTATTTCTTATGATTTCTTAATAATTCACATACATTAGAAAATACAGATAATTGTGACATATTTAACACAAATCACAACTGTATTTTTATTATTTTTAATTTTGGCATAGAGACCGTTTTAGGCACATTCAGACTAAAACGTAGCCTTATTCTCTCAAAAAATTCTAAGTTATAATTTAAATACTTACAAAATACCCGTTATTAAAAATACAAGAAGTTTAAACATATATAAAAAAATAAATTCGTTCATATATTATTAAAATTTTTTTGGGGCTATCGGTCATTTTATTACTAATTAAAATCATATTTAGGACATTTGACGTTTCGGTTTATTTATTTCTTAAACCATTTGCAGAAGTATAATAAAACACTAAAAAGGGATTCAAATGTAATTAATTTTTTACAGTTAAAATTATTCCTACTATTTTTATTTCTAGTGCACTGACATCCTAATTTAATTTACTTTATTATATGGAAATCCGATAGCCGCAAAAAAATAAAATAAACATGTTAACTCTACACGCTTAAGAAAAAAACACAAATGCAATATTAAAAAATTATGGCTAATTGGAATTAAATATATATAAAATTAAAAAGTGGGACACACTAAAATAAAAATGTATAAAAAAATATATAAACAACATTATACAATAAAATACAACGAAAATAAAAATTTAAATAATAAATTGTGTTTACACTGGTATATATTACGTATCTAATTCGTAATCAAAGTCAGTGAAGCTATCTTCGCTCACCGATCATGAGATCGAGTGTCCACATTCTCTTTTTTTGCAGTAACTTTATCCAAAAAAATCTCTCAAAGGTTCAGTTAAATTACTAATTTTATAAGTTGTGTTATTTCCAGCAACTCTACCTTTAATTTGAGAGAGATATTTCCTTCTCCAATGGGCATTTTCCGGACGATCTATAAGAAGAGATTTCCTATCTGGTTTTTCCCAGCAAAAATTAAGTTCTCTGAGCAATTTCCAGAGCTCAGTTCTTTTAATTTCAGGTAAATCACGATCTTCATTGATTTTAGTTCGAATTTTGTCGACCGTTGGGATCTCATAATAAATGTATGTACAACTCCTTTTATTGCAGTTTACATCTCTTCTTCCAACGAGGTTTTTCGTCTGTCTGTGATCGAATGTGGCTTGGGAGTATTAACAATTCCAGTCGTTTTTTTCTCCTTTAGTATTCGGTACATAGTAGATTTTCCAACTCCTGTCATGTTGGAACACATCTCAACAGAGTTTTTAACATTATTATGTAGATATTGATATCTTAAGCGATCATAAATATTCACCGTAATAAGTTTTTCGTTGAGGAAAAAATGCCCTGGTGTCACGATTTTGGAATAAATATAGAAGTGGATGCCATATCTTTTGGGTATCTCACCAATTTCACATAATATATAAAAACAAGCACAAACAAGATAAATCACTAAGAACACCCTGTAAGGTGTACTTTGCTCACTGACAGAAATTAAATTGAATTATCAAAAATTTTAGTGTTGCAGTAAATTTATAACAACTTTTAATATTTAACTATAATTAGATTTACGGCAATCCTCAGTTACCTGCGGTACTAGAACAGGTACGTTAAAGGTTTCTGTAACAGTTTTATTACTCTCTCTAGTTCTTGAATAGAGTATAGGAATGTGTGTGCTTCCGATCGTCTCACTCCTTCCCAAGCGCTTTGAGTTTAGGAAAATATACCCTATTCTGCCTCTTATACTAGGAATGTGTATGCTGCTATCATCCTCCTCCCTGTCGGCAACTTGTTTTTTCTTGTGATCGCCCTCACCTCTCCAAGAGCTTTAAATTCAGAAAAATAGACCCGACCCTGTCTTTTACACTGCAAATGGGAATTTTGCTGGTTTCCCCCCTCGTCGACAACTTGCTTTCGCTTGCCATACTGTTCTTTTGTGATATCACCGCCCCCCGCCCCCCAAAGAGAGAGACTAGATCCGCCCCTGGATATAACCTAATCGAAACGTCGTAAAAACAAACTAAAATAAAGACAATGCAAGACCGACAACCACATTTTGGTCAAATTGAATATCATATTATAAAAAATTAAAGTTTTGTTGTATAGTAAGTAAGCTAAAGCAGATAATTTTAGTAGATATTCCTTCAAAGTTTTTTTATAAAAATAAGAAAACTGCGTTTGCATGAAAAAATGCTGAATATAAACTAAATTTGTAGTGATAAATTGGAAGTCATTTATTTAAAAACAAAACAGCCCCAGAAGTGCAACTAGGCTATCTAGGGAATAGTTAAATGTGAATTACGTCCGTTATTCAATGTCTTTTAATAGCTATTTGTGTCGATTGAAATTGTTGCTTATAATTCTCAGTAGTTAAATTTTATGTCTACGCCACAGACTCACATCTGGGCGATATTGCAGAAAGTTTTAAGAAAATTAGTTAGTCATAAGCTTCAGCTGTCTAACGCAATTTTTCTTTTTTTTTTCTGGTATAATAAATGTTTGGCTTATATTGACATAATATACCTTATAAATTTATGGAAAGCTTTTACATGCAGAGACGCAGCTAAGGATTTTATTTTAAGTAAAAATGAAGATTGGAATAAAACAAGCATATTTTTCTTCTGCTCTATTTATTACATTATTATATATTTGAAGGTCATAGACAACGGTGTTTCTTGCGAACTTGTAGATATCTGTTGGACTTCCAGTGACTTTATTTTTTGTCGAGTGTCACGACGTTTCGGCTAGTAGTTCGAGCCGTTTTCAAGTGAAATTTAAATACTAAAAGTAAATGCAATAGAGTGTGACTATGATGAGTGCAGTCATGCGTTCTACGCGAAAGTCCCTTTTATGCTGCATTTAGTTTTAATTTACAATTTTTAAGAAGTGGTTTCCACACTTCTCTTATGTCTAAAGATGGTTTACTAAAGCAACTAGAGTTCTGATATATAACCGTGACTTCTTTGAATTTTGGTTTTCTCCAGTGTTGTTCTCTGTGTAGAATTTTAGCTTCAGACAATTTTGTGTGGTATCCATGAATCCAAGCATGGTTGTCGGCACTAGATTTTTCTGTTTCTCCTCGAGATGTGTATTTTTGATGTTCTTTAATCCTTACGTCAAGGGACCTCTTTGTTTCGCCAATGTAGGAGTTGCCACATTCACAAGATATCTGATATACACAGTTCTTCATGTCCTTGTGAGTTGTTGGTTTGACCTTAGTGAGCCGACTTCTCAGAGAATCACTTGAATTGAACAAGGTTGATTTATTATTATTTTTCTATTTTTTTAACTTTTTCCTAAATGCCTTTAACATAGGGATGTTCAGTATTGGTTTTCGTTTTTCATTCGTTGTCGATATTTTCCTATTTCTGCGTTGTTCCATAATTGTATTGCCAGATATTCTGGGTATCCGTTAGCTGTCAGGTTATTCTTAATGTGATCTATCTCTTTCATCAAGTTTTCGTTGGAGTTGCAGAGAGTTAAGGCTCTATCTACGATATTTCTGATTTGGTGTTGTTGTTTGGTGTTGTTGGAGTGATTGGATGGGTAGTTTAAGTATTGTTCTGTGTGTGTGGCTTTTCTGTAAACTAAGGTTCGAGTTTGTCTGCCATTTCTTTCAACCAAGACATCTAAGAAGGGTAATTTATTTTGTACGTCTTTCTCCATGGTGAGTTTAATGGTTGAGTTGATATTGTTGAGATGAGAGAGGAAATTTTGAAGTTGTTCGTCGTTTCCATTCCAGATAATAAAGGTATCGTCTACGTATCTAAGCCAGCAACTTTGGTTTCTTAATTGTGGATATTTTAGTATAAATAGTACTGTAGCTTAGGAATTTATTTAGTTTCACTTGAAAACGACTAGAGATAACTACGTCGTGACATTCAACAAAAAATAAACACAATAGCAGTCCAATCTACTACTTCGCATATTATTATATAATTTATAAGTTATTGTAGACCTTTAAATTAAGGAGGTTTCGATGGTTTCATGCTGAAGGCGGTTAGTGGTGAGGCGGGAATCTTCTATACTTTAATATGGGAAGGCTGACGTGATGAAAATTTAAGAAAAAAATTATCTATAGTAGTCAAAACAACGTTTTCCATTGAAATAGTTAATCAGTATTACTTAAATGTTATAAACACAGTTTTTCAAACTCTTGAAAATCTGTCATAAATAATAGCATAGAAGTTTAGCAACGCTCTATATAGCATATCGTTGACAATTGGTAAATCTGTCAAGTCTCCCATCCGCTCGGACTTACATCGGCGTCGTTCGGTTACTACTAAGCAAGCAGATTATACTGGAAACAATTTTGAAAAAAATCTGACAAAATTAACCTTTTTTTGTCCGCCATATTATCAACGCCATCTTGAACTTTACTGAATCAATTTGGCCCAAAATAATATGGGACTACCGCAGCAACTTCCTGAACATAATGAAAATAATTTCATTCCAGTTATTGCCGCCTTTCCGGGGTAATCGACGCACATAACATAAAAAAATACATAGCGGTCGAATTTGGAACTTCCTTCTTTTAGAGGGCGATCAAAAAGTAATTTTTTAAGTCATTTTATCAACAATGTACCTGTTTTAATATAGAATTATAATTTTGTAAATAAAACTTTTATTAAACTCTACTGCAATAAAATTTTTTATTCAAAATCGAATTACTCTTTTTTCCCGATAACTCACCGAACAAATGACATTTTTAAATAATCTAGAAAAAGCCTAGGGTTGATTTAAATCAAACAAATCTCATATTTTTGTGAACGCATTAATATCTCTTCGCTGGCAGAATTACAAATTTATTTTTTTTTATACTTTTACAGCTCGAGGGTGGGTTATGAAATTGTTTTAATTTTTTGCCCCACTTATATTCTTGAAGATTAAACATTACCTTTATTTAATATTTAAAATTGTTAATTGTGCTTTTTGGCATATATTTATTAGCTTTATATAAATATAAAATAATTGGATTTAATTGTGCTTTCAGTGAGTTGCGAAAAATAATAATTAAGAATTGACTAATTAGAAGCTGTGGTTCTGACAGAATGCACAATAACTATATTTACATAAATAAATTAAAATACCAGTTAAATTTGATTAAATAATTTAGGCAATCAGTTGTTAGATTAATTAACTAAAATATAAAGAAATCTTTTATGGTCGTTTAAATGAATCCACTCCGGTTTAATTTATATTATATTTGAGGTTAAAATCAACGGTGAGTTAATAAGCATGATTTGTTATGCCGATGATACGGCCATCATAACTGATAGCCTTCAGGGTCTACAAAAACTCTTAAATTCTGTTGATAGGGTTGGGATTAGTTTATTTCCTGCGATTTCAATTTGGTTCCCTCTACATACTAGTTTCTATTATCTAATGGTCTCATTAGAAGAGCTGTAACGAACCAAGAGCAAAATCCACAGAAAAGGCTTGCCTATTTAAAATCCCGTTCCGAAATATGTCCATTTTAACTACTCCGGTATATGTAGAAATGTCGGTTGTCCGTTTTTATTTTACAGTCTGACATTAGATATTGGTAGATATAATATCCTATCGACATACGTTGGAACGGAAATTTTAAATAGGCAGTTGATTTATCTGAATTTTGCTCTTGGTTCGTTACATTTCCATTGACGAGACCATTATGTAGTCAAAACTAGTATGGGGAGGGAATCAGAGTGGAATTCACAAGAAATAAACTCTCTGTCTTTACTTTATGACGGTCTGAGAGAGGCAAAAACATACCTTGTTAAAACCAATCAATTCTTAGTCATAAAATTTAAATCTTAAGCTAAAAGTTTGAACGAATTTACATTAAAATATGTCAAAAAATATGACTTTATTTTTTTAGATTTCCCAGAAATATTCTGAGAAATCGTTAAAAGCACAGCACACAAAATTTAAAAATAGAACAGATATTAGCACAACATGACATAGATAGTAATGGTCTATATGCTAAAATTTTAATTCTAAATGGCAGGAAAATAGTCTTTTTGGTCACTCTATCTATTGAATAATTAGGATAGATAGTATTCTAGGGCTTTTTTCTTCGCCAAATGATCATTTTTACATGATGAATAAATGAATGAATGAACAAGCCTGATCATCGATTGCTGCTGGTCATTCGAGGCCGATCACCCTTTCGAATCCAAACAGCCTCGTCGATTAAACTTGCCTAACGGCTTCTGGTGACAAAATTGTATCTGCAAAATGTCTTTGACTCAGTCTGTTGAGTACCGAACACTCTCTGAGGACATAGTCAACAGTTTCATCAACACATCATCTTCACATCGTGTCATCAACGACAACAATATTATGAAGATGGCCGCTCAGGTGACAATATTCTGCTAACAGTCGCACCATAATTCGGAGCTCTTTCCTTCCCAAGGAGAGAATCTCTTTAATAAGCCATACTCCGGTTCCAGTTATCTGTTTCTTGGCACATCTCAATGCAGGAGCTTGTCTCTGCGGTTCAATAAATTTACTTTCCAGTAACTATTTTCGCTTTTACCAATAGCAATTGCGACAGGTACAATTAGTCCATATGGTTTAATCGCTGAGTTCTTCTTCATTCTCGTATATATTTGAGTCATCCGGGACCCACACTAGTCTGATTGTGCAGCCATTCCTTGTCGGACTGTTCAGTACATCCTTTCACTCATACACCAATAGTTAATTTGCAACACTGGACTTCAGTGCCATCATCGGAGTCCTACTGTCTGGGCATATGTTTATTTCCCTATTCCTGTTTATGTCCCTCTCACTGAAATGATCACATTGCAGAATAGCATCAATTTTCGATGTAAAGGTCATCGCACTTTGTCCGAAAAAGTAGAACTTTCTGACTTCTGTGCTCCTGCTAAACACACAGACTTCGGCTCTTTCACCTCGGCGAAATTCACCCGCAAACCACCAGGATCCAATTTTCCAAAGATTCTACTCTTCTTCTTATCCCTTTCTACTTGGAAAAAATATCCCAAAGAGTGGTTGGGTTTCAGTAATCTATTTAGATGGGGAGTGATGGACATCTCTCCACCATGCTTTTTCAGATATTTGAGTAGCCGCCCGTTCCATTTCCGAGATGTCCTTGGCAACTGAGATGATAAACAGCCTTTGTTTTATATGTATAAGTAGAAGAAATGTAGATTTACTAGGACCTCCAGTGCCCTATTGGGAATATCTATTCTTTGAACTTTGTCAAGTTGAAGACGGTATTTGCGCTTACTTGTACGAGGCCACCATACAATAGTGGCGTCATGATCATGGTGCGGATCTCCATAGTGTATATCCAAAATAACACTCTCGGTGTCAGCCCCCATGTGCACCCAAATGCTCGTTTACAAGACCAGAAAGCACATATGGCCTTCTTGGTTCGAGCCTTAATATGATCATTCCAGCTCAGTCGTGAGTCCAGAATTACTCCCCGATATTTAACTGTTCTCTTCCCGTTTTTTCTTTTGTTGGTAAAGAGTACCACCTTGGCCTTGGTCAGATTTATTCCGAGGCGTTCCCTGAGACACCATCACTCCGCGATCCGGAAGTCCCACGTCATTGGTCTTCCAGGTCCCGGATAATGCGACAAAGGTACAAAATGACCAGGTTGTCGGCGTAGGCCTATGTGTGGCATTAATAAATCGCTTAGAAATCAACAGCACGATCAAAAATTCTTTGATCTCCCTGCTTTTTTGGGTCTGAAATTTTAGCAACTAATTCTTTAACATTTAAAGAAATAAGTATTGTTACAATAAATATATATTATTGTTTTTTTTCCAATGGCCATGCCACAACAAAATAAAACTAACTGATACTTTTTTTTTCAGGTTGGTTCCTTTATTTTTCATGAAAACAACTCCTATCAGTCATCTGTAAGTAAAACTACAATAAATCTAAAATACAGTCACTTCTAACTCAAGAAACTCTAGTTACATGGAAATAAGATTTTAACGGAGTCCATGAAACCGGAAAATAATCAGCTAGTTCTGAGTTTACGACTTTTTTACATCCTTTGTTGATTGAATAGTTTTGGTGGAATCTAATATATTTTTACAGTTGTTGACAAATGGGTTGGATGCATATATTAAAAAGTTCTTTGAAGTTTATTACACCACATTTCAGTATTACTTATGATTTTAGTATAGTCTTTATCAGTAAAAGTAGGGTAACTGAGAGTAATAAGATCCAACGGGTAATAAAACCCAGCGACAAAATCTTATGGAAGAATTAAAATATACATATCACGACCTTTTTGAATTTGTGATATGCTATACTACATTAAAAGACTTATTTTTTTTAATGTACTAATTCGCTCATTTAAGGATGTAAAAACAACTTTTTAAAGTTTCCTTCAAAAAATACATTTTTCATAATATCTCAGGAACTAATTATTCGTTTTTAATAAATGAAACATCTGATTACTTGTCATAAAAATGCGCAGTCGCCAGTATAACTTTCACTCTTAGGGGTTTTAGCGTCCTTATTACTTTAGGGGTAAATGTCATTTTTTAATGCAAGATTTTCTAAATCATTAACAAATTGTTAAAAAATAAAGTTGACATTGTCCCTACCGTTCACAAGAAAATATACTTGGATGGGTTAAGAACCTTTAAATTTATTCTCCTTCAGTAAATAGCACATTTAATTTCGGAATAAAGCGATATAAAAATAATAGTGGCAGAAAACCCAAGCTGCCTCTTCTTCATAAAAATATATAATCAGTTTTCAAGATATTAGAGAAAGATGGATTTTTTGGAGGAAATTTTCATGATGCTTTTACCGTCTTAAATGGGAAAACTGGTAGGTAAGAAAAAAAGGTTTATAATGTTTTTTGATGCGGTATACCTGTGTCTTAAATCCCCTTCCCCGACATATATTAGTGTATTTATTTATGTCAAAGGCAATAGAGATATTGGTCAAATTATAAAAACTCTTTGCGGGAAACTTGGAATCAGATTCGTTCCAAGCCTCGTCAGAATCAGTTTCTTACAGTCAGTTACAGTGACTTAAATGCCTTCCAATCAAAGTTACAAACGATTAATAAACGATCAGTTTTTTTCCATTGTTCCATTTAAGATTCAAATCTGTTTGAAAGCTACCAGAGCGATTTGCTGATTACCATCTCACCATTAATTTGGCGCATGCGTATTACTGTTTCTTTCATTGCAATATAACCTATAACTCGTCAAGGTGATAAATCTGTTATAGATTTGTTCGTCTGTTGAATAAAAACACATAAAAACGCTTTATTAGCAATATTTTTATATATTAAATAGGTATAATTATTTTGGAAAGATTATGTTACAATTCACAAACAACATTGTCAGCTGTTCCAACAAGAGACATAAATTGATCAGGAGACCAATTATTTCACAGAAAGCACATTGAGAATAAACCTAATACTTTAAATAACTAAATTTTTCATTAAAAACGTTTTTTCTTCTATATATTATATCATTTTTTTTCTAAATATTTTAGAAATTGAACATAAGTGAGCCACGCCTACATTATTCTAAGGCATTAATACTTTCCCCATTTTTTTTAAGGGTGGTTATGTTGTTGTGATCAATCTTTTGATTGCAAATAAATGCAGTTGATGTCACAAATGGTATATATACCTTAAATTTCATTCCAAAGGCTGAAAAACGGATTGATGAATGCAGGTGATGCAATTATAAAGGTCTTTACCTGACTACTACCCTAAAAATGGAGAAAAACTATACAATCCTTTCTCACTATTTGCGCAATCAGTATTCAACTGTAACAAATTCAATCCCCAGTATGAGCTCTCTTTGAGACTTTTCGTAAAGTAAACCATTCTTTCAGTTGTTCTGGAATTGTTTAATCAAACGTTTTTGTAAAAAAATTCGATATCCAACAACCCGACATTTTTTACGACCTAAATTAGACACAGCAATACTCGGATAAATAAAAAGAAAGATTGTATAAAACCCCATTAAAAATTCAGTAAGCAGTTCGAACTGACTCAGAGCAATAAAATTAGAGCAAATCAACTAATGAAACATTTATTTTCCAATAGCAATAAACTTTTTTCCCCATCGAGGTACACTTTTAAATTAAATTTAACCGCATCTCTTTTTTTCTATTTGCTCCATCTAACCCACCTAATAGTTGCAAAATAGTTAAATCAATTTTCGATAAGGAATACGTCGCTTTCAAATAGCCTTTTGCCCTTTAGTACAATAAAAATGCCTTTCTTGTATCTTTTAACAAGAATATCATTGAGAAGGTCTTTCTGTTTACTTTGCAAATTTTTAAATTTAAGGCAAATATTTTTTTAACCTGTGGCATTTACCAAACCTTGTTTTTATTGGAGACCTTTGTTTTTTCATCGATTTTGTCAATGTGTATTTAACGTCATTCACTTGTTATTTGCTAATTCTCCATTATATAATAACGAAACGTGTCGAGCTATAATATAGAACGAAGATAAGCCCTTATCCATCGAGATGTTTTCAGAGCAGCATTTTTATTTTCAGACTTGAAACCAATAGAGTGAAACACATGTTCTAAAATAATGACTGTGTAGTTATTACCTATTTATTTTAAAATCAATTTTAATCAAAATTATTATAATCATCATCATCATCATCCATCCGCTGTTCTAAACCACTGCTGGATAGAGATCTCCTCTAACAACTTGAATTAATTTCTGCCCTGAGTGATATTGACTCATTTAAACGCCACTCTTTTGATGTCATCGCTCCATATGGTCGGGGGTCTTCACTTGCCCCTTTTTTCCTCTCTGGGTCTCCATTCTATCCATATTATCCTTTAACCTTATCTACTATCATCCGTTCTGGCTATATGACCTACCCATCTCCATTGAGAATTGGTAATGTGTTGAATGATATTTACCACTTTTGTTGGTTTTCAAAGTTCCATCCATGGATTTATTGAGTTTTACACTTGCTGTTGCATTATTAAAAGTGCAACCATCTTGAAAATAGTTTAGCCAAATTGCCGCCATCAACTTTAGTAGACTGCCTAATTTTAAAAATTTTCCAAAGTCTATTTCCGAAACCCCAGCAGTTCGTCGTGGGACATCTTTTATATAATTTGAAATTTATTCAAAATACTAATAAATTTTAAGGGATATTCATTTTTGGATTTTAGCAATCCCTTTTAAAATTAATATAGTTCATCTCGAATTTTAAATATTAAAATTCGTAACATATCGGCATGTTTCATGGTGAACAATTCGGCATGCTCGATTCCAGTTATTTCAATATGATGAATTTTCTACAGATTGCATGAGTTTTTAGTTTGGATTTGCATTATTAAAAGTACACAGTTGTTCCAGATAGATTTTCTTTCTCTATGCCGGGCTTAATTAAAATATCTTTTTCTTTTAATCAAACTGAAACCGATTATTTTTTTCCTCTTGATATAGATTTTATTTACCCACGAATCAATTAACAAAGTGCAATTACTTATATGGCGTGTAGTAAGTTGAAAGATAAAAATTTTTTAAATCATTTTGATGACCAGTAAAAGATAGTGCATTGCTGCTCATGGGTTCATTATCATTCCAGGCATCATTTTGAAGTGATTTGTCCAGAAATTAATCTAGTTCGACTGGTTTAATAATAGGTTTGGTAAAACTATTTCCGTCCATTTTCTAAAATAATAATATTTTTAAATACCCTGGGCTGTAAAAAATAGCATCGTTGCATATAGTGTTTCATGCAAATGTTCTTGTAAAATTGCCACGAAGACCGTTGGTTAGGTAAATGGTATTTACAAATCTGTTTATGTTTCACAAAGTATAGTTCTTGTAATGCAGTCAGTAGAATGCAAATGTGCTCATTTGTATGTAAATTTACACCTCTTTGGCGTAAATAAACAGCAATATTGTCACAGGTTAAGATAACACTTTGTGCAGTTACTTCAGACAACATAACAAACGATATTAGAACTTAGCTCCTTGAATTATATCACAACTTCATATTCAATTTTTATTTTTAGTGTGAAATTATGACTGGAAGTCAAGCTTCACACAATTTGCTCAATTCTTGGAAGATATTAACTGTAGCAGTTCTGCATTTCACTAAAGCAGTAAACTTATATAGCATTTCAAATTTTTCAGTAAAGTAAAACAATTGTTGCAACCATTTTATGGTTCGATACTTAACCACAAATATAAAGAGCATTGTAAAATTTACATTTGTCTATTATAGTCCCCAGCACAGCGACCTGACATTTTGCTAACTCATGTAAATGTCAAACTTCGTGAGCGCCTTCCCTATGACAAGTCCGACAAACATTTCCTCTGGAAAAATTTTCGGCGACGGGGACCTTTCGGAGCTGTGAATGCGCGAAATTGCCATTTTGACGGTGTATTACATTGCGATACATGGAAGTTTCTTTTTCATTGTAATAGACAGATTTTATGATAAAATCGACGAAAAAATATTTGTCCGACAAAAACCATAAAGCGTGCGTGGGATCCGACACTCTCAATATGTCGATATGAAGTCATTATGATTCTCGATACATGTAAGTCTGATTGTTGCAACAGTGTTTAATTAATACGTCTGGTGGTCAACTTGTCCGACAAAAATCATGGGGCGTACGTGGGGTCCGCCAAACTCAATATGTCAATAGGACGTCATTATGTTTCCTGGTACATGTATGTCGGACAAAAATACACATGATATGTGAGTGCATTTTTGAGAGAAATTTAGCACTGTCCGATAAAAATGTCAAGTTTAATCGTCAGTCCGACAAGAAAACAGATAAAAAAATTATTACAAAATCATATACTTCTTATTTCACATGTTATAACTAAATAAGCCGTAGATATTGTGAAAAATGTAAGAAACACATATACTTAATGGATAATTTTTGTTTATACAATCGCTATATGTTGTCAATATAGTGTAATTTCCATCGGAAAAGCTGAAAAATAAGGAATAATATTTAATTTATCAATACGTATTTTTTCAGCACTCCGGGTGGAAAGTGCGTTTTTCCGCACTCAAGCGTGCGAGTAATAGCTCTTCCTGCACGTCGTACTGAAAAATTTTATACGAAACTCCAGTGAAAGTATTTTTATCGTGTGATTTTCATTTAGGAAAATAATTTCGCACTCGTTACGTAATGTGCTATTTCAAAATGGAGAAATGTAGATCTTAAAAAATTTTCCAGTTTTCTGTAAAATTTTTAAACTTTTCGAAGTATTATTTACATTGAAAAATATTACTTTAATATGTGAGTTTATTTATTTGTACTAATACGTTATCAAATAAAAAAAAGCCAGTCATTAAGTATTTTTGAATAATAAAAAAATGTTGTATGATTATTATAATAATTTATATAATTGTTCAACAATAGAAAAGTAAAAAACATGAATATTTTATGAGTATCATAACTATTTTATAAAATATATAATTCAAAAAAAATGTGTACTCCGAGTAATATTGATCACTTATATAGTCTTTCATGCAGGCATTGTCATTATCAGTTAAATTAGGGTCAAATTCTGCAATAAAGTTTAAAAATGCACTTATACAGTAAAAGATATTGAACCGTTATGTAAAATATTAATAGAATACCTGTTGCTTCAGCCATTTCAGATGTAAAAAAAAATTTTATCCGAGTCATATTCATCACTAATATCGTCTTCCACTAAGGCATCGTCACTATCACTATCGTCATCAAAAATCTCTCTATTATCGTCAGATCATGCAATAAAGTAGAACCATGCATAAAAAATCACAATAAATATGAATTTATTGTATAAAATATTAATAGAATACCTGTAGCTGCAGCAATTTCAGAAAATGATGGACTTTCTGGGCCGTCAAACCAATAAAATTCATATTTTTCGTCAACTAAAATCCATCCATACTCTTCTGGTATTTTCTCTGTTGGGGTTCGCATGTATGCGTTGCACCAAATGTCGCTGATATACATGGTTCTTTTTACTTGTTGCAACAGTTCTTGGTTACTTAGTGGCAATGATGAAGCATCGAAAGAACATATTTTCTTTTTTAAAACTTCTTGAATGTCGCTGCAAGATTTATATGTTCTTTCAAATAGCTCAAAGTGACCCTTATACATATCATTTTTAGTTTTCAGATTGTACATCCTACAAACGTACTCTTCAATTATTTGGAAGACGTTACTGTGGATGTCTATTTGCGAAGTCAAAACTGTTATAAGATTAATAAAAGCCTTTTGAAATTTAGTATTTTTTCTTAAAATATTAAATAGTTGTTTTTTTCCCTTGCCCCTTGCGGTAAAATGACGGATTGAAGTCATCTGGCAAATGCTAAGGATCGAGAAAAAATATTTCCTAGCTAAGATTAATTGCAATACAAAAATATAATGGTTTTATTGTTTTTTAGCGTTGTAAACAAATAACTTTTCATTATTCATAATCTACGCGTTGCCTACAAGCAGGCTTCCACTTACCTTTATTAAGTTTTTACAATTTTTTATTTCATTTTGGAGCAGTTGCGATTTTTAACATCACTAGTAATAAAATTCTGGAAATTATCTATTTCTTATCAAATTTTCAACGCAATAAGCTGAATTAATACATGAAATACGACTGACAAAAATGAGGTATTCGATTGAAATTTTTGAGAAACGTTTTTTTAATTTATTATTGATTTGCCCTACGATTCTTGTCGGATAAATATTTTTTTGTTATAAATACTTTATTACGAAACGAAAACATTAAAAATGGGACTTACATGTATCAGGAAACATAATGACGTATTGACATATTGAGGGTGGCGGACCCCACGTACGTCCCATGATTTTTGTCGGATAAGTTGACCCCTGTGTTTTAGAGGTATTATTTAATCACTATCTGAAAAATCAGTTTTACATTATCGATAACTACTGAAAGTATTTTGTGCAAACAACAACATGAGAATTAATTACACTTTCGTCAAACATGACATGAAGTACAAATACACATGGCAGAATACAAGAGGGCAACAGTCGGTATTAGACTATATTATCACTAACAGAGAAGTCACCCCTCAAACAATATTAGACGTAATAACTTTAAATGGCGCCAACTCTGGAAGCGACCAAAGGATGGTACTTTGCAAAATAAGACTAAAAATGCCCAAGGCTTCAAAACCTAAACCGCAAATGATTAGCAAATTCAACGTCGAATCGCTAGAAGACAAAAGTATACAATACCTATACGAAGACCGATTAAACCAAAAAATAGTACAAAGGCCAGTTAATATCAAAGACAACATAGGCCAACAATGGAAAACAATAAAAAATAACATACTAGACGCCGCCATGGAAGCAGTACATTCAATATATACGAAATAAAACGCCTGAAAACTGGAACAACTACCGGAGGGAACCGAACGAGGTAAACGCAAGAATAAAAGAACTAAAAGAAAACTATTGGGAAACGTTCACAAAAGGGATGGAGAGAGATGTACGGAAGCCAGAGAAAAATATGGGAAATGTTAAGAAGAAACAAGCTTGAAGTCAAAGATACCGTGAGAACTAATAAAATCACATGAGAGAGGGGGAAACATACTTTAAAAATCTATATAAGGAAGAGGAGAACATGGAACAGATACAAAATGAATAGAAAAAGCCCTGGACCAGACGAGATCACTAATGAGATGCTTAAATACGGAGGGAAAAAGCTATGGAATGAAATATTAACCCTATTCAAGAATATCATAGAAGAACCAAAAATACCGAATGAATGGAAAAATAATGTAACAATACCCATTTTTAAAAAAGGACAGAAAACGCACCCAGAAAACTATCGAAGAATAACACTGTTCACAAAAACTATACCGGAAGAAATCACCAAAATCATAAGTATACGAGAAGAACAACAAGGTTTCAGGAAGAACAGATCCACTATTGACGCAGTATTCATTGTCAAACAAATAACTGAAAAATCCCTAAAATTCAATAAACCTGCGTACATGTGCTTCGTCGATATGACCAAGGCTTTTGACAGAGTACGCTTAAAGGACGTCTTAGAAATAATGAGAGCAGAAAGTCTAAACCATAGGCTAATTAAGCTAATATACGATATTAACATCCAGTGCAAAACGAACGCCCTATGATTTTTGTCGAACAAACATTTTTTCGTCGATTTTATCATAAAATCTGTCTATTACAATGAAAAAGGAACTTACATGTATCGCATTGTAATACATCGTCAAAATGACAATTTCGCAAAATGACAGCTCCGAAAGGCCCCGTCGTCGAAAATTTTGCCAGAGGAAATGTTTGTTGGACTCGTCATAGGGAAGGCGCTCACAAAGTTTGTCATTTACATGAGTTAGCAAAATGTCAGGTCGCTGTACTGAGGACTATTAGTAATATGCAAATTTTACGATGCCAAGGAACTGAAGTATTCACTAATTTTACTAGACTAGGTATCGTAAAACTACAAATTATTTTACATTTAGTCTAATACGAAATTTTCAAATACGAATATATATTTTATTGTAAGTGAAATTTACCAAAAGGTTTTCACAATGGAAAATTTGCAACAGTTTCGTAAATTGTATTTTCTATTTTACTACATATCCGCACAAAATTCCTTGGGGTGATTTGAAATATGCAAACATCCCGCTCATTTAGATGTTGTAAAAATATCAAGCAAATAAACAAAATAATTGAAATAAAATAAATTTGAATAAAAATAAGATAATTTCCGCGTAAACTATTTCCTCACTACTACTCTTCCACAAAAATCATTCGATAACAAATGTGTTCTCAGTGTCGGGCAAAAGAACCTTATTGACGTATATCGGCAAAACAAGTTTTACGCAGTAGGGTCTGACATGTAAAAAATGTATCCGGCCGTGCGGTTTAGTCGGCCTGACGCCACAATTTATCTGCCTAGACTTATTTTCCAAGGGTAATCTGACGGAAGTACTAAAGGGACGTGCAGCCGGAACATCCCTAACTTCCGGTTCAAGACATACACTGCAGGATGCTAAAACTCCTAACGCTTTTAATTATCTATAATCGTTAAATTGTCAGTTAGTGGCCATGATAAGGTTAAGGCTTAAATATGAGTTATTTGTATTGACATAAAATGTCCGATCACTTAAAACAAACATTATTACAATTGGGTCAAAATGTGTAATTAAAAGTTACACCGAAAAAACAAACTAGTCAAAATTTTTCATTCTCGATATGAACTAAATTTTTAGTTAAAAAATAATGTAGTATATAATAAATATCCCGTTCAGTGGACATAGATCTGAACATCTCAAGCCTTCCCGTCACTGTAACCGCTTAGATTTATTATTAACTTCCTTATATTTAGGAAACTTTATTTATCTTGGTAAAATCTGCCTAAGGTACTGCTTGCCCGATTAAATTTAAATATTTGTGTCCCATTGAAAGGCCTGTCATTATTCTTATGATTTTTTTGTTTTATTTAGAATAATATTTCTATTCGTAAATCATATTCAGTCTTCCTAATTATTAGTTTTTTTTTTTCTCAGACTTTGAAGAACTAATCAGATTTCGCCTTTTATAAAGATATGTAGTAGAGATATGTTTACAAGTGATTCCACGGCTTTAGGTTCATGGTTTCAATTACGCTTCATTTAGCCTAATTATAATGTAGGTACCTATTAATGTATCCCAGCTAATATAAAAAAAACTGGATGAATTTTATGCTATATGTGGAGAAGAAGAAAACAATAACCTACAAATTAAGCAGATCTATACAAATTTAAGCAAACAATTCGAAACAATTATGTGGGATACGTACCCAAAAATCCTGCAGTGATCTGAAGCTAAAGAACCAGTCTGGCTAATACGAGAACTAACCTCTCGAAGGTTCAAAGACTGGCCTGTGCATATATAACCGGGACAATGAAAACCTGTCCAACGGCCGCCATGGAAGTAATTCTAAACCTCACACCTCTACATATATTTCTAAAGAACATGGCGAATAGGACGATTTGTAGAATTATGAGAAATGAAGTCATAAAACGAAGGCCCAGAAATCAACAAATCTGGAACATGGCCCAAGATGAAATGAAAAAGAAATTCAACTTTTTAAAAAACTTCAGCCCAAAATTGGGTCGCAAGAGCGAATGGGACAGAAACATTATTGAAAAACTCAGCAAGAATTCCACTATATGGTATACAGATGGCTCCAAAACAACGGAGGGAACTGGAGTAGGGGTGTATGAGCCCGGCACCAAACACTACGAAAGCTTGGGTAAGTAAGTGTATTCAATTTAATAAGGAGAAAAACTATCACGGCCAAGAGATTATCATCATGACGGATAGTAAAGCAGCGATCAGTACGTTGAGCTCTCAAGTTATCAGTTCCAAGATTGTCTGGGAATACCGAGAGGAATTGAACGATTTGAGTAAGATAAATAAAGTCACCCTCATGTGGGTACCGGGACATACCGGGATAGAGGGGAATGAAATAGTAGACAAGCTAGAGAGGAAAGGGGCTGAGGTACCTTTTCTGAGACCAGAGCCTTTCTCTGGAATCAGTAGCAGCATAATGCTGGAAGAACTAAAGATATAAGAAGAAAGTAGGAGATCCAATTATTGGATCTACCAGTTCGCAGTGTACTGACTGCCAACTCTACGCATATACATGCATACAATTATGTAACAGCCAAAACATCTCATCTTACGTGGCACTAGAACTAAAATAACCAGTAAACTAACTTAGCTCCGCGTCACTCGAATCTTTTGTGCCCTCTAAAAGATTAGACCCCAATTCTATCCAGAAAATAGTTTGGTACTGTAGTGAAAGCCGCGGAAAGTTCATCTATGGTAATAATACTGTGAATTTTAGGATCACTTTGAAACACAATTCAACAGGAAACATCGTCCATCAAAATTTAGCAAAACAAGTAAAGCTTCGACAGGTAGAAAATATGCCCAGAACCTATACAGGAAAACAACGAGTTCAAGCTGTCTTGAGATCCAACTCTACTCACAGACTATACAGCTGCTCACAACAGTTCAAGTTTCATTTTGATGGATAAAATATCGAAGCGAACAAAATATATCATTAATCGTCATCAATAACAACAATTTAAAGGACAAGCATAATGAAAAGATCGCCAAATACAGAGACCTAAAAGTAAAAATATGCGGAGAATAAATTATATCAATAATTGGATCACAAGAAAGAGTTATCTGCTATCCACAAAACAGCTTATGGAAAATGTAGCAAACCATAACACAATATGGTCTTGGAAGCATCCCCGCAGAGCTCAATGTTTTTAATATCTGAGTATACTTAACATGAGAGAATGTTCTCTGAAGGGAGTGTGAAAATCGTTTGGTTAAGTCTATGGATATAAAAATAATAAGAAACTTAGCAGGGTCTCAGGATTGATACCATTCAGCCGCGACGATCATCCTCTAAGAGTTAGCAGAAAAATTTATATTTTCCAGGCAGCGAAAACATTATATATCGAATACAGCCCGGAAATAACGAGTTTAAGATATACTGGGATAGAACTGAACTTGCACCTCGTTGCCCATGTTTTTTCTTTAGCAGAATATCGATTAGGTTTTATTTGTAACCTTTGTTTCTTACGATTTGTGTTAAAGAAAAAACAAAACGTACTATTAGGAAAAGAATTCTATAACGTTAATAACCCAAAAGAAGTCAACTTCAAATTTGAGAACACCACAACTTAGCCATGCAATTTGTAACAGAATGAATAATATAGATTGTAAAACTACAAGTATAAAATCAATAAATTAAATAGATCAGGAGTATATAAAATTAATTGTGCAAATTGTGATATATATATATATATATATATATATATATATATATATATATATATATATATATATATATCTTCTTCTCCTTCTTCTTCCGCTTTTATTTAAGACGACGTCTTGTTTTTCTGCTATATTAAGCCTCCTGTGATGTTGATGTCCAACATTCGTGCCATCGTTTTGGAGGTCGACCAGTGGGTCTTCTAGTGTCTTGTATCTCGTTCTTAGCCCATTTTGCCCATCGATCGTCGCCCATTCTGTCAACATGGTCCCCCCAATATCTGCGCCTTGACTTTATGAACCGTACCACATCAGGCACCTTAAGCTCTTCCCTTATTTCGGAACTTCTTATTTGATCTCTTAGGGTTACTCCTTTGATTGTTCTTAACGTTTTCATTTCAGCCGTTCGTAGCATACGTTTTGTTTTAGATGTTTTGGCTCGAGTTTCCGATGCATAAGTTAGTACTGGTCTTATCACAGTTCTGTAGATGCGTACTTTGCTCTCTGTGGACATATACTTATTTTTCCAGATTATGTCCCTCAGGCATCCCAATTGCCTTGAGGCCTTGTTAGCCTGGTATAGATAAATTTTTATTGCTTGATACATCAACTCCCAAGTATCTGCAAGACATGCTTTGTCTGTGGTTCTTCACCACCAATTTGCATCTGAGAGGATCTTTTGGAATTACCATGCATATATATATATATATATATATATATATATATATATATATATATATATATATATACTGGATTTAAAGAACACCAAACCGCAATTTTAAATAATATAAAAAATTCAGGAATATCCTCACACTCTATAGATCATAACCATTTCTTAGATTTAAATAACATTACATTAATCCGTTCCGAAAATAAAAGTAAAAGATTAAATTTACTAGAACAACTCGAAATAAAAAAAAATAACCCACATTTATCTACCAATGACCAACAAAATTTTCTTTTAACCCCAACTATGGACATATATATTTGACATCGCCCTTTCTTGATTTACAGTAATAAAATTAGTTTCTCTAAAATAGATAATAAAATATTGGGTATATATAAATTTTAAAAAACATCTTTAACTTTAGTTTTAAAAAATGTTTAACAAATACACAGAGGAACATATGTGCAAAGAATGGGGAATGAATAATCTATAGACGATTTTCATAAATTCGTCAACAACGGGCATAATACCAAATAGTGTTCTCCGTAATAACAAGAGACTGAGCCTTACCGAACACCTGTAAAAGACTATAAAAAAGGCAGTATTACTTGCCACTACTCAAACTGTCCAGAAGACGGAAAAAGTCCACACATGGCCAAATCCTTTTGATATCAGGGTATATTTTGGATAAGTAAATGTTCCCTAGAGAGAGTATAAAAGCCATTTGGCTAAGTCTAAAAAGCTCTATTAACAATAAATAAATATATATAAAATATATATGGAAAGAAGGCTTTCATATAACCCCCTAGAAAAAACTTGATACGGGAAAATTACATATACTTGGTATTGACAGATTGTATACGAGTATAATATTTGTTATCAAGAAATATATTTAGTAAGAAAGATAATTGTCAATAGAAGAGAGGAAATGGGAATAACAAATACAAAAGCCTATATTCTATTTATGTTCGGACTCTGTTTCGATATAAATACAATTTCGCTTTCTATTTAGGACGATGGAGCAGACAATGTTATGTGGTGACGAAGTTTAAATTTTAATCACGTTATAAGTACCGGAGAGCAACATATGAACATGAATATCCAAGCCACGAATAAGTAATTCATGTAAAAAATCTGATTCTTTAAGAGAGATAGTCATGTCACCGAGCATTAAAAATTCAACTGAAAACGTTTTTCTAAATTTAATCAACCAGACTGCCAAAACATCATAGATACATGATTAAATTTCCTGAGATTATAGGAAAATCTTATGTAAATATGTTACTCTTTTAACTTTACAATAAAGTTTAGAATCGTGCGGAGCACAATATTTTTAAGTTTGCGTTCCTTAGAAATTATTGATAGTAAAGCTCAGGGCAGTTCCAATCTAAATTTAGGAAATGTAAGGTTAGGAAGAAACTGTGTTTGTGCAAAATAAAACTCGGAAGGAACAATAGACGATTTATTAACAATAATGATTATACACATGAAAAATTTAAAATGACATACTAAAAGGTTAGTTAGAAGACTCTGACACAGTACGTGCCGTCAAAAATTAAAAGTTAAAATTTCTCAATTAAAAAGGAAAGACTTCTTTTTGAACCGACCCTGTAGTATGTCAAAATGTAAATTTTGTCCTTCTATAATTTCTTAAAATTGATAATATATTTAGAAATTAAAGTTTACCATACTGACAAGATACTATGAGAAGAAAATTACAATAGCAGATAATACAAGAGAAAAAAGTTGGTCAAACATTAACTGAATACAAAAAAACAATGGTGCAAAAACCTGATAAGATAAGATTAAAATAGTCGAGTTCCTTAAACCTGGAGCAGACTATCAGGTGGAATCAAAATTCTACAGATAAGCTTCAAAAGAGCAAAAGGCTAAAGATAAAAATTGACTCACCTCCAGTCTTCCTGTTGAATTAGGTTGGAATTTGAGAATCCTTTTTCTATAAGACTTTGGCTCCAATGTACTTCGTAGAGTCTTTATCAGCCAAGTTCCCACATACTATCAGTTGAGGAATCTTAGATGGTATTATGGCCAGTACCCTTTAGATAGATTTTACCCTTGTAATAGTGCTAAAAAAATATGAAACTAGGCAGTACAATTCTTAACACAACGTTAGCTTGCCAAACACTTTAGCAACAGGTAGTTTTAACAAAGAAAATAGGTAATTCAGACCATGGACTCGTGTTAAGATGACCGTTCATGAGTTCAGAAAAAGAATTGCTTTAAAATGAACAATATTATTAAAAGTCAAATAAGTTTATGCTCTGCAGATTTAAACATATGTAAATAAATTTTAAAAAAAAACTTAAAAAAGAACAAGTAGACGTATTTCGTTCTTTCATAGCCAGCAAAGGAAGACCTATAGTTCATGATTCCGGTTTCTCATCGCATGGAAAAAACTCCCAAACAAGAACATTTGGCAGTTTTTTTTTTAATTTGGCAGAACAAATCAACCGAATCAAAAAGGTGACCCAATTAACAAAAATAATACGAAACTGTTTTGAACTAAAAAAATTTAAAAGAAATATAACTTTTTCTTTTCACCAAAATACACTTTTTGAAAACAAAGCACTGACAAATATGAAAAATGGTTTACTTGCGATCGATCGTGACGTGCGCACTACCTCAACTGATCATACCAAAAAAATGGAGTATTTTTACGTCTTTACGAGGGTGTTGCCTTGAAGAAGTGCTAAGGGCTAATTTAAGAGACGTGTCTAAAATGTCTTTGTAATAATATAGTGTTCGAAGCTTGATAAATAATTTTTGGTTTAGGTTTTAAAATTACATTGTTAAAAGAAATATAAAATATTTCAGGGTCATTTACTCGTGTCCTTTCAGAAATTATAATTTAGGTTTTATCTTCAATTACAACCATGTTTCTCAAAAATATAACTACGACCTCATAAATTGCTACTCATTTTCTTATATTAAATGCCGTATCAATTTCACAATAGTTGTAGGAGAGATAGAGTTGCGTGTCATTCTCATGTTCATGAGAAGAACAATGCTTAATGGATTTGTTAAAGTCGTAAGTGTAAATAAAAACATCGTTGGACAGATTGCCAATGCTCTGGGCATTCTAGGCACGCGATCAGAGAATTTTTTTATTAAAATATATTTTCTGAGGTTCATTACTATCACGGAATATTAACAGGCCAAAGTTAGAAAGGTGAAAATAGATTTTCCAGAAACGTTTAGTTTTTGTAATATTTCTTCCTAAAATGCATTCTTTGTAGGTTTGGTTTTCAGTGCTTTATTTGTCATTGTTTCTTCTCTACAATTTTATTTATCATATTTTTTGTTAAAATCAAATGACAAAAATCCGCATAAATATTGTTGCCATCTTTAACTAGAATTAAACTAGTTTTTTTATTAAATTAGACGATATTTATGTATCAAAAAGATTTGACTTCATTGGTTTTTAATTAGAAATATTATTACTACACAGTAAGAAAAAACTATATCACAGTAAAAACGATTACATAAGTACAATTCTCATAGCATATGTTAGGACCTGCAAATATGTATATTTTCCGGAGAATATTGTTATTAATTCTAAGGAAATCGCTCTGAAGGACATACCATAAAATAAGTACCCTTCTTTCAAAGCTTGTAAGTGCCAATTAAACCTATAATTTAATAGAAAGTGACATTATTTCCTCTTTTTAAAAAACTTGCTGAGCTTATTTTTACTCTCTAATGTCGAAATATTTTCCCTCTTATTAAACTTGTTTAATTTGATTACCCTACAAAATATTAGCTTAAAATTTATTTTTTAAAGGTAATCTGACGGAAGCAATAAAGCAATCCGAACATCCCTAACTTCCGGTTCTAAACACACACTGCAGGATGCCAAAACTCCTAGTGCGTTTAATTATCCTTAATCGGTAAATTGTCAGTTAGTGGTTGCGGTAAGGTTTGATGCTTAAACATGGTAATAACTTGAAATATACCCAGACAGAAGAACGCAGAAATACAATCAAACAAAAAAAAAACGGCAATTATAAATTTTCTGTTAATATCTGGTAATTTAGAACGAGCGGCAGTTCAATTTTTATCAATTTACACAGTGTCTGAGAAATTTTAAGGGATAAAATATTGATTTATGATATGGCTTGATAAACGTTTTCCAGGCTTTGCAAATCTGATTATTTGTTTGCAAATGTTTCTTCCAACGGGAATCGAGTGAAGAACAATTAAAAATCCATATAGCCAATCCATTTCAGCTAATTCGGCGTCTTTATTAAAATTGTGATCGATACCATTTTTTTCCACCATTTGAAAAGCAAGGTGTCAAAAATCCCTATATGTAAATCCGAATAATTAATTTGACACTTGTTAGAATTCAACTGCAAGAAACTCTATCTATACCTACACGAGGCATTGTCCTGACTGACTGAAGACCACATAGGCACCCACTAAAAAAGAATTTTTGAAAAGGGGTAATTGTCATTTGATAATTTTATCGATATCTTTTGATCAATTGTACGTAATATATTAGGCACCAAAATCGTTCGTCACTACCCCCTCAGGCGAAACAGCTAATATATAAAAATCGTCAAAATACAAAAAAGTAACAACCATACTTGGCTTCCCCTATGTTTTTCCTTCATAGATACAACGAAACTTGTATTGAAATTAAGAAAATAAATCCTCTACGCTAGAATTGTTGAAGTAGTAGTCATTATTTTTAGGAAGTATTTAGTTAATAGACGTCATTTGGTCTAACAGGTGCGTAATAGTAAAGTAATTATATTGCCGTGTTCTTAATGTCATCAAGGAAAGTCATTTGAACGCCGTCTTGTGGTCTTTATCATTTATCCTATCCCTAGTTCCCGCAGCAGTTTAACTTCAGCAGAAGGTCCATTTATTAAACAATGAGACGAGCTTAGGAAAAAGTATGTAATAATAAGGAAAATTGGTATGTGGATGAGTAGGGGATGGTAGGAGTATTAGGGAATATGAACAGATTTTATGCCTGTTAAACTTTATCTTTTATATTACAAATTACATGAAAAGATAGGAAAATTTAGATTGTAATATGACGCTACCGGTCCATGACTATGTTTATATAATGACAGTGTCAAAATATATCCAAAAAATCATTAAATTAGGTTAAAATATCGCATGAAGGACAAAACTTTGTTGCTGACAGTTTATTTCCTGGAAGAAACTCTGAGTTTGCCATGAAGCACTCTCAGTAAAGAAAGAAAAAGATATAGAAATGGCAGAAATGCCACAGAATTTGAACTGTAAACTATACTATTAAAAAATCAGTAAGCGTGTCAATAATTGATACAACGCGAGGTTGGTATATCATTTCCATAGTGTTACGTTACTTAGGATCAAAGATTGTCCCTGGTTTGGCACTCTAGACAATTCCTTATGTTATTAATATTTTGCTTTCTTTTATACCAACTTTAATCAAGTCATAGTGAATAACTTCAAAATTCCTGGCAATAAATTAATGTACTAAAATTAATATAGGACTGGCCAATAGTCCAGTCGACATTTAAAAGATATTACATTAGTCTTCTTTACGTTGATAGTGAGAAAACTTGCATCACACCACTTTAAGTGTAGTTAAATCTTTATTGATATTCCTCTCCAATTGATTCGAACTTTCAGCGGACAACAGGATGGTCGCGTCATCTGTGAACATAGTAAATGAGCTAGAAATATGTATAGTTGGTAAATCATTTATGTATAATAAAAGCAGTAATGGTCCAAGTACTGACCCCTGTGGCCAGATGAAACATTATTATTAAAAACGACAGACTTGACGATCAATCAAAAATGATTGTACCTAATGCAACACTCTGTCCCTAAATTTTTTTGTAATTTTTTTAATAGAAAGAAAAGAGATATCATTTCATAATTTTGCACATATATTTATTCGTACTTTAAGTA
This sequence comes from Diaprepes abbreviatus, assembly GCA_034092305.1. NCBI lineage: Eukaryota > Metazoa > Arthropoda > Insecta > Coleoptera > Curculionidae > Diaprepes > Diaprepes abbreviatus. The sequence goes on from JASJET010000068.1 coordinate 11,408,983, forward strand.
TACAAAAATATTTTTTGGGGATTTTTTTATGGATTTTTTTATCCACAATAATTTTTTTAAAAAAACATGAAAAAATGACGTGACTGAATCGTCTCAAAAAAAAAAATACCAAATTAATCCTTGTTCAAGTGCCCATGATCGATACCGGAATGATTTTTTTTCATCAAAAAATAACAAAATGGCGGCCATTTGAAAAAAAAAATACATTTTTGAGGGTAAAAAATCCGGTAAAAATCGGAAAATTTGTTACCGATCAAAGTGATTCCGGTACCGACCATGGGCACTTGAACAAGGATTAATTTGGTATTTTCTTTTTTGTTTCAGACGATTCAGTCACCTGGAATTATGTCCGTCATTTTTTGATGTTTTTTTTTTAATTATTATGGGTAAAAAACCTATAAAAAAAAATCCAAAAAAATTTTTTTGTATATTTAAAGTACAAATAAATATATGTGCAAAATTATAAAATGATATCTCTTTTCTGTCTATTAACTACCTGTCGAAATGTTAACTGGACCTGTTACCTTGAGAGTGAAAAGATCTTACAGTTTCACAGAAGACCACCAGGTGTGCCAAAAGTCCGCAGGTGCGACAATTCTAAATAATAAATATGTACGCATGTAAAACTTTAAACGCGCTTTTCTCAAAACCACTTTTTTCAACCTCGGCGAAAATTTTACTCAAACACTATTGCACCGATCAATCTGAAATTTTAATAGTAACTTCACAATTACGTTATTTTTCCTGCTACGTAGCTGTGTTTTGATTGGATCTAAAGTTTTTTTAGAAACAATTTATTGTTTTGCGCCATTTCTACAAAATTCGATTTAAATAAACCTTACATCATCAGGGAGCCAATTATATATAAAGTATAAATTTTCTTTGTTTTTTGTTCCAGGTCTCATAGTTCACGCTAAATATTTTCTCTCATTTTTCAGTTTTTAAAAAAGGTGATTTCGAAGATTGGCACTGTCACCACCATTTTGTATTAAAATAATAATAAAAACGTTATTTTCATACTTCAATATGTGCTGAGTGAACTCTCTGAAAAGAATGTCCCTACTTATCGTCCACACTCCCAAAAAAAAATTGTCAAAATTAGCCCTAATCTTTGGTCGTTACAGTGGTGTTACTTCTTAAATAAATGACCACAAAAACAACGCTCTTCTCGCTACCCTCCACTAATAACTGTAGCTTCTTTACACTTGTTTCAAACTTAGTTCCGTGCACCTTTGAATTTCTGACTTCAACTTTCTCCACAATCTGGGAATTCTTCAACATACAAAAATCATCTTTAGGCAACTTCTTCCAATATCCTAATTGTGTCCACCCTCTGTCTGTTTATGTCATATGATACTGCATAATTTTACAATCGCAAAAATAAAGCTCATGTACTTTGACAATACTCAAAAAATATGATCGCGGTGCATCAAAAAAATATTTGTAAGATCGTGTGGTGATGCGTATGAGCCCGAAAGTAAACAGCAGTCGACCATATAAAACAGTATATTGATCATCGTAGAGCATATTTTGATAAACAATCAATCCATTTTCAAAGATAAATATTTGTTTTTGTTTGTTATTCCCGAAATGTAAATGCCTACTTTTTTATCAGGATGTAGGAACCTTCGAATATAAGCAAGCATAAAATATCTGTATTATTTATTTTATATAAAATCCACCAAAATTATTTAAAGGTCATAAGGAACAATGAAAATAACACAGGATTTTATTATAAAGCGATTTAGAGCGAATAGGTATTGAGGTCAGCTCAATAAATAAAATCCTGGAAAAACTAGAAAAGGTTATCAGAACGAAACTAGTTCCATATATAAGAATTTTATAGCGACTTCGCATATTACAATATTCCATGGAAAGCGGTTTCTCTAAGGGTTTTGCCCAATTATTTTTGTTTTATGGCTCTAGATGTTATTTGGTTTACATCGAAGAGTTTTATTGTCCAGAAAGAAAACCTGTTAAAATTTTACTGGGAAGCACTGTTTGAATTATACATTTGAGTAATTGATACTGAAGATCTTTCAAGGGGTTATACTTCTTAAAATGTATTAAACTGGAATAGTTAAAGTTGCGATCAATTGGTTTACAATGTAAAGGTAATTTTCGTTAGAGCGTGATTTACATAACACTAAAGTTTAGATTATTTTAACCTATAGAGTACCCCACGATAACTTTTCGCGATCGATATCTCGAAAAAGAGACTTTGGAAAATTTTTAAAATTTGGCAGTTTATTAAAGATCGTGGCACTACCAGTTATAACAGAAGTTGATAGCTTCTTGCTTATTTTAATTAGAACACCCTACATGTTATTTCATTTTTAGATTCCACGCAAATTTGGAGACATATTTTATGTATAATGTCCTATACAGGGGCGGATCCAGCCTCGCCCTTGGGGGGGGGGGGCGGTGATATCACAGTATGGTAAATGAAAGCACAATAGCAACATTCCCACTTCTAGTGTAAAAGACAGGATCGGGTACATTTTTCTGAATTTGAAGCTCTTGGAAAGGGGAAGGGGCAATCACAAGAAAAAACAAGTTGCCGACAGGGGCGGAGGATGCGAACAGCATACACATTCCTGGTACAAGAGGCAGAATCGGGTCTATTTTTCTGAATTCAAAGCTTTTGAGAGGGGGGCTATCGCAAGAAAAACAAGTCGTCAACGGGGGGGGGGGGGGGGAGTGCCAGCAGCATACACATTCCTAATATAAAATACAGACTCGGTTCTATTTTCCTGAACTCAAAGCTCTTGGGAAGGGGAGGGGCGATCGCAAGCATACACACTCCTATACTCTATTCAAGAACTAGAGAGAGTAATAAAGCTGTTACCGAAACCTCCAACATACCTGCTCCAGTGCCGCAGGTAACTGAGGACTGTCGTAAATCTAATTATATTTAAATATTATAAGCTTTTATAAATTTACAAAGTGAGCAGAGTACACCTTACAATGTGTCCTTAGTGATTGTTTTTTGTTTGTGCTTGTTTTTATATATTATTTGAGATTAGTGAGATACCCAAAAAGATATGGCTTCCACATCGTTAAACCAGGGCATTATTACTCAACGAAAAACTTATTACGATGAATATTTATGATGCCTTAAGATATCAATATCTAGATACTAACGTTAAAAGCTCTGTTGACAATGACAGGAGTTGGAAATTCTACCATATACCGAATACTGAAGAAGAAAAAAACGACTGGAATTGTTAGTATTCCCAAGCTACATTCGATCACAGGCAGACAAAAAACCTCGTTGGAAGAAGAGACGTAAACTGCAATAAAAGGAGTTGTACATACAATTTATTATGAGAAGCAGATCCCAACCGTCGACAAAATTCTAACTAAAATCAACCCATTCCTATGAAAAAAAAATATGTGTCTACCAAATTTTGCCAAAGACATCGGACTAAAGAACACAGGTAGTTTGCAAAGAAAAAAAAAGGGTAAAAAATGATTTATTACTCTCTCTAGTTCTGGAATAAACTACAGTATAAGAGGCAAAATCGGGTCTATTTTCCTGAACTCAAAGCTCTTGGGGGTGGCGATCGCCCCCACCGCCCCCCTTGGATCTGCGCCTGGTCCCATACCTAAGTCTAATTGTTTTTGACATATTTTAAATTTTATGTCAAAAATGGCGAGTATAGGCCTAAACATAACTATCAATTTCTTCTATATGAAAACCTTCATTATTTAATTGGGGTTGATTTTCTTCTAAAAAAGAATCTACTTTAATGAACTGTGTTAATATTTTGATAATAAATAAATATAGGGTGATTAAAAACTAATATTAATTATTAAAATCGTTAAAAGTCAATTTTATTTAATAGGAAAGCACCTATTTTCTTGGCTTGGCCACATAATCTACAGCTGAGGGTTTCCGTTATAGAAATTCATTTTATTCAGATGTACTTTGACAGCCACGTGTCCCGTAATTATACCTGTAATAGCTCTTAATTGGTTTCTGCTCATCTGGAGTAGTTTCCCTTTGCTAATTTCGGGTAAGGGTACTCAATAAATAGCTTGCCGTGACTCAGTTCCTGTCTGGCTTCCCAGTGGTTTTCATGCTCTTGTCGAATCCTCTGTTTGACTGCTTTCCGGGTTGCACATCGCGGCACCCAAAAGCCGGTTCTGGACCAATCTATTGAGATGATGAGCCAGTTCGCCCTAGCTCGTCAGCTTTTCGTTTCTATGTATGCCTTCGTGTCTTGGTACCCATTTTAGCATAACTCAGTTGTCCTTTCCCAGAGTTGTAAGTTCACTCTGACATTCCCAGATCAATCTAGGTGATACCTTCTGGCCGTTAAGAGACTTCAAGGCTGCTTGGCTGTCAGAATAAATGTAAATTTGCTTCACTGCATAAGCTCTCTTTTTTATCTCATCTACACATTGTAAAATTGCAGTTATTTCTTTCCTCGGTTATAATCTATATATTCCAGCTCCGGTACCCTCACTGATTTCTGAACCATCAGATAGTTGTACCAAAAGATGTTTCCGATTTTCCTCTTTTCGTCATTCGATCGTCTCTGATGACCTCGAACGGTATATTGTAGCGGCAGCCTGAGGTCATATGGTCCGTGTCCATTTCCAACTCTGGGTTCCTGATTTTATTCCATATAGTTTTGTGTCCAGTCCAAGGAATTTGTATTATTGGCGTTAAGTGATATAACTGATGGATCCCCATTCTCGGCTCTTCCTGAATGACTGAGTATAGCGGAGGTAGATCCATAGTCCCCGTAATGCTCAAGGAGGCGACTCACTGTATGCCGCTTAGCTTTGTCATGGCTGCCCTTTGTTCTACCTTGGGCCACCAGACCAAGGCAGTATATGTGATGGCTGGTCTCACCACACTGGTGAATAACGAATGCACCATCTTCGGTGAGAGATCTCATGTTTTCCCACATAATCTTCTAACAATCACAAGGGTTGTTTCCGATTTTTTTTGTTATATTTTTTACGTGCTTGTTCCAGGTCAGCCTGGAGTCCAAAATTACCCTGGAATGTAGTATTGTTTCCTTGTAGGATGATGGAAACGAGGTTCTGTAGTTTCACTATTCCATCATTTCTTAGAGCACAAAATACGCTAATTTATCAGGTTTCTTGAAAATTCCTCAGTCTTACTACATGAAGATTTGAATCACTCCAAAAATGGGAAGTGTGTCTGTTCATCAGACCAAATTATGTTGTCTCAAAATCGAAGATTGTCTTGTATCATCGTTACTATGAATTCGCAAAATTGTACTCTTTTCCGCAAATCAGCATCTCTATGTATTGGACCAAAGACATTAAATAAGGGTGGAAGTTGTGTTTCAACAGAATTCTATGTGTTGAGCTCTTTAAGATTCCTGTTTGTAGAATCACTTGTCTTAACGATGTCATAAGATATGTCGCAAAATATCCCAAAATTGCAATTTCGACATTTTCATCACTGAGAAAAGGTTCCCATTTATCCATTTACAGTTTCTGTTTATCTGGATATCTATCAGTAAATGTCTGGCATATTCTTGATAAAACTTTATTACATTAATCGCCCCAGCATGATTTTTATTATTAATTATCAAATGGCAAGAAATATTTAGATTTCTATAGTGCTCATTATTTTTTGGCCAACTAATAAGAAAACTTAAAAGCCGTATAGCGTTTTTACAATACAAAAATGTAAAGTTGCCAATATTTCAAGAACTACGAATTTTTCGAAAAGACAATCTTATTCAAAGTTACTTTTATTTTTAATGGTAAATAAGATAACATTATAAAAATAAGGGTTTTATATTTAACGATTTTTTAAAGTTAATATTGAATGTTGGTTTTTGATCACCCTGTATTTATATATTATCAAAATATCAACACTATACACTAAAGTGGATTCCCTTCTATAAGGAAACCAACCCAATACTATTTAATTTAGGTAATACTAATGAAATAAAAAGATTAGATTTACTTCTCTGAATCGATCAGTTTTGCATTTATTAGATAAACGTTTTGTTACCATGAGTTCTTTTCAATCTGATTCTCATTCACTTGATTTCCTATACTCAACTGTATACGATTTCTTTCTGTTCCCAAACTAAAAAATTTTGCGGAAAGAATAAATTTCCGTCGAGTGAGGATGTTATCACCCCTGCCGTCAAAAACTTATTTTTCCGTCAAGATGGAAAAATTGTAATATTCTTAGGGCCAAGTGTATCGCTTACAGCCGAAATCACATTCTGAAATAAAATAAATTGAAAAAAAATTGTTTTAATCCTTGTTTTGTTACTAAACTTTTCAACAACCCCTCCATATCCGTAAATTTAAGTTAGAGTTTTGAATAAATTGAACCTTTAAAAATTAATAGCGCAAACTGTTTTAAAGCGCCATGTTTAAGTGGTATAATGCTACAAAGTTTTGACGGCAGGATGAGCAGAGAAAGCGCCTCGTAATTTACTGCAACATAATAAAGGAACATTGCGTGACAAAAAAGCATATTTTAATTTATAAATACTGATTGTAGAATAATTATTTATCATTATAAATATGTCATGCCATAACACAGTCGTTCTCAATGGCGGGGTCACCTTGTATTTTTTGGGGAGATTGCCGGTTATCAATTTTAAAAACCAAAATTAAATTTAAAATTTTAAGGTAGGTGATAAAATTATGATAATTTATTTATTCTTGTCAACATGCGAGATACGTGATATGATCAGTGAATGTCCAGCGCACGCAAATCTTGTGCCCAGGACAAGTTAGCCGGGTAGTTCACAACGATCTCGACCTTTCGTTGCATCTCGAGGAAATGTGTAAGTAGAAAAGTCTCCGTACAGATAACTGAGAATAATTGCAGAAGTATTTTCAACCATTATATTAACAACGAACAGAGTCGTAGGGGCAGTTTTCAGATAAAGTTCCGAATGTAAATGTGCAGATAAGTTGTCGCGCTTAGTAGATTTATTATGATTTATTATCTAGTGTTAAGTCGTTACTATGTTCTTTTTGTCATTTGTAAAGGAATAGTTTGTTATTAGTCTTGTTTAAACCGAAAATCCTTACAATACTATTAATAGCCCATCACAGTTCGTCTTCGATAGACTGAACTTTACATATATAGTCTTTATCGGGTTCAGTATCAACTGATTACATTGACACGAAATCTTCAACTACTCACACACACACACCTCCTGCTGCACGCAACAGCGCCTCATCTGCCGATATAGCTATCGTGGTATCATCAGCAAAGGTAACCGACTTTCCCGTACTGATAAATCTAGGTGGGTCATAAACATAAACCATCAACAAGAAAGGCCCCAAAATCGACCCCTGCGGCACACCTAAGACGATTTTTCTGTGATCTGAGTACTTTTCTGGTATGAGACAAACACACTCAGACTTATACGAGTCAATAAGATTTAAGATATTTCCTCTTATACCCGAAGCAATGAGTTTTCTCAATAAGAACTTTCTATTCACAACATCAAACGCCTTTGTTAAGTAAGACATTAGACACATTACATACTGGCCTGTGTCGAGTTCTGTATATACAAAATTAAGTAAATCATAGCATGCTGTTTCGATGCTTCTTCCTTCTTCTTTCTGAAATCATGTTAGCAAAAAGTTGTAACTGAAAATACACTCAGTATGGATATTTGCCTGTAATTGGCATCACTGCCGCCTGCTTTAGTATTTGAGGAAAAATATCCTCCAAAAGTGATATGTTTATTAAATACGTCAAGGAAAATGCGACCGATTTTAAAATTAATTTTAAAATTTGAAAATTTATGCTACAGGAACCAGAGAATTACTTGGTATTTAACGAATTAATAGTTGATACTGTCCTTTCTTGGACCACCGCAAACACTACTATTGTTTGAGGAACAGATTCTATAGTTGTTGCTCTTAAGGAAATGTTTTTACCGTAGGCTTCAAGTAATTTCAACTTGGTAACAGAGCCGAAATATTCAACGAAGTGGGTTAGAAACCTCCTGAGGATCATCGCTTATACTATTGGCAAAAAACAAGGCGATGTTATGGTTTATTTCCCTTTTCTTTCTATTAAGATTTTGGTTAATACAATTCCATATTTTTTTGCTTCGTTGGTTGCATTATTTATTTTTCCTCTATAATAAGTTTGTTTTGCGTTTTTCATACTCCACCGATAATCTTTTTTTGCTCCGGTAAAACACCCTATGTTTGCTACAGTCTGTATATCTTTGTAAGAAATAAAGATCATTCAGTTCCTTTCTTTGTCCTGTCAAAAATAGACCATACCACGCACTGGCGTTATCATCGATTTTTTAGAACTTCGTCTCATTCCCAACGGACACCTCAAATCCAAATAATGACCCACAATAGATGAAAACTCAGACCAGGCAACATCCACACCAGAGAATTCCAATAGAAAAAAACAATCAACACGCCCTAAAAGACTTGAAAAACGTGATAAGTTACTCAGTCTTAAATTTCTGCCCAATTTATCTTCCACTCTGTAATTCACTTAGTGAACATAAACAACTAAAACGTCTTACAAAAGATGAAGGAGGTGATAACTTTATTTTTGGACAGTGGTAAATTATAATGAAAAAACTTGTATGGAGTGTGTACCGATGGGATATCATTCATACTTGAATCAAAATCGGGCTTTCAATCAAAAGTTAAAGCACTTGCACTCCAAGCAAGGAAATTGCACTACAAGATTCCCGATTTGTCCTTGCTACATTGGAAATAAAAAAATTCCTAGAAATGAAAGGAAAATATGAATTTTTTATCTAATATTATAGATCAGCTAAGCAAGTTAAATTTGATGCTGCACGATAAAGAAGCGCACGTTATATATTTCCAGGCATTCGTATTAAAGCTACAAAACTGGCGCCCTTAAGTAAATCTTGGAGTATTTGAATACCTTCCCACCAAGACTGAAGATTCAGAGACGGGAATTGTAGATAATCTAAGAGAGGTCATTAATAACCACCTTCGAGTCTTTGAATCTAAAATTCATCGTTATTTTCCGGAGTTTTCTGAATAAAGAGCTTCATTATTACGAAACCTTTTTCATGTATCTTTGAATCTTGCGAATATTCTCAATAAAGTGCAGGACAAATTTTTGGAACTGCGGAATGACTCCTCAGCGAGTGATATGTTTCACGAAAAATCATTACCCCAATGTTGGTATGCTATGCGTCATTTGTATCCTGAAGTTTTCGTTCTTTCATTTAGGATATTAGCGTTATTTGCTTCTACTCACCCCTGCGAAAGTGTCAGGAGTAAGCTGGATGTTCAAGATGAAATGAGATTGGAATGGAAAAACTCACCTTAAAAATATAACATTTCTTAGGAAGATGCAGGCTCCGTCATCTTATTAATCAATAAAATATAGTTCTTCAAGCCAATTTTTTGTTTTATTTTTCCAAATTGGCAGACGGAAAAGAAGAGTCGTGAACGTTTTAAAAGAATCGAAAAAGGGTGCGATTAAAAAAGGTTGGGAACCACTGCTATAAGGGAAGAGCAAAATCTCGCTTGTCGTATTTATTATTACTCTGTTACCTTGGCTAATTGATTAATATGAATTTATTAAAGTGTTTTTAAATAATTCAATTGAAATTATTTTAAAATACTATAGTATAAATTTATTAGTTTTTACATGATGTTTATTATAAATTAGAATTCACATGAAATGTATTTACCTTCACTTGTAATCCTCGCTGCACTGATATGAAATAATTAAATTCCATTATTAAATCCAACATCTTACTGTTAGTAATCAGCACTGATCGCTATCATATGGAAATTTCCAGTTGATTATGGATTGATATAGCTAGATGCAAATATTAACATCGAGTTCCATAATAAATTAATTTAGTCGGCTTTAAATAGAACGTATTTATTACTTAAATTAAGGACAGAGATATAGTGCTAATAAGCACAAGATTTTAGTAATTTAAGATGACTTAAAAAGATCAATTTATACGATGCTACTACACATTACATTATTAACTACATAGAATATAAAGATGCTTAATTACTTATTTATATTGGGTGTCCCAACAGGAAACAATTCGATCTTTAATCCTGTAGCTATTGTCTTAAGTTTTGTCTTCAGGCAATGAGATAATATATAATCTTTGTTCATTAAAGCGTGAGATATCGCATTATATATATATATATATATATATATATATATATATATATATATATATATATATATATATATATATATATATATAGAAAACTTTATTTGAAGGCCATAGACAACGATGTTTCTTGCGAAGTAGTAGATATCTGTTGGACTTCCATTGTCTTTATTTTTGTTGAATATCACGACGTTTCGGCTAATAGTTATCGCTAGCCGTTTTCAAGTGAAACTAAATAAATCCCTTAGCTACATGACTATTTATACTAAAAGTAAATGCAGGGGAGAGTGTTCTCCAATGTTGTTCTAGGTGTAGTATTTTAGCTTCAGACCATTTTATGTGGTGTCCATGAATCTAGGCATGTTTGGCGGCACCAGATTTTTCTGTTTCTCCTCGAGATGTGCATTTTTAGTGTTCTTTGATCCTTACGTCAAGAGGTCTCTGTATTTCGCCAACGTAGGAATTGCCACATTCACATGGTATCTGATATACACAGTTCTTCATGTCCCTTTGAGTTGTTGGTTTGACCGTAAGTGACAGCTTTATACATTTCATTAGCATTTGATCGTTTTTCAGTACCGTCATAACCAGCTAAGATCATAACTGAACTGCAAACGTCATTTTTGACATAAAAACTTAAATATGTCAAAAACGCTTAGACTCAGGTATAGGATACAATACAAAAAATATGCCGCCTAGAATTTTGTGCAAAATTCAAAAATGCAATAATATATAGGGTGTTCTAGTGTAATAGGAAGTGTCACCATCTTGAAAATATTTTAACTGGGTTGCCCCCATCGACATTAATATATTAACAAAATATCAAAATTTTTCTGTATTAGTTTTTCATCTACAGATCGAATTGGTTCCCATTGGGACACCCTGAATAAAATCATATTCTTGTGACAAAAGTACTGATAATTGTTTTTTAATATATAATAAATATTGTTTCGTAGAAGTTCATTTCTGAAAAAAATTTAAAGTTATTTCGACCAGTTAATATTCTATCTTCAAATACAGAAGTAATATAATAACAAATATGATTCAAAATTTTACTATAGATTTCTAATTTACGATCCCAAAAACATCCAAGAACAGATCTAGTCAGAATAACACATAATTATACAAATACTATTCTTAAGAACCGTATAAATAAATTTTAAGTGAATGATGGTAACAGTTTTGAAAATTGCAATTTGCTTTATAAAACAAATTATAGTTCCCTTTGTTCATAATTTTGAATGACACATTCGTTAAAAAATATGCAGAAACAATAGATTTTTACTAATTAATTTAAAATTTTATCATTGTAACTTTACTACAAGTTTAAGTGTTGAAAACAGAATAATTCTTCATGAAACAAAACAGATTTCTTCCTACCAAAAATCTGCAATAAATATATAAATTGTTACTGATTTCTCGGATCATTCACAGAAAAATTAATAATCACTTGTAGCAAATCTTGCTGAACTGAATGAAAACAGGAATTTTTTCCATTTAAATTTATATCAAAAATTTCCTTTTTATTTGCGAAATGGTCGAGATCAACACATTATTTATTATTATTAATATTAATTCATTGCAAACCAATATATTTCAATTCAAGATGATATTTTGACTGATATTTATGACTAAATGTAAGTTGTGACCAGATTTATGGGCCAAAATTAATCGTGAATGGCAGAATCGTCTATTGAACTAAAAAAATTGAACCAATCGTTTAATAGTAATTGACTTTTTATTATTATGTTATAAGCTAGCGCCCCGTTCTGGCTTTTAATGGTGTTGTTGTTGTTAAGTTACTATTTAACCTAGAAATTATACACCGAACCTTTCCTCGTGAAATACTTTACCCATTAATGACAACCGGAATAAAATTCGTTCTGTAGTTATTGAGAAAATCGTACACTGACAGAAAAACAGACAGATCCTAAACTACGTCGGTGTATGTATATATTGATGTCGTTTGACTATTGCTATTTGACAGCCTGGCATCAAAAATGTCTGCAGGTTTGAGATCCTGCCGACATGTCTCGGAATTATATATAGACAAGAATTTTTTGTGAATTTTACTCTTGGTTCACTATAACGTCACTGCCGAGACCATTAAGTAGTCGAGCGGCGTATGAAGAGAGAGTCAAAGTTGGTTTCGCAGGAAAAAAACGACTCTTAAAAGAAATGAGAGTTTCAATTATTAATACTATAACCACGACCTTCTACCATCTGCAGCATGATGTAATGCATTCTCTCTTCAACTTATTATTTATTTATTATCTGAAAAACTCTCCATTTGGTTTACAATATGAAACTTCATTTGCATTTGGCCATAAAAAATAAATATATCAAATATATAGAGCTAAAAATGGTAACCAATAAAAATTATAATTATTCAATTAAAAATGATACTTGTTTATTCATTGATAATCTATCAGACCTGGATTTCGATTTTATTTAGAGCGACAAACGACTGTTTCTTTCATGACGGTAAAATACTGGAAACGGGCCCTGAAATGGAACTAATGTCATCTGCAGATTAATTAAGGAATATTACTGATTATCTATTTCTGTTAGTTCAAGCCGAAACTTTATATTTCTAGATGAGAGAACGGAAATAAAATATGTTTTTTTATTTGTGTTAATTATGATTACTTCTTGGAATATTTACTTAATTTTAAATCGTATGTCACTGTTAATTTTATAAAATTAAATACTACAAATTACAAGTAGAAATATTCCTTGTTTTTAATTTTCTAGAATTTATAAAAAAAAACTAAATTTATTAAACTGAAACTACGAATATATAAACCCTCTTATCTCAATAGTATATATAACATTTATTGCTTCATTATCCGTAATAAATTTATACTTATATCTGACAAATTAGTAGGATTATATTTCATTCCTACGAATATTTTTATTAAGGATCATCTCAAGTTAAATTCTAAGGACTTAATTAAATATAAGATACGTTTATTATGGGAAGAAAAGAAAGAAAGAAAATGTTTCATGAGAACAAGGTGTGGTGGGAGGTAAGGGTAGTAATAAATATAAGGGTAGTAGGATAGGGATGAATACCTACTTATATTTTCGTTTATTGGTAATTTATTGGATATTAAATAAATAAATATTTAATTTCAAATTGCCAATAAGCGAAAAAATAAGTAGGTATTTATCCGTCTTCTACGACCACAGAGGCATATTATGTATATCGGTCTAAAGTTATTTGATTTGTTCCTCTACAATTAACACTTATTGTAAACGTGTCTTTTTTTGTGTGAAAATCTCTAAATAGGTAGAGGGAAACCAAAATCAGATTATTTATACAGTATCATTATTCAATTGGTATTCGGAGTGTGGATAATTTTGGATATTGGTCATGTGTTGTTAACTTTCTGGCCTCTTTGGTTTCTTGTTGCAAGTTTAGGTTGGCAATCCTTATCCTTTGTACATCTAAGTTTCCTGCATTTGGTCCAGTTGTAAAATTTAACACTTCCACCATAAGTAATACACTGGTATACCCTCATCGAATCTACTAGCTGCAATAGAGGATGATACAGAATGTACTTTGAATTTGAAGCTAGGGCTGAGAAAAGAACATCAGTAAATTTTATATCACTACCGCACTCGCTACATTTTAACACGTCACTGGCGGAAACATTCATTAGAGAAATATCATCTGTACCCAAAAATGTGCAGCTTCAAAATCAGTGCTTTTACAATCACAAATCACCCATCTCAATCTACTGTAGGATGCAGGATTTTCCCATTTCATTCCATCTCCTTTTATTACTGGCTTTCCTGATCCAAAAACGTCCCGCTATCTTCTTGATGTTCTTCATCCCACTCCCAGACTAAATGGCCTGAAGTTATCTAGATTTTTAATGTCCCTTTTTTATATATTAAGATAACTTCAGCTTCTTGCAATGAGTCTGAAATTTTTCTTTGGCTTAAATATATATTAAAGAGTAATTGCAGCTCACTAATCAATCTTGGTTCTCCCTCTTTCAACATTTCTGGTAGTAGACTACCAAGCCCAGCAGTTTTATTATTTCCTCATTCTCCATTGAATAATGATTTCGTGAGTAGTGCATTTCTTCTTGCTATGATAAGGACGTCCAGCTGTTCTTCTATCAAGACTTATTTTAAAGCTTACAAAGCAAACTAACTCTACAACATTGAATACTTAACAATCCTAAACAAGTTTCAATGTTGTGTTGCTATTTTTATTTACCAAAAATCTATGAAGTTCTCGTCACTAAAAAAGACCGAATCAAAGGATCTAATATAAAAGTATATTCAAGAAAACCTATTACAACGCTTTATTCGCTTGCACCTGCCTTGTCAATAACTGAGATGCGGGTGTATTATCTGCCGCATTCACTTAAAATTGCTAAATCTTTTATATCAATTCTAATTTTGACTTAAGGAAACGCTTAAAAAATTCTTAAAGATATAAATAATAAATTTACATGAAAAAAATCGATTTTTCTTAAATCTGAAGATGGCCCAACTCCGTAACTAAAAAATTCTTTTGCTCACTTGCTTGGTTCTATTTTTGATGGACATAATATATATTTTTTGATCCAAACATTCATTTTTTCTGCATAATGTTTTTGGTAATAGTAGCTAAACATAGTCCTGTGCTATATTTAGAAACTAATTGACTTTTTATCTAGACTAAAAGAATTTTATCTGGTAATAATAAATAATTGCCGAAATTTTTAAAAGAATGTTGCATTAAAATAATTATAAATTTTACAAATTTTAGGCCTATATTTTTTTTTTCTATATTCGCAGTTTAACTAAGCAATTTCTTACCAAGTATACTAACATTTGCCATACTGTCACTTTTAGGTCTTTTTTGCTATAAATTTCAACCTTAATGCAAGAAAAACCGCAGACACAGCTGTAACATTATAAAAAGTAAGGACCTAATATACTTTCCTTATCTTTTTTATTTTTTAGGCAATTTATTTTATAGCATGATAGTTATATAATTTTTTTTCATATTTACGTAATGTAAAAGAAAAATGTAATAAACAAAATTAAATAACGGAATATTTTGAAACATAATAGTTATATCTATTCTTATAATGGGCGTTGTCCCGACTGACTGATCAACCCACAGTCCAAACTACACTGGTCTGCAAAAATAAATTTTTTCCAAGTTTCACAGCATTCCTGCTGATGTAACATGTCCTCCTGTATCCGAATATGATACTCGTTTTCCATCACCCGCCATTTTGCTGGAGCCGCCGCCCCAACTTTTATCACTTTTCAATAACAATTTTATGGCCACGAATTCAATTTGGAAGGGCGAGACGGATTACTTTAGCTGTTAAATTTAAAAATAAAAATTAGATAAACACCTTAATTGTGGATGCTTGATTTCCCTTTGTACCCTGAAGTGAAAGTTTATCGCACAAATCCCCAGCAATCGACTGCATTCCACATTTGGCTGATATTTTGTGAGTAAGCAATCGGGACCCATGTTAACTCAATCCCATTGGCCAATATGATAACTTTTAAATTTGTCTTTGGTGACTCCATAAATAATCTCAATTTGTCTGAGTCATGACATGACATGTTCAGTTTTATCATCAATGCATTTGAATTAGAGCAGAAGCGCTCATCTTCTGGAAGAAGCAACTTCAGGGCTGACTGCCTGAAGCTGTGAGAAGAAATTTTACGCCCTTTCCTAAAAGATTCCACTGCTGAAGGCGAGATCAAAGAAGTTAAGATTTACTCTTAGGTAACTTTAAATCCCTGTCGAGATTATTCAATTTCGCCAGAGTAACGAAAAAGTCAGATGAATTATCGAATCGTTTTTGTAGTTTTATTCTCTTTTGAACAAGTAACGACAAATACTGTCTACCTTATGTTAATAAGCCCAACAGTAAATAATAAAATACATTGACAACTATAGTCAAGATAACTGTTCAAAACAAAACATATTATTAATCAATAAAAGCGAAATATAGGCGACGCTTAACATAGTTTTATCTATAAAAGTTTTCAAAAGTTGTGGAAAACTTAAATTGTTCTGCGTTTTATTTTAGCTATAGTTTTTCGTTTAAACTCACCACACTTTATAAACGATAATATAAAGTTCGAGCTATAAAGATTTGTATCAAGAATTCTATTCTAAGGAATTAACCTGTGTAATTCGTTCTCTAACTACACTGAATAAAATAAAACAAAAAGCGATGCGCAACACATCCCTCTACAAGCCAGCTGTGAAGGCCCAAAAGTTCCCACTTTGTCCACTCTTTTATCCCTAGAGTGGCTAAATTATGAGACCTATGACCTACAGGGAACTTTTCTTTCCCTTATGCCTCTATATTTTTTTTAAATTAAAGCCAAAATAGGCTTAATATAAATAAGCAAGAATAATTTATTATTTGGAAACTGTCGATTAAGCATATTATACTAGTTTAAATAATGCAATTACAAAAGCATGGCAAATAATCGGTGAATGTAACAAGTAATAAAGGAACCCACACTATGTATAAACACTTTTCCAAATATAAATAAAAATATTATCACGCAACTGGTCTCATTCTAACTTTTAAGTGCATCTGGCTGAATCTGGTGGCTAAGCTCCACAGCACTTAGGTCTGTCTCATTATACGCGTTGTGCGTCCTCCTATAGGAGCCTGCCTGGCTCAACACGTCGCCCTTTAAATATGCGACGACGTTGTCTAGAAACATTGCTCTTATGTCGACCAATATGTGAGCCAATGTTTGCCTAATATGGATCTTATTTTTAGTAAAAGAGCTGGACAGACACACAAAATATGTTATAAGGTCTCAACTTCTGTTTCACAACTCCGACATACGGGATTGTCGCCTACTTTCAGATGATATAAGGGTTTTCTTCTATCAAATTTTAAAGAGCTGATGGGGGTAATCTTTCATTAGTGATTAGTGATTTAGTTAGAGTTGCTCGTGGGTCTGGCTTCACCATTTTCATCTCAGCTGCGTGTTTGACTAGTGAATCAGCAATGCTCTTTACATCATACGAATGATGTCCTTTGATCTAGCTTAAAATAACTACAGTTTCAGCTACAGCCAAGGCAAAGGCCTAATGACATTCTAGTACTATACTGAGAGAAAATGTGTAACCTATTTAGAGTAAGTGGTGCCTCTCTGCTGCCTATATATATATATATATATATATATATATATATATATATATATATATATATATATATATATATATATATATATATATATATATATATTTCTGACTTCTCTCAGGCGATAGTTCTACGGGTAATTTCGTTTGCTCCCAAGTAATGCCACTGAGCTCTGTTTGAGTGACACTGATATATTTATTCACTAAATTCCGCTCCTTCTTTTTGTGATCGATCTGTGTGGATGCAAATTTCATCTGCCTCATCTGTGCCTGAGAGTTGTCGTAGAGTCCATTTTTATATGGAGGAGTGGAATCATATCCAGAACTTATCTTCACAAGCGACAGAGTACTGCACCAGATCCCACACTTGGTTCAATTCCTACAATGTGGAGGCGCATCATAGTCATCAAAGCCGTCTCTTTAACAAGTGTATCAATAGCCCATTGTATGATGGGTTTTTAGCTAGGACTTTCGGATAAGACTGATCGAGCTGAAATATTGGCAATAAGTAGGGAGTGGCCTAAGGATCAAAAGTTATATAGTGCCGATGTGCGCTTTTGCCCTGGGGGTAAATACCACCCCTTCTCGTGGATGAAAATTAGTACACTTAAAATAACTACAAAAATTATTCTTTGAAGTTTTTTCGACAAATCAATATTTTTCGAGTTATTCGTGATTGAAAATGTAAATTTTTCATCTAAAAAATGCATGTTATGGAGCGAACTTTGACAAAAAACTCGAAAACCGTACAGTTTATCAAAAAAAATCAATTGGAGTAAAAATAAAGCTTATAAAATTACAAATCGGTTATGGCTCTTTGAAATAACTTTTTATTTGACGTAAACGACAAAAAGGGCCGGTTTTTTGAGAAAAACTTATAGGAATTTTGCTTGAATAGATCTTTAAAATGCTCCTTTGTAGAATTTAATAGCATATAAAAACTCACGAAGTTATGATAAAAATAAAATACCACCCCCCTATTTTTCTTAGCGTAGTCGGCATTTTTTCACAAACTATACTCTCGAATTTTCCTGTTTGCAGGATTATTGTCAATCAACAAAAATCTAATTTTTTTTTAATTTAACCTCAAATTTTTGTACTTGTAAAAAAGTTATCGTTTTTCGTTTTGTTGTAACAATAGTTCTTTGTTTAAATCGCGTAACACTTCACTCAATGAAAAGATAATATGAGGTTGAGGCGCTGGAGATTTGTATCCATTTCTTATGCGATCCCGGCAAATAACGGAAAATAACAAAAAAATCCCCCGTAATAGGCTTTATCTGAATAATACAAGCGTAGAAGTTACAGGACTTTCTAAAACTCTATCTATACTATCTTTGGATTTACATAGCATTAACTTGATGCTTTTTTAATGTCGTTAGGCTTTTGGCTATTTTGCTTGTTCTTATAGCTTTTAAAGGATCTATTTTCCGTTTAGATTATGCTAACTAAATTTTTAGGCCCATGTTAAGGAAGCGGTTTAAACTTTTTTTTTGTTATAACTTAAATGACCTAATTCACTTTATCGCTTTATACAAGCAATATTAAATCCTTAAAACAGTTTTCATCTACGTTTCCGAAACTTAATGACAAAGGCTTCTATAAAATTTATTATTATTAAAAAAAATTACATTTTTGTTTCAGTATAATACATGTTTTACCCAATTACAAGTTATAGTCCTTTTTTTAATAGATAACCTTCAAATAGATCACTCGAAGCATCGAATTCTCTAAATCGACTTCAAAGAATGAAATATAGTCGTTAGCCCGACCTATTGTTCGCATCTACAATATAGTAACTGAAGCATCAAATTATCTATCAAGCAATGAAAAAAATTCGGATAGCATAGCTACAATTTTAGTTTTCGGGTCGAGAATATACGTTAACAAAACTTGTTCACTATAGGTATGACTACCAGTTATTTAACAAATATAAATCAGAAAACATGGAAAAAATATAGCTATAATGACAACACTAAATAGGCTGTTATCCTTTAATTTGCTTCTAATGATTTTAAATACTCCAATAACAACGTAGTATATAAAGATGTAAAATAAAAATACAATGTTTTAGGAAAAGTTCAACATTTTTTTCTTAGGTTAAAAATCTATGGCACACAAAGATTCTGGAATGCGTTCCATATCTATTTACAGTATTTTTTAAGGCTGTTTCGAAGTGAGCTTCATTAAAAGTTCTCATTTTTGAGGGTCATCGGAAATCCATTCTGTTTTCTTGGCTCTTCCTTAAATGTGGACCTTTTTCCTTAAATATAAAAGACTATTTTCGTCTCCACTTAGGGCTTTAGCAAACATATGTATAAGAAATAATTTTATGCAATATTATATCTCCAGAAGTTCATTGACATAAGAAAAAACAAGTGACTTTGCTCTGTGTGATTTTATTAATCTTCTCCCTCAAACCAGATAGATAATGCAGTAATTTAGATAAATAAATCAATAAATTGGTCTTTATTTTAATAAAACACACAATAAAATTAATATATCAAAAATAACAAAAAAAAAGGTGAAATATAAGAACTCTAGAATTGACCTAAATACCTAGGATGTTTGTTAGCAAGTTACCTTCCCCCCTCCTCCCTTAAACTGAAAACTGTGAAATTATGTTTCTCTTGTACAAATATATTTATATTTGGATATCCTAAGAATGAGGGTTGCCGAATGGTTAATGGAACTCCCGTCACGTTATAAGGATAAGAATCAGTTGCGTCTTTAAAAGTGACGGAGATAAACAGTTTCCAATGTGTATCCAGTGAAAATCTTATACAAATAGCAAAATTTCAATTGACAATTGCCTTTATCCCACATGTCACTGAACATCCAAAACTCGTGAAACTTTTTAATAAAATATTAAAAACCACACACTCTCAGTTTTTTGTAAATATTATCGTTTTTAAAACTTTTTTTTTTATTTTCTATATTAACACAGAACTTAAGAGGCCACACCCTTTGCTTTTGGTAACTTTTCAGAACACTGTAGAAAGCGATACAGCTAAATAATGTTAACTGATGTTTTAAAAAAGGACATGGAAATGAACGTTAACTGACAACAAGCAGACCACAATGGTTTATGCATATTAATTGTGAGTCATAATTCTCACACTTTTCGTGAAGTTTAGAGGCACCAAGAGACCAATTATACTATATTATTGAGTATATTATGCGTATCTTAAGATATTTAAGTTAAGTTAATTATTGTTTATTATCTACTTATCTTTATCTATAAATAATGTTCAGAAATTTGGCATAAAAGCACTTATTCAATATATTCAATCAGAATTATTATGATTAAGTCTATTAATTTATGATCAATAGAAATGCTTTTTATCCTATTGAGTGGGGCATTCTTGAATAAATTTTCAAAAATGCAATTATATATATCATATATTATTTCCTATTTAGGCATCTTATTCATGATATTATATATAATCATAATTTTAATTGCTAAAAAACAAAAGATTAAGCCTCACAAAAAAACATGAAATCTACGAGGCGATCGAAATAAAAAAAAAACATTCTATAAATGACAAAAGGGACATAAATCTACTTAATAAAATTTATTTTAACGTATTTTAAGAAAACTAATAATCTATTACATAATTTACTCTTAAAAATTACTCAAAAATCATGACATCAACAAAGGGAAAAAATTATCCATCAGTAAAAAATCAAATACCAACTTTATCGCAATAAGTGTTCAGATAGTAGCAAGGTTTTCAGTTAGTTTACCTCTGGCTAGAGGCAAATATATATGTCTATAGTTATAATTATTTTAATTGTAATTTGTTTGTTGGCTAGAATGTAATTTGTGACGTCAAGATGAAAAAGTGTAATGTGTCCTTTTAGTTTGAATGTATTTTGTATGGTAAGTCTGACTTAAACTTTTTAACAGAAGGTTGTTTTAAATATTGCTCTTTTGCCATTATAGATTTCTTGAAAAAGACACAATCTTGTGTCGAACCGTCGATTATATGATTTAGACAAAAAAATTATCTTTTCTTAAAAAGAACCCTATTCTCAAGAAGAAAAACAGATAATATATAAAAGGTTCAGAAAATAAAATTAACGACTTATATATATATATATATATATATATATATATATATATATATATATATATATATATATATATATATATATATATATATCTTGTATAGTGAATTGTAAATATTCCATGGTTTCTAAAAGGTTATACTTATAACACAGTTTTTTTTCTTAAAAAAATTCGTGCGTCTTAAGTACACTCCCCTATGGTTAAAAGTTAAAATTGGCCCACATTCAAAGAACCGCTGAAATTGTATTAAATAGTTCAGGGCACATAGACATTGAATTGATTTTCGGTCAGAAAAGGAATTTTACCAAATTATTACTTGGGTCCTTTCTTAAAGGTTAAGTTGATAGTCAATAGCATTAACACACTCGTAAGAATCTTCAAAATAATATACACATCGGGACAAATACCAGAAGACTGGCTCCACTCAACGTTCATACCGATACCGAAAAAACAGAATGACACTAAGTGCGATCAATTCCAGATGATAAGTTTAATGAATCATATCCTCAAACTCTGAAGATCATTCTCAAAAGAATATACAGAAAGTGTGAGAGCGAGATAAGCTCCTGTCAGTTTGGATTTTGGGAGGTGTTTGGTACGAGAGAAGCACTTTTCAGCCTCACTATCCTACTACAAAGATGCAGAGACCAAAGAGAAGACGTATACATCTGCTTCGTCGATTATAATAAGGCATTTGGTTGTGTAAATCACACAGAATTAATAAAGTTCCTTCAAGACATGGAAATAGATAAAACTGATATGTGCTTTAATACCGAGCTATGCGAACATGAAACTGTATCTGTAAGAATTGCAAAGGACGAAACTGATAGTTTTCCTATTGAACGCGGGATACGACAAGGATGTGTGCTTTCTTTTTCCCTTTTTTTTTTAATCTGTACTCCGAAAATATTTTCGAACAAGCGCTACAAGACACAAACGATGGCATCAGAATTAATGATCACCTTGTGAATAATTTGCAACATGCTGATGACACCGCAATAATTGCTGACAGCCCCGAAGCCCTACAACGCTTAATAAACAAAATCACGATAGAAGGAGACCAACTAGGGCTAAAAATTCACATAACTAAAACCAAGGTGATGGTCATAAGCAGAACACCGGTGCAAGCCAATATAACAGTAAACGGTTAATTAATACAACAGGTCGATAAATTTAAATATCTTGGGAGCTAGATAACAGCTGATCTGCAACCAGATGTAGAGATACGTAGCCGAATAGAACAGGCTAGAACAATATTTCTCGACTTGAAAAATCTATTAGACAGTCTGAGCCTCAATCTAGAGCTGTGCTATCGTTTTGTTAAGTGTTACGTCCATTCGGTACTGATGTATAGCGTGGAGACATGGACACTGAAGGCCACCACGCTGAACTGATTGGAGGCGTTTGAGATGTGGGTATTTATGAGATTATTGCGAATTCCATGGACTGACTGAATAACCAATGCTGAGGTCCTAAGACGTATGAACAGAGAAAGAGAGATGCTGCAGAACGCCGGAAGATATTCTACCTTGGACACATCTTCCGTAACCAGTTCCTACAGCTGATAATGCAGAGAAAGATCGAGGGAAAACGGGACATAGATCCCAAGAAACACCCGTGGCTTAAGAACACCAGATAATCGACTGGTTTAAACGCCCACGCCTTATTCAGAGCAGCCCAAGACCCAACACAATTTGCCCAAATTGTCGCCAACCTCCATTAATGGAGTCGGTACCATAAGAAAAAGAAGTTGACAGGCCAAACATACTCGAAAGGTAACCTAAAAATGGGCACAGACCTACCAATCAATCCTAAATTTCCAGTTTGTCGACCGTATCATTATTTCATGGTAAACTATCTACGTACTGAATAACAACCTCAGGAGTTAACAAAAGGTTTACTGGGTCGATACGAAATAACTATCTGCAAAAATCTATTAAGAATGGTGCTTTCCACGTTTAACAAATTTAATAAAAAAAATAAGCGAATCTAATAAATAAAAATTGCAAAAAAATCAGTTAAAAGCTGCTATCCCGGGAAATCCTAATAGCTTAAAAAATTAAACATTTGCCCATCAACAATGATTACAGATAACATTTCTTGTAGTTTCGTTATTTAGCAGGCTAATAATTGCGGGCAGCACGCGATCCCTGGGATTCTTTTATGATAAATGAAAATTTTTGCTATTAATTCTAAGTGGGTAGGTAGCATACTACGCTTATAATGGATTGAGATCATTGTAATCAGTGGTGGAGATTTATTAAAATTGAATATTTGTCAATGCCAGCTTTAATTACTTGATATATTTTTTCACATGCAAGAAACCAAATTAGGGCTAGAGAACTTTCGTTTTTTTTTGTATTTGATAAATGACAAAAGTGGCCTTGGAAAGCAGAGGATCCTGCACTCTCAGAAAATATTTCAATCAATTTTGCTTACGTCCACTGACATATTGTAAGCGTCACTGCCCTGAATGTACTGACTGAGTGCCTATTTACCTTTAAATATAGCAGCAAATGGAGAATATCAAAACATTATTCCATCTTTCTTGCTCACGAATAAGTCCTGATAGATCTTTGTCTTTCCAAGTGGCACCATCATATGTGACCGATTATAGGAAATCTACGTGTGTGAGGTTATTGCTCTGTTATCAGATATTGAAATAAATATTATGGAAGGGGAAAAAGTATAAAGAAAATAATAGTAAAAAAAGGTTTTTGGAAAAAATTAAGTAGTGCTATGACACTTTGGTACTACCCGAGGGGTCTCCACTGATAGAGTTTACTTCGTTGAGGATTTTGTAAATTTTAATATTAACCATTGTTAAAATTTAAAAAACCGTGTGTGAGTCCAACAACATTTGAACTTTATATAAAAGGGAATATAAATGAATGGAATAAAATTATTCTTGAGGGACTCCAATATCATAATTCATAATATTACAAAAACATTAGTGTATTATTATGGTAACAAAATCTAATCTAAAAACATTTAGATTTGCTATTGTTGGTTTTGACGGTGGCAGCCTCAAGCTAGTTAAAAAATAATATTATCTAAAACCAACACAGAAGTTCGGTAATGAAAACGAGGTACTTTATGCAGGACTGTGAGATAGCTTTGTTGGATATCTCAATGTTATTGATGGAAATCTGGATTTATTTATGTACCGTGATGAATTTTAACGACAGCATCATATTGTTGGAAATTCCATGTTTACAAAAATTCGCAACTTTCATAAGGATTTAACTTGTCAGCTATTGATCTGTTATTAAGAACAAAATTCTTCTTTTTGATATACAGAAGACATTTTTTCTTTGCATTACTATTTTACCCACACAATTTTAGTCGCTTCTTTTGTTGTGGCTGGTGATGGTGGCTGCGTCTCGCGGAAGGTGCCTTCCGCACCAACCCCGCCTTCAACTTAGGTAGTCGAGTCGGAGGTATTAACGCTCAACTATAGAAGACAAGGGAAACTTATCAACTATATCAATTCTTTGAAGTTCAGGCCTTTCATATTCCATCACAAGCTATTGATGCATCCTCCCCCACCATGCCACATTTCTCACTACCCCAGCTCTCACTAGAGGTACTACCAACTTGAACAAAACTATGCTCGTCGGTTTCCAATTCCTCTTTCTTTCAAAAGACGCACATTTCCTCCGTAAAACATAACACCCATTACAACCAATATGTCCTTGCTATCCTTTTCAAAGAAACTACACAGCACAGAATTCCTCAAATATCATTTCATGAAATTGATTCAAACAAACTATAAACACCATGATATAATATTCACTGATGGATCCAAGACAGACTTAAGAGTAGGAGCTGCTATTATCTCATCTTCTCTTGAATTTTCATACCTTCTACACCCCTCTCTGCTGAGCTGTTTCCCATCTATAAAGCCACAGAGTTTATCAAAGTGTCAAACAAAAATTGCTGGGTCATAGCGACTCATTTCTTTAACTCAATCGAGTCCCTAAATGCATTCAGTCCCTCTCATTCGTTAGTCCTCTTAACGAAATATAATCTTAAAAAGATTAATATCCAGGGAAAAAAAGTGTCCGAGTCACGTGGAGATTCCTGGTAATGAAAAAGCCAACTCCTTGGTCAAAGGAGTCCCCGAATCGCTTCCTATTGAATTAGTTTTTCACCTTAAAGATCTTTCGCTGTTTTTCCAAGACAAAATAAGAGCAACTTGTCAGCTGGAACAGACAATAAGTTGTATGAGGTTCAAGACACTCTCTTCTCAAACCCCTACTTAGGGAACCTAGTTAGAGCATCACTATCCCTTATGGCTAGACTGAAGATCGGACATACGAGGCTAACACATGGCTACCTTATTGACCACTTGGACCCCCCCCCACTTGCTACCTTTGTACCTCCCCCTATCCATCATACCCCATAATAGACCTCTTCGACATAACTGGCTCCTTCAAAGAGAAGCTTTCTTATAAAAACACGGAGAGACTGGTTGCCTTCCTTAGAGCTTCCTCCCTATCGTCTCGAAGATAATCCTAGGGTGCTTCCCCTCCCTTTTCTCTGGGAATTTCCCATAATAATCTAGTCACTTTATTATTTTATTTATTTATCAATGTTTGTTCAGTACATGTCAATTTTAAACTTGCATGGTCGTTCATAGTCTAATATTCCATGTCATGTGTTTGAAATTTATTCATGTTAATCAACGATCTAATCACAAATAAGTTCGCGGACACTAAAAAATCCATACGGATTGATATGTCCTTAATCAATCAATCAATCAATCTTTTTAGCATGCAGAAAACATTTTTTATTTGCATTGTCATTTTACCCACGGAATTCTGGTCGCTTCTTTTGTTGTGACAAACACTATCCTTAGAGTAAATTAATTAATCATCACCGTTCATGGTTGTAACACTACCAGAATTAATGTACGCTACTGGTGACGTGACAAACAAATTACTAAATGACGTATTAATAGGTGAGATAAATGGAAATATGCTGCATCCACAAATCTTGCAAATGACATCTGGTTGTAAAATAACGCAATAGTTAAATTAATTAATTTATCAATGATGCCGTTTGGTATTTGCGTGGACAGATAATATGCCAGTTGGTATAGTTTATGATTGAACCACAATTTCTGTCATTAAGATTTATCTTCACTTTATAGCTATGTTATTGTTGGTAAACGTAATTGATACTATCAACAGTCTTGAGAAGTATTATTAAATAAACCAGTATTATACATAAAGTTTTTTGCGAAGAGACCCTGTCCATAGAAAATACATTTACACAAAAAAATCATCTCCTTTGATATCTTCCTATCTGATTTTTTAATGGTTTTTATGATCATAAAATTTTTTTTTAAATATTTAAGTTTAATATACAACTAAGACGAATTATTTTATGTACTAGCATCCACGGTCTGATGTGATTAAGCTTACAGGAGCCAACTTAACTGCGGGAGCGACTTACCACAAGGTTTCCAGTTAGAAAATTTGAAACTTTTCCTTGATTGTAAATGAAAACTAAACATTGTACAAGAAAATCTAAGCTCAAAACAAAATATCGACTATCATGAACGCGACTGATGGATGTTTTGGTGCTTTAAGCTTTAAATTACAACATATTTAATTATTAAATCGTATAAGGGACTGTCGGCTGTTCTTCCAATATTTACCCGTAATTTTATTTTTCCTCCAAAATTTTCCCTTTATTCCCTTTTACATCCAAAAATGTTTTATTTAAAATTGGGCAAATATTTCCTAATCGGAAAACCTCGTGTTGTCAAAGGAAGAGCTGTGACAGCCTAGCCGCCCGCCAAGTGGCTGCCGGAATAAGAAATGCATAATTGGAGCGTATTATCTGCTTATTTACTCGTTCAGTAAATAATTTCATCATTAAACCTTCGAAGATATAATAAAGCTACAACTAAAATATTTTAGCATTTTTTGCTATTTTTGCTAACATATGTCACATAACTAATAGAGCGCCTCGCTGATAATTATGGTGATCACAAGCAACTGATGTCTCACTATTAAATAAAGAAGAATCTCACTATTAAATAAAGAAGAAACGTATGTTCATCGAAATTGGAACTTTAATCGGAAGAACTTGAGTATCCTGAGAGTGACACAACATGCAAATAGAAAAAGAAGTCAAAATGAAATGAGCATTTGCTTGGCGTGTAGTTCGTGGTGACGCAAATAAGTGGCAGAGACTGATACTGATTTAGAGATCTTACGATCGGAGAAAACCAAGAAGAAGATCATGTATGCGGTGGACAGATAATCTCCAGCTGTCAGCGGAACGTAACTGAATGAAAGAAGTACAAAATGGTGGGAAATGGACAAAAAAGCTTGAAAAAGCGTATGTTCAAAGTTAGAGAGAGAGCCAGCGGAAGATCCTTCAATAAATTTGGCAAATTTACTCCGTCAGTAATGCCTGTCCATACAGTAATTTTAAATTCATATTGATCATGCACAACCTTTATTGCATGCGGGTTTTCGTTGCATGTTTATTATGTAAATTCGTCATACTCCTTCTTACAATGCAAGACTCGTTGGTAAATAATTTTTTTAAGAAAATTTACATTGTGTGCTCTCCATTCTACAATAGATCGACCGAAGCCTAGTCTAAATTCGAGGTCGAGAGATGGAAGCTCTTGTACTATTAGTAAATCTTTCTCTGTATACTCTTACCGGATCGCAACCATTTCCTTGACAATAGCTGTTAACTAATATCATATCGATCATTTCTGTGCTAGTGTAATCTACGACCATAGCAAGAAATTTAAGAATTAAATGTTAATATTCTTTTGTAACTAATTCGTTGCTATGTAATTTTTTTTTGTTGTTGGCTTTCTCCCCTTAAACACGCTCCAGATTTCTTGAACCCGTCCTGAGCCTGGATAAAGGGTAAAGGGATGCTTCGACGAATCTCAGTACGCAGTAAAACATTCGATTATTTTAGAAAGGGCAGCTCAAAGCGACAGCTACTAAGTATAACTTTTTTGGATAAAAGATGTCAATGAACAAAAATTTTAATTAGAAATAATGTACCCACTCGAAACTGTAAATAGATTGATTTATCATCCCATAAAATCCCAAAATACCAAATTTGGTGCAAGAGAAGCTATTATTAAAATAAATATTTTCAAAAAATATAAAGAAATTATAATTTTGACACCCTGTATTTCGAAAACTATCAACTTTTGGGCTGAGGTAAATTGGACTAGATCCTTATATTTAAGCAATAACCGAAAAAAAATTGGGTACGGTTCTGTTACCTTAAAATCGTTTTGTTACATAACAACTCATAACCTATTGAACTCTTGATAAGAAGTTATCATTTTAGGCTCTTAAAATGACCTTAAATGGTTCCGCTTCATTGATTTCTGGGGATAAGAAAATTCAATTACTTTAATTTTTCTTGCACTGATCCAGTTTTTAGAGATAGTTATCCATAAAATATTTGGTTTGTTTTAAGGTGTTATTAAAACAGTGTCAACGCCGGAAGAAATATGCAATTACCGTTTTTTGCAGGACTGGTTATCCATTTTTTTATTTCTGTTTCTTCACAATATACCAGTAAGTATTTCCAAATTTATATATCAGAGTTGCGAAGAATTTTTACCTTGTTGAAAATAGGAATAGGGCAGGTCTTTAAAATTAAAAAAAAAAACTAGATTAGAATAATTGTAATTACTTCACAGTATAAGCGTTTTCATGTTGTTCTTGTGTTAAATGAGAAAGACTTGGTTTCATTAAACTGCAAAGACCAGATAAATTATAAAAGTTTATTTCAACTAACCAGTAATTAATTTAAGTGTATTAATAAATGGACAATTATTTAAAATAAAAAGTATTATTAATAATCTATTGTATCCCAACAAGAATTTAGCCCACAGGGGGCTAGTTTCCAAAATGTCAATCTAAGTCAATCAATTGAGAAGAAATGAGTGATTCTGTGACAAAAATACTATTAAGACACCGACTATGCCATCACAGAAAAAAAATCCATAGTGATATTTTGTTGTGTTTTCCAGTCTCAACTAAGATTTATTAAATTGTTATAGACAATTAGAAATTTCTTTTTTATTCGTTTTCTGCTTATAAAATCAAAACTAATAAAGCAATCTCGATGGTGTAAGGAGATAAATTGTAGAGAATTATTACTACTAGAGAACAACAGTAAAACCGTAAAATTCAGCGGTGTTTCAAAAATTCAAATCTTTGTCAGTTTTTAAGTTGTAGCATTGACCCTTCGTGAAGTTATACTCACTTATATGTGCTTTATGCTTGCTAAAATTAGGCGCTGTGGCTTTATTAGTTTTTGAAATAATTGCCATTTAAAATCGCATCATAGATTATCCGACCTTAATTTTGTAAAAAGTTTTTCAAAGTAGAAGTATCATTTACACAAGCCTATGTTTTCATTTTGCGTCAAAAAATCTGTGAAATACGTGAAAAATGCTAGCAACCATGACCGAAAACGGCTGAGCGAGTATAAATAAAAGAGTAGTGGGAGTGAAGTGGCTTCTGCTTACTATATGCATACGACTCCCCTCGGTAGCGACGTTTCTCTCACTAATTTTCAATTTTTACACACTCACCCGTTTTTGGTCATGTTTTCTAGCACTTTTCACGTATTTTACAGAACTTTTGGTTTAATTTGAAAATATGGGCTTATAGAATGATACTGCTACTTTCTAAATCTTTTTACAAAATTTAAATCGGCCCTATGAAGCATCGAGGAGCGCTAAAAAATAGTGCCCTAAAATTTTCAAATGGCAATTATTCAAAAACTACTTCACCAAGGGCTGACGCTACAACTTCAAAACTGACAGAGATATGAATTTTTAAAAAACCGCTTAATTTTCCGGTTGTCCTGCTTCTCTCCAATACTAGTGATCCGATTAAGTCGGCTCATTTTGTTGGTATTCTGATAATATTGTTGTTACGAACAAATCTCTGTTGGTTGGTCTAATCATTGAATAATATTTTTTTGCCGCGATTTTTTTAGATTTAAAAATAGTTTAACTTTGGCACCCTGTATTTTGGAAACTTTCGGACCAAAGTAAATGGTGCTAGATTACCTTATTTTAGCCTCAGAAATTTGCACTAATGTTTTGTCGAGACTTTTAAAGACAACCTGTATAATCTTTAATTTTTCATTATTGATGTATTATTTAATATTTAAATAAATATGGAATTATTAATCATAACTTCGGTTATAACACTTTAAAAAGAAATAACTATATTATCCATATCGGCTTGAAAATTTCCTTTTATTTTTAAACAAAATATTGAGTTTTACCTTGTTCGTGGTTATAATAGTTCTCTTTAAGCGCAGTTCCTTTGTTGTATATAAACTTACTAGAAATCCTGTAATTGATTAAAATAGTTCAATGAAAGGTTGGCCACTAATAGGTTAGCTCTTTCATAACTCTGAATAAAGCAGCTATATATTTTATATAGAGAGAAGGTATTTAAAATTTAATTTGAAATATAGGACTCAGTTACTTAGTATTGTATTTCAAAGGTTTAAGCTGAATATGACTTTACAATGCAATTAAATACATTCAAAAGCATTGGAAATTATTTGTGTATAATCATTGTTTAACTAAAACTTTGCCTAATTATCCAAATTGGAATAACTTTATAATCGCGCAGATTTAAATATAGAATATTCCAGAAAATGGAACTAGCGTTATTATTGATATTTTTATGAGTCGCGTGAGTAGCAAGAAATAATGCTTTTATATTACTTTCCTTCTATTTATCTCATTCTTTTTCTTTTTGCTTGTCTAACAGGCGAATCTTATTTCTTTTCAAACTGTTGCGTGTTGTCCAAGTGCAACACGTCCGAGAATCTAAAAAGAAATAACATTATTATAGAAATATCCTTTGTAGGCATTTGATAAGATTATTTGTTCGGTACAAAATATGCATAAGCATTGCAGTTAACATAATTTTAAATGTTTGTAAACACCATTTGATTTCGGTTTATTTATTGTAATTATTATCTACTTAATATAAACTATAATTAATAAGATGCAGTGTTAATTAGAGACCGTATTTAAACTTTTTTTTGACTTCAAGAAAATATAGAGCAAAGTAACAACTAGGTTTTCCACGATCAGCACTTGTTTCTGCTCTAGCCAGTGAATACTTGCATGAGTTTCTAAATTCATACCCCTCTTTCTATCCTTTAAGTCACTTTCTTCTATAATTTTTCATAATAAAATGTTGCATTTTGGTTTGTTTCTATTTTTGGTAAAAATTAGTCACTAAACTTACCGCGTGTAGTATTACTTGAGTTAATTTTGGGCTAGAACTGTATCCAGTTCCTTCGATGGATGGCTGATCTTATATAAGGCCCATTATTTTGACAATATTTGTATATTTTTTAAACAAATGTAATTTTCTATTTATACATTGATGCACAATAAATATATCCTATAGACTTACCCAAACGGCCCTCTCATTCCCTCCAGAGGGGAGATATGCTCAGATAGCATAAGGATGGAACTCTATGAAGACTCTTTCCATGTTATTGAGTTCTAGATGATGTTATGGTCCTCTGCATTTCCCGTAAAGTTCTGAATAGTTCGAGCAATTCCAAGTAGCTCTGCCTTTTTCATAGCGATACAAAGGTGTTCGCTAAGGCCCAATCACTTCATATTAAGGAAAAGACTGTTCGGTACTAGGTCGGTGGTCGATAGAATTATGGGGACCGTCCGAACGCTACTTGTTCCCCACTGACTGAGTATTTGTACCTCCAGGTGTCTGTATTTGGTGATGTTCTCATTGTGCTTACTAAAATGAAGTCCGACCTATTATATTCAACTGTATGATCAGTAAACAGCAGTACAGTTTGAACTCGTTTTTCTCCAGTGTTGGTTCCGGACTATATTCATACTAGGGCACTTTCTATACCTGCAAAAAATTTAAAATTTTTTAAAATTTAAATTTTATTTAGCATTTGGCTATTATATGCAATGATTACATTAAATTTTTAGGAATAGTAAGATTAATTACGTACTCAGATATATAAGTAACTGTGGCGCATTTTTGTTTTTATTAGATAATAAATTATAGTCTTTAAGTCCCTGATAAAATAAAGTCCTTAACAAAGCTGCCGTTTTAATATGATAAATATTATAGTTATTTTTTGGTCTCATATGTACAATATATGAAATACCGACTGCTTTTCCAAATAGGCATTTAAACAGTCCGATAAAAAATTGTGTTTAATTTTGTATTTTAATACAAACCTTGTTCTTTTGATCCACATTTTAATATTTAACAAATCTAAAGTTTTTAAGATATACTCAATTGATGCGTGTTTATTACACCCTACTAAAATACGCACAATTTTATTTTGCTACAACTGCAACTTATTTATATCCTCCCTTGGGCATGAAATAAGAGATGCATTAATTAAAATGCGGAAAGATAATGGTTTTGTATACTAACAATTTTGCCCAAGGCGAAATATAACATGCAAATATTGAAAGAAATCCCATTTTAGTACTAATTAATTTATACGATGAACAAAATTTAACTGCGGATCCAATACAACGCCTAGATATTTTATTTCATCCATACAAGTAACAAGGCTACCATTTATGTACAACTTTAAATATACACTCCTAAATTACTGACAATTTAATTATCACACATTTTGTTTTATCACTATTTAGTTTAAGCCTATCCTGGCATAACCAGTCATATAATATAATTAGCTCTGAATTTAAAATGTCTGCAATTTCATTAAAATTTTTACCAGATACTGAAATCAACGTATCATCAGCAAATAAACTTTTTCAAACACTTCTGTGTATCATTAATGTAAATTACAAACAACAGCGGGCCCAACACACTACCCCGAGGAACACCTTACTCATTTTTGTTTTTTTAGAAACTCTGCCGTCAATCCTGGTTTTATGTTACCTATTTTCTAACTAATGTTCAATCTATCTTTAAAGTTATAATTTTTCTTCCAGCTCTAAGTAGATGATCTTGGCATTACAATTGTGTCTTTCCTTTTACTCCGATGTTATGTACTGTATTGTTTCTGATGTTTGACATCCATATCAACATTGGTCGTTCTGAATCGAGGGATCTATCCTAATCTGATCTGATCTTGGATACTTAGTTGAAAGCCTTCGGCTTTAGAAAACATTTGCTTTGACATCAATCAGTAGTTCGACGCTAATTTGTCAACATTATCCTAGTTATTTCAGTTTGAAAAGACTCGCACCTTGCAATGTTCTATGTTGGCAATGTGCTGACAGGAAATTTTGTGACCTGTCTAGAGCTGACGTTGCAATAAGGCACACGTTGTCTATTATTTCTTATGCTGAGTTTATGTTCTTTTAGTCTTCTGAATATTTTTCTGTTGCTATGGTGGGTAGAGATCGGGAAAAAGGAAATTGTATTAATGCACTAATCTTGCAATATCTCGGTTTTCAATTAATTTTTTGCAAGTTGCAAAAGTCACATCTTCCCTATGAAAATACGTATCAATTTATATATATATATATATATATATATATATATATATATATATATATATATATATATATATATATATGAAGATTATAATGAACCTGAACTTTTAATCGATTAATATAGTCGAAAAAGGATATTCGCCAGTGGTCAATTTTATTAGCGAGGTTAGCAAATTAATAATTTAACAAATAATTGCTCATAATTTTTTTTCTTAAATTGTTTATTTCGGTGACAGTTGATGGTGAAAAAAGTATGGCAGAGATTTACTCCCCGAAACCTACCCTTAGCGACAAAAATAGGGTTGAGAATAGAATTATATTTTTTATTTCCGACCCTGTAGGTTACAATGAGAATTTTATTTTCTTAAATTAATTAGTTCGAGGACAGTTCATTGTAAAAAAAGTTTGGCCGCGATTTACTCTATGGAACCTACCCTTAGCGACAAAAATAGGGTTGAGAATAGAATTATATTTTTTATTTCCGACCCTGTAGGTTACAATGAGAATTTTATTTTCTTAAATTAATTAGTTCGAGGACAGTTCATTGTAAAAAAAGTTTGGCCGCGATTTACTCTATGGAACCTACCCTTAGCGACAAAAATAGGGTTGAGAATAGAATTATATTTTTTATTTCCGACCCTGTAGGTTACAATGAGAATTTTATTTTCCTAAATTAATTAGTTCGAGGACAGTTCATTGTAAAAAAAGTTTGGCCGCGATTTACTCTATGGAACCTACCCTTAGCGACAAAAATAAGGTTGAGAATGAATTATATTTTTTATTTCCGACCCTGTAGGTTACAATGAGAATTTTATTTTCTTAAATTAATTAGTTCGAGGACAGTTCATTGTAAAAAAAGTTTGGCCGCGATTTACTCTATGGAACCTACCCTTAGCGACAAAAATAGGGTTGAGAATGAATTATATTTTTTATTTCCGACCCTGTAGGTTACAATGAGAATTTTATTTTCTTAAATTAATTAGTTCGAGGACAGTTCATTGTAAAAAAAGTTTGGCCGCGATTTACTCTATGGAACCTACCCTTAGCGACAAAAATAGGGTTGAGAATAGAATTATATTTTTTATTTCCGACCCTGTAGGTTACAATGAGAATTTTATTTTCTTAAATTAATTAGTTCGAGGACAGTTCATTGTAAAAAAAGTTTGGCCGCGATTTACTCTATGGAACCTACCCTTAGCGACAAAAATAGGGTTGAGAATAGAATTATATTTTTTATTTCCGACCCTGTAGGTTACAATGAGCATTTTATTTTCTTAAATTATTTAGTTCGAGGACAGTTCATTGTAAAAAAAGTTTGGCCGCGATTTACTCTATGGAACCTACCCTTAGCGACAAAAATAGGGTTGAGAATGAATTATATTTTTTATTTCCGACCCTGTAGGTTACAATGAGAATTTTATTTTCTTAAATTAATTAGTTCGAGGACAGTTCATTGTAAAAAAAGTTTGGCCGCGATTTACTCTATGGAACCTACCCTTAGCGACAAAAATAGGGTTGAGAATGAATTATATTTTTTATTTCCGACCCTGTAGGTTACAATGAGAATTTTATTTTCTTAAATTAATTAGT
The DNA here is from genome assembly GCA_034092305.1 of Diaprepes abbreviatus. NCBI lineage: Eukaryota > Metazoa > Arthropoda > Insecta > Coleoptera > Curculionidae > Diaprepes > Diaprepes abbreviatus. The sequence goes on from JASJET010000068.1 coordinate 11,444,409, forward strand.
TCGAGGACAGTTCATTGTAAAAAAGTTTGGCCGCGATTTACTCTATGGAACCTACCCTTAGCGACAAAAATAGGGTTGAGAATGAATTATATTTTTTATTTCCGACCCTGTAGGTTACAATGAGAATTTTATTTTCTTAAATTAATTAGTTCGAGGACAGTTCATTGTAAAAAAAGTTTGGCCGCGATTTACTCTATGGAACCTACCCTTAGCGACAAAAATAGGGTTGAGAATAGAATTATATTTTTCATTTCCGACCCTGTAGGTTACAATGAGCATTTTATTTTCTTAAATTATTTAGTTCGAGGACAGTTCATTGTAAAAAAAGTTTGGCCGCGATTTACTCTATGGAACCTACCCTTACAGGGTCGGAAAAAAAAAATTATTCTATTCTCAACCCTATTTTTGTCGCTAAGGGTAGATTCCTGATAGTAAATCGCGGCCATACTTTTTTTACAGTGAAGTGTCCTCGAACTAAATAATTTAAGAAAATAACATTCTCATTGAAACTTACAGGGTCGGAAAAAAAAAATTATTCTATTCTCAACCCAATTTTTGTCGCTAAGGGTAGATTCCTGATAGTAAGTCGCGGCCATACTTTTTTTACAGTGAAGTGTCCTCGAACTAAATAATTTAAGAAAATAAAATGCTCATTGTAACCTACAGGGTCGGAAATAAAAAATATAATTCTATTCTCAACCCTATTTTTGTCGCTAAGGGTAGGTTCCATAGAGTAAATCGCGGCCAAAGTTTTTTTACAATGAACTGTCCTCGAACTAAATAATTTAAAAAAATAAAATTCTCATTCAAACCTACAGGATCGGAAATAAAAAATATAATTCTATTCTCAACCCTATTTTTGTCGCTAAGGGTAGGTTCCATAGAGTAAATCGCGGCCAAACTTTTTTTACAATGAACTGTCCTCGAACTAATTAATTTAAGAAAATAAAATTCTCATTGTAACCTACAGGGTCGGAAATAAAAAATATAATTCTATTCTCAACCCTATTTTTGTCGCTAAGGGTAGGTTCCATAGAGTAAATCGCGGCCAAACTTTTTTTACAATGAACTGTCCTCGAACTAATTAATTTAAGAAAATAAAATGCTCATTGTAACCTACAGGGTCGGAAATAAAAAATATAATTCTATTCTCAATCCTATTTTTGTCGCTAAGGGTAGGTTCCATAGAGTAAATCGCGGCCAAACTTTTTTTACAATGAACTGTCCTCGAACTAAATAATTTAAGAAAATAAAATGCTCATTGTAACCTACAGGGTCGGAAATAAAAAATATAATTCTATTCTCAACCCTATTTTTGTCGCTAAGGGTAGGTTCCATAGAGTAAATCGCGGCCAAACTTTTTTTACAGTGAAGTGTCCTCGAACTAAATAATTTAAGAAAATAAAATGCTCATTGTAACCTACAGGGTCGGAAATAAAAAATATAATTCTATTCTCAACCCTATTTTTGTCGCTAAGGGTAGGTTCCATAGAGTAAATCGCGGCCAAACTTTTTTTACAATGAACTGTCCTCGAACTAATTAATTTAAGAAAATAAAATTCTCATTGTAACCTACAGGGTCGGAAATAAAAAATATAATTCATTCTCAACCCTATTTTTGTCGCTAAGGGTAGGTTCCATAGAGTAAATCGCGGCCAAACTTTTTTTACAATGAACTGTCCTCGAACTAAATAATTTAAGAAAATAAAATGCTCATTGTAACCTACAGGGTCGGAAATAAAAAATATAATTCTATTCTCAACCCTATTTTTGTCGCTAAGGGTAGGTTCCATAGAGTAAATCGCGGCCAAACTTTTTTTACAATGAACTGTCCTCGAACTAATTAATTTAAGAAAATAAAATTCTCATTGTAACCTACAGGGTCGGAAATAAAAAATATAATTCATTCTCAACCCTATTTTTGTCGCTAAGGGTAGGTTCCATAGAGTAAATCGCGGTCAAACTTTTTTTACAATGAACTGTCCTCGAACTAATTAATTTAAGAAAATAAAATTCTCATTGTAACCTACAGGGTCGGAAATAAAAAATATAATTCATTCTCAACCCTATTTTTGTCGCTAAGGGTAGGTTCCATAGAGTAAATCGCGGCCAAACTTTTTTTACAATGAACTGTCCTCGAACTAAATAATTTAAGAAAATAAAATGCTCATTGTAACCTACAGGGTCGGAAATAAAAAATATAATTCTATTCTCAACCCTATTTTTGTCGCTAAGGGTAGGTTCCATAGAGTAAATCGCGGCCAAACTTTTTTTACAATGAACTGTCCTCGAACTAATTAATTTAAGAAAATAAAATTCTCATTGTAACCTACAGGGTCGGAAATAAAAAATATAATTCTATTCTCAACCCTATTTTTGTCGCTAACGGTAGGTTCCATAGAGTAAATCGCGGCCAAACTTTTTTTACAATGAACTGTCCTCGAACTAAATAATTTAAGAAAATAAAATGCTCATTGTAACCTACAGGGTCGGAAATGAAAAATATAATTCTATTCTCAACCCTATTTTTGTCGCTAAGGGTAGGTTCCATAGAGTAAATCGCGGCCAAACTTTTTTTACAATGAACTGTCCTCGAACTAATTAATTTAAGAAAATAAAATTCTCATTGTAACCTACAGGGTCGGAAATAAAAAATATAATTCATTCTCAACCCTATTTTTGTCGCTAAGGGTAGGTTCCATAGAGTAAATCGCGGCCAAACTTTTTTTACAATGAACTGTCCTCGAACTAATTAATTTAAGAAAATAAAATTCTCATTGTAACCTACAGGGTCGGAAATAAAAAATATAATTCATTCTCAACCCTATTTTTGTCGCTAAGGGTAGGTTCCATAGAGTAAATCGCGGCCAAACTTTTTTTACAATGAACTGTCCTCGAACTAAATAATTTAAGAAAATAAAATGCTCATTGTAACCTACAGGGTCGGAAATAAAAAATATAATTCTATTCTCAACCCTATTTTTGTCGCTAAGGGTAGGTTCCATAGAGTAAATCGCGGCCAAACTTTTTTTACAATGAACTGTCCTCGAACTAATTAATTTAAGAAAATAAAATTCTCATTGTAACCTACAGGGTCGGAAATAAAAAATATAATTCTATTCTCAACCCTATTTTTGTCGCTAAGGGTAGGTTTCGGGGAGTAAATCTCGGCCATACTTTTTTCACCATCAACTGTCACCGAAATAAACAATTTAAGAAAAAAAATTATGAGCAATTATTTGTTAAATTATTAATTTGCTAACCTCGCTAATAAAATTGACCACTGGCGAATATCCTTTTTCGACTATATTAATCGATTAAAAGTTCAGGTTCATAGATTATATGACTTAAAGTCCACTTAATAGGCTTATAAATATTCTTTTTGAGAAAAATATATTGCTTTTTGCAGTTTTAGCATCCTAATATTATGTTCCGTTTGACCTTGAGGTCGATAGTATAATTATTAACACTTTTACCGCATTATAAGCACTTAAATTATTAATAATAAATTTTTTGCTGGGCAAAATACATAAAAAAATTCTTGGTGTATTCTGAAATTTTGATCGGCAACGAAAATCTTCGAGTAATTATTCTTGCTACCTCGTATTTTTGTTGAAATAAAAAGTTTATTTTTTCTGTACATGTCCAGTACTTCTATAAACTCAGTATTTTATGCTGTTAAATTTGTTATGAATATAAATAGTTTTAGTTCAGAAAGTGCCGCACTGTTCCACGCTTACCTTGTCTCTTAAAAGACCATTTTGAATGACATCTCCATAATATTCAAATATTTACAATCAATGAAATTTAAGTAACAACTCTAGTTAATTTGTGTATTATTAGATTTATTTCAGTGAAAACCTTTACGTGTATAGATTTTGATCATTTCCTTTTATGGTATTCTTAGAATTCTGTCTAATCCTCTAAGTAGAAATTCGTAACAAATACAGAAGCGTGAAGCTCTTAATTAACACCGCCTTTATTAGAAGCTAACTCATGGAGAAACTGTCATGTCTCTTTCTGACATTCCTTGAAAGTCCCAAAAAGGTTCAGGGTTTTCCACAGACTGGTCTTATTATTAAGATGTAGCTGTTACAAAAAAGACATTTAGTCCTATAATTTATATAGAAACGAACTCACACTCTCTTATCAACAGAACTACTTGATAATTACGAAGATACGAGGGTTCGCAAATAATAAATTAAATCGGTATTTGCACTTTTATGTTTTCCAAATTTTTACAAAGTTTTTAATTCTAGAATTAGTGATTCTTTTATTAACTTTCATCAATGCTACTATTTGTTCCCTGCTTATTATCAACGTACTTTTGGTCTTTTTGTAGCTCTTATGATTTTCAATTGCATTTTCTATAATATTTTTCCTCACTGTTTTGCACAGTTCGGTGTATTCTATTCTGTGTATATTGGAGTTAACTTTCATTTGTCTGCGTTGTTTCAGAAGAGCTCTTGTTTCATTGAAAAGTATTCTATTGTGGTTGCGTTGTTATGGTCCTCCAATTTCTTTCACTCAATTTAAGATCATCTTCATTAAGTATGTAATATACGTTGAACCTTCCTTTGATAAGCTCTTGATAGCGTCCCGAGTTGTGACTTAAGTCAGTCATGTTCATTCCTGATGTTGGTATACGCGAGCAAACGCAACAATTATGCAATGATAACAATAATGTAAAAAAACAAGAATTATTTTTTCTGACGAGGTAACATCTACTTTAAATGGTCATTTCAATAGATAAAATTGTCGCTATTGAGCAATTGCAAATTCTCATTGGTTCACAGGAGTTAACAAGCAGAAACCTCAAAAAGTGAACGTGTGGTGAGATATAGTTGACAAAAGAATCCTAGGTTCTTATTTCTTTGACGGTTCCTTCACAGGTGCGAGAGATTTGGAGTTTCTTCAAAATGACCTCATTACTGCGCTGATAACTTTGTATCTATACTCATAAGAACTCGATATGTTCCAGCGTGATCTTTTTTTGCAACAAGATGGAGCGCCGCCCCCACTATGCTGTCGTTGGATAGGCAGAAGAGGGACAATTGAGTAGCCTGCCAGATCCCCAGATTTGACCACACTTAATTATTTCTTATGGGGATACTCAAAAACTAAAGTACACTTGACCCAGCCTGATAATTTAGAAGTCTTAAAAGTGGAAATACGCTAGAAGTTCGAAACTTCTTGAGTGACCCTGTATAATTCGGTATCATGCAAAATGACTCGAGCGTACCCATTTAGTTTATAGTACTTTACAAAAGCACTGAATATAAAGGGTTTTCCAATAAGAGGTGTTATTTTGATATTCAAAGAAAAATGCCATTTTTTAAGATAAATGATCGGATATTTATTACATTATAAAGAGGAAGGTATGCCGTTAATGATGGAAAATAACATCAGCCAAATGACCACCACGACCATGCCTACAGGACCATATCCTTTTCATGAAATTTTCCATAACCAAATCGCAAAGAGGCTGCCCTATGTCCTCGATAGCCTCACGAATTCCATCTTTGAGGTCTTGAATTGACGCTGGGCTGTTGGCGTAGACCTTGTCTTTCACGTGGCCCCAAAGGAAGAAATCGCAAGGTGTCACATCACAAGATCTCGGTGGCCAATTGTGATCACCTCTTCGAGAGAGAACACGGCCCGGAAACTTTTCCCGTAAAAGATCAATGGTTTCGTTGCTTGTGTGGCACGTAGCGCCGTCTTGTTGAAAGTAAACGTGGTCCAGATAAATACCATCCAATTCCGGCCATAAAAAATCATTAATCATCTCTCGATAGCGCAATCCATTCACCGTAACTGTTGCTCCAGCCTCATTTTCGAAAAAGTAAGGTCCAATGACCCCGCCGGACCATAAACCGCACCAAACAGTCACACGTTCAGGATAGAGAGGCTTTTCAACAATAACTCTTGGGTTTTCCGAGCCCCAGATGCGACAATTTTGTTTGTTGACGAAGCCACCGAGGTGGAAATGGGCCTCATCACTGAAGATGATTTTTCGATGGAATTCCGGATCATTTTCATGCATTTCAAGAACCCAATCAGCAAAGGCACGACGTTGTTGATGATCGGCCGGCTTGAGTTCTTGCGTTAACTGAACTTTATAAGCCTTAAGACCCAAATCTTTATGCAAAATACGGTGTAATGACGTTTGTGGAATTCCTAATTCCAAAGAACGACGAGGAATGGACAAACCTGGGTTTTCTTCAACACTTTCGGCTACAGCAGCAATATTCTCGGCTGTTCTTGAGCGACGTGCACGGGTTTTCTTCTTCACATAACTAACTTGTCCCAACAGCTCGAATTTTTTCACCAATTTCTTTATTGCCCTCCGACAAGGTGCTTCATGACGACCCAAAAATGTTCGAGTTTTACGAACCGTCTCTGCCAAAATTTCACCATTTTTATAGTGAATTATAATAATTTCAATGCGTTGTTGAAGCGTGTATCGTTCCATCTTTATTTATGGCGTAGTTTCTACTTGTCAAACGTCAAAAACTTACAGCTTCAAAAGTGACATCTACCGAAATAGCGGGCTTTTCAAAATGACACCTCTTATTGGAAAACCCTTTATATATATACAGGGTGTCCAAGATAAGGATCCTAAGCATGGGGATCTCGGAAACAGTTGGAGATACGAGGTCGGTTAAATTAGAGAAAAGTTGCGCAATTTAGTGCTAAATTAAACGCAGTTAAAAAAATTTAAAAATTTCAAACTCTTCCGGAGATTTCCGGAAAAAAACGAAATTTGGCAAAATCGTTTTTAATTTTTGCAGGCTTTATTTAAAGAGATATCCGAAAATAAAAGGTAGATTCTCATTGCCACTTTTTATTTTTTATAATTTGGTCTAAACAAAATTTAAATCCGACGTTTCGTTTCTGAGATACCATCATGAACTTTCATTTTTTATATGGAACAAAAAAAAGTATCCCATGTATTTGATAGCATTTTTTATTACAAATTCAACGGTGTATTACACTTGCATATCAAGTGTGTAGTTCATTGGCTTTTATAAAACTGATATACCTTTCTCTCTCGCTCTCACGGAGCTCTTATGGAAAGTACTTGAACTACGTATTCGATATGCAAGGGTGATACACCGTTGAATTTGTAATAAAAAATGCTATCAAATACATGGAATACTTTTTTTTGTTCCATATAAAAAATGAAAGTTCATGATGGTATCTCAGAAATGAAACGTCGGATTTAAATTTTGTTTAGACCAAATTATAAAAAATAGAAAGTGGCAATGAGAATCTACCTTTTATTTTCTGATATCTCTTTAAATAAAGCCTGCAAAAATTAAAAACGATTTTGCCAAATTTCGTTTTTTTCCGGAAATCTCCGGAACTGTTTGAAATTTTTAAATTTTTTTAACTGCGTTTAATTTAGCACTAAATTGCGCAACTTTTCTCTAATTTAACCGACCTCGTATCTCCAACTGTTTCCGAGATCCCCATGCTTAGGATCCTTATCTTGGACACCCTGTGTATATATATATATATATATATATATATATATATATATATATATATATATATATATATATATAGTTATTATTTTAATATAATAAAAATTTGGTATCAATGAATACATCTAAAATTATAGTATAAGTGGGATAAATATAATCGAAAGCTAGATTGTAGCAGGTGCGACTTACTTTGCAAACAAAAAGGAATATTATTACCAGATTTATTGAAACCAAAATGCCCCCCAGAAATAAAAGATATGGGTAAGATATAGATTAATTTAGAAGGATTATGTTCCATTAATATATTAGTAGGTTAAAACTAGTAATAGTATTTACCTAATCCGTAGGTTAGGTTATAATTAACCCAGGAGTTAATGGAGGTCCTCATGCCAGATTAAATCTGTTTTATTAAAGATAATACAATCCGATGATAACCAATCTGATAGTACAGATCGGCATCGACATCTGTAGAAATTAATTAGTCAAAGATAAAAGGGTTTTTAAATATTTAAATATATTTATTTTAATTTGCAGTTGTTTATAGGTAATCTAGCAAGCATTCCTATTTGTTTAAAATAATTAAAGAAAGAATTTATAAGAAGTTTATAGATCTATTGAAATATATAGGTGGTGACAAATAATTTTTCGTGATTAACTAAGCAAAAATTGTGTCTTTTTTATTAATTACACAGATCGACTAAATTAACCAGAAATCGGACTAAATATTTTCGAAAGCCTTCGAGACAATTTAACTTAAAACTGCAAAAAATAGCATTTTAGGACATATTTGAGGTTACTCTTTAACGCTAGGTGACGTTTCTTCGCAAAACTCAATATAACATCTTAAAGTACTACTTTTCTTCTTTAAAATCGTTTTCCAATAGGCCCGATATCAAATTTATTGTTTTCATCAATACATTAAAAATTGAATAGTATTCAACAGACAGGCTAACGAAACGAATTTCAATAATAAATATCTCGGAAAAAAAAAATATACCGGGGTCACTGAAAAACGACTTTGAAGGTGAACAGTAGTAGTTTAAAATGTTACATTGAATTTTGTAGAGGAACGTCATCTAGTGTTAAAAAGTGGCCTCAAATATGGCCTAAAATGCCATATTTTGAAATTTTCAGAAAACTGAATTTAGTGAAACAATTTGGTTTCCGGATTCAGATTTAACACGTCAAAAACCTGTGGAAAAGAACAGATTTCTGGTTTAGAAAGTGGGTCTAATTTTGTGTTATTCTTTGGTAACTGGCATTAAAAGCAATTTATTTTAAATTAATAACAACAGTTAAAACATAACAAAAGATGAGTATTAGTATTTACCTTCAATACAATCAAAACTAAAAATTATTTCAGATTCACTAGTGGCAGTGCCAAAATAGTAGTTATATATTCTGCAATTCGTTTTACTTCGCTGTCATTTAAAATGCGGCAGATATAATAAAATTTACACTATAACAGTCGTTTTTACTTTTAAACCTGTTTTATTAAAAATTCCGCAGGTGATTGTATGCATCTCGCCATCTATTGGCATCGATCTTAACTGAAGTCATGATTTTACGGGGTTTTCTTATTACTGTCCCTTATCAATTTTCATGTAGGTAAATTGCTAATTGGTTTCCGTTGCAGTTTTTGGGTAGATAATATTGAATTTGTGAAATACGTCCTGCTCAATATTTTTCTCTTATTTAGAACCGTGGTCTCAAAAATCTCTTTAAGAATGCCTGTTTAAAAGTGATTTTGATATTCTGCGAAGGTTGTAGTCATGTAACATTGTTATAGAACAAAATCATTAATTATCTGTGTCATATTTTATTTTATTTGATTGATCTACACCAAAATCACGTAACTATATTCTGAATTTTTCATTATAATCTTTGAGTCCTTTTGTTTTCCTTTTGGACACATTTATCAATTACATAGAAGACAACTGCATGATTCCACGATGGGTTCATAGAAATATTAATACCTTCAATATACTGTACAGTGTTTCAAGCTTATTTCTTTTAATTATGTCAATTCACAATACTAAATAATATTAAGGAAATTACAATTTTCACTCGCAAATAATTTAACTTTTACTTTGTTATTTTTTCTGCTACAGGTATCATTTTTTTTTTATTAAATTAAATTTCATAGTTAAATGTCTCGAGTTTCAATTGGATGGCCTGAAGCAAGAGTCTGTAGAGACTTAGCCTTCTCAAAGTTACCATTTTATCAAATATAAGCAACAGATGGCGTCTTCAATTTGATATTTCGCTAAGACTAACTTCAGAGAGTGCTGTTTTGCATTTTGCAGCAATTGTATTATTAAACCCCGCCCATTTATAATTGCCACGACAATATGAGCTGGCACTGTGAATTTTTGAAGGAATGGAAATTAACAACTTTACATTACCCACTGTACTAATTTAAAACACATGATATTTTAATTTAATGTGTTTTAAATGTTCAAGAAAAGATAATTTTACATGGTAGGGAAATGAAAAATGTGGATAATATTATCGCAATATAATTTGTACCTTTTCCACATAAATACAAACAATTATGAGCCATTAACAGAATAACAAACTGGAATATACGATTAAATTTTAAGGCTTATTAGTTTTAGTACTTGAAAGACAAAGACAATATTAGTGCCGCATGAATATAAAGTTTGTCATCAGGGTTTATATGTAGAAAGGAGTATTGTCATATCTTGAGAAATAAAGACAGGAACATGAAGTATATTCACAGATGCATACATAAACTAGCCGCAAAACTTTATGCGTTGTCTGACTTAATAAAATTAAGAGTTGTGCACGCCCGGTGCAATTTCTGAATTTGCTAAAGATTTTTCGCATGAGGAAAACTTGAGTTTGAAGTGAATTGCTTTATATCATGAGATAAATTACAAGTGAGATGTAATTTCTGGAATATGGTAAATGTGTGCAAGATAAACCAGCACTTGCACTAAGGGTAAATTGAATGATCCTTTGTAATATCCTCTATAGAATCCTCAATTACTGAAGACTGAATTAACACAAAAATATCTATTTCGTACTAGAAATTTGAAGGAAAGGAAATTTTTGAGTTAGTAATTTGAAATATAAACATCTCGAAGACAACAAAATAAATAACCTTATAGGTGCAGCGGTTTGATTCGTTGTGTAATGGCGCTACTTTCTATACAGAGGATATTGAATAAAAAGTGCAATTTTTATAATATTTCATAATTTATCATATATCTGGTGTAAATGTTTTTAATTTTTAAAAAAATACATAGGTTTACGAAGAGACCATTTTATTCTTATATGATTAGAAGCTCTGATTTCCAATCTGAGATCTGATAACCTCTATCACGTCAGGTATAAAAACATACGTAGCTATTTCTTTAGATTTATTTAGTAAATTTTATTCCATTTGACCTAGAAATGACCATGAACTTGACGTAATAGAGGTTAGCAGACCTGATTCAGGGCATCTAATTACCTAAGAATTATATGATCTGGTCAAATAGGCATCCAATTTTTTTTAGTAAACCTGTGTGTGAAATTTTTTTTCTTTAAAGATAACGCCTTCATATCTAGTTATTCTAAATTTAGCAAGGCATGATTCTACACGTGTTTTACTTAGTGTTAAAAAATTATCCTTATATATCTAATTTTTTGCCTAAATGAAATTGTTTAAAATGTTAAATAATGGAAAATAATTGATGTTGTTATTGAAACAAAGCATTAGCAAAAATTTTGATAGAATATCGAGTATATTTTGTGTTATAAATATAACGCAAAATCCCAAACTTAACTCTAGAACCTGTTTTAGTTACCAGCTTATACGGGTTGTAGCTATAACATCAAAAGACTGTTGCTCTTACAGCTAGGTATAGTAAAGCCTTCTCTTTCGATCGCTCTGCCTCTGGTGTCTAGCCATGACCTTCGACTATATAATAATCAGTGTAATAATAAAACAACGAATTGTCGTGAAATTTGACATGAAACTTTGAAAAACTGATACTGAAACCTAGCTCTTATTAAAAGAATTCTATGGGAATGAATGTTGATCATGTGCGCGAGCTCTTGAGTAATCTAAGCGTTTCCAAGATGGCCGAGAAGACTTTGAAGATGATTTGCGACATGAAATGTAGAAAAATAAGTCATAGATTCTCCACCAAGGCTCATTCTACACTCTCTGTCAAGAAGTTTCTAGCCAATTACAATATTCCAGTGTTAGACCATCCGCTTTATTCGCCTGAACTTGCACCACGTGACTTTTATTTGTTCCTCAAGGTCAAATCTACATTAAAAGTAATAAGATTTTAATTCGTCCACCACAGAATCCAATTCACGCTAGAAATCGAGCAAGAAAAGAAACTTCCTTTTTTGGACCTATTATTAACTAGAAAACCCAACAACACCCTAGATTTTAGGGTATATCGAAAACCCACACATACTGACCGATATCTTAATGCAGAGTCACATCATCATCCCTCTCAAAAGCAGGCAGTAGTCAACACACTAATATCAAGATCTCTCAGACTAACAGAACCCGACACAAAACAAGACGAAATAAGACACATTTCAACAGCTCTAGAAAGGGATGGTTTCTCACAATCAGACATAAAGAACGCCATAAAAAGACAAGAGAAAACTATAACAAAAACCAGAGATCAAGATCAAACAAGAAACAAAGCCATAATCCCATACATGAAAGGAATAACGGACAGAATCGGAAGAATCTTAAGAAAACAGGACATACAGCCCATATTTAAACCACAAAAAACAATAGCCAACCTCCTGGGAAATCCCAATGATAAGACCAACCTTGAAAATCATGGCGTTTACAGCATTGCATGTGCAGATTGTCAGCAAACATATATAGGGCAAACAAACAGGCGCATATCAGCAAGAATTCAAGAACACAAAAATAGCCTCAAAAACAAACAAACAACCTCACCTCTATTTCAACGTCACCAAACCACCGGACATACCATCGACTTTGAAAAAGCAAAAGAAATAGCACCAGTACAGAACTACAAGGTACGCGTCATAAGAGAGGCCCTAGAAATCGAAAAAGCGGGACAGCTGCATAAACGAGACGATGCTATACACATTCCAACCACATGGAAAACATTAATAAAAAAACAAGAAACTAAACAACAAAGATCTACCAATACAAGAGAGACCAGCATACAAGAAGCAAATATATCGCACTCGGCAGAGGGGAGGAGCCTGCGAAGCCGCTCGTCCAATTAGAGAGCGAGCCAGCTAAACAAAACTCGACATTCATCAGAGGCCACCATCAGTTCTCAGCGAGTAACGAGATGAACCGCACTTGAAAATGTCAAATATATATATATATATATATATATATATATATATATATATATATATATATATATATATATACATAAATATATAAATTTAAAATAAAATGTTTTACTGCGATAGTCATGTTATTTTATCGTATTAAAAAATTAGAGTTATTGCAAAACACACCAAATTACTTAAATATAAAATGGGTCTTAATATTATAAAAAGAACATTAAAAAATCTTCAAAAATGTTCTACTGATTTATCGCGATCAACAGATACAATTTATTAAATTTTCTAATATTAAGTCGTGGCGTCTGTGACATCATATCTCCTTTATATATCGCATATTCAATAAATTTTATTTGTCGCTCTTTCGCAAAACAACAGCTGTAGTTTCCCACTGTTTCGCACTTTTTGCACTTGAAACTTTTACAAAATTAACTACATCAAAATTCGCTGACTTTCCCAAATTTAAGTAGATGTTTGTCACATGTAGGGAAAATAAATTAATATTACATTTGAAGGCCCAGAAAAACAACGACCGTTATTTGAGTTACGCTTTTACTACAAAAAGTTATTCGGGGTTAAAATAATTCAAAACATTATTTATTTTTGTTTGAAGGCTGTAGGCAGTGTTGAGGATTGACTGGAATGTTATTGTCGGACTTGTATTTTTTATGTTTTTTTTGTACGAAGTTTCGATTAGGTTGTATCTCTAATCGTTATCAAATGTCAAGTGAATCTTTTATTCTAAGACTACATATATATATATATATATATATATATATATATATATATATATATATATATATATATATATATATATATATACATATATATGTATATATATATATATATATATATATATATATATATATATATATATATATGTATATATATATATATATATATATATGTATATATATATATATATATATATATATATATATATATATATGTATATAGTAAGTAAGTAAGTAAAAAATGCCCATATTAGAGCAATCTATAAGAAAGAGGAGAAATGTGAGGAAAAGAATTATAGACCAATCTCGCTATTGCCTAACATAAGCAAGATTTTTAAAAAAGTTTCAGTCAGTGAGAATTGTAACATTTCTGGATAAATTTTCTGTAATATTAGATAAACAAAATGGCTTTAGAAAAAGGAAATCTACAGTAAGAGCTTTGTATCGAGCACTTACATAAATTCTAGAATCACTAAATAAACAAAAGCAAACATTGGCCATGTGTTTGAATCTGTCTAAAGCCTTTGATGCTGTAGATCATAAAACATTATTGTTAAAACTTGAAATGTATAGTATAAGGGGTAATGCTCTGGAATTAATAAGATCATATTTGACGGATAGGACTCAGTGTGTGGTGGAGTCTGATCTCCATGGTAGTGCTATAGTGTCTCAGAGGGTTAAAATGAAAAGGGGTATCCCTCAGGGTCCAGTACTTGGACCTCTTTTGTATATTCTTAATACAAATTTACGCGAAACCTCTGGAGAGCAGACTGTACTATATGCTGATGATACATTGCTTATATTCAGTGAAAGCATGGCGGAGTTGCTATCGATGAAGGTTCAGTCTGTGATGGACATTCTCGATAGGTACTTTCGGTCTAACAGCCTGTCGCTAAATCTTTCCAAGACACAAGAATCAAATTTCAATCTTTAACCTTTAAGTATATATTCTGTCTCGAAATTATCCTGCATGTTGTAGATATCCGTCCTGGGAATGACGGTACGTTCAGATTACCAGATCTTGTCTAAAAAACTTTGTCCCCTGTAACGTTTTAACTACGATATTTCTGCTAGATTAACAAATAAATTTTAAACAATTATAAAAATTATGTACCATAAATTTATAGGTTAAACGTTTTTAAAATTAACCATATTTTTTTATAAATGTCATATATAAATTTTATTTGAATCCACTTTAAGCTTTTTAGGTTTATTACAGCCAGCTTTTAAAAATAAGCTTATTATTACGAGGAATTCAAATTAAAAATATTTCGGTATGCTGTAAAGCCATCTGTCTAAATTACAGTGTAATTTTGTAATTGCTGAGTAAAACCATAAACAGATTACGAATGTTGATGACGTAGCGCCTCCACACTTCCTTTAATGCTTTAGTTATATATATATTTTTTTGAATTACATAAAAATTTATTTATTTTATTTATTTATTTATTATGTGTACCTTACAAACACAGCAGTAATCATATCTAAGAAAATAACAAAAAAAAATATAATAAAAGTAAGGAATACTAAACTAGTTACAAACTACTTAGTAAATAAACTCTTACTACATATATATAAATATGTAGATAAGTTTTTGTCCGTGTAATTTAAAATAAAATAGAATAAAATATTGGCGAAGCGGGCGTGAAAATTTGTCAATCTACATGATTCTCGTATTAAAAAGTGCGGAGCACTCCAAAATATGGAAAAACTCCGGGTCCGACAGATGACGACAGCGCTGTTTCGTCCTAATATGGGACTCGTCAGGCCACCGCAGTCGGTACAAACCATCATCTCGCCTTTGCATCGTATAAAGCTGAATTTATAATCAAAACATAGCAAATAAGACGACAAAGGCGACATCTCGATGGTCCACTTGATAACACAAGAATCACACAGATTAACAAAGTTTGTAAAAGAACCGTCATATGGTGGCGCGACGGTGAATTAAAACAGAAATATGTAAAATCGAGTACACGAAACGCGCTGCCCAAAGGATAGGGGTCGCATTTTTCGGTACTGGCTACGAAAATCATGTAGATTGACAAATTTTCACGTCCGCTTCGCCAATATTTTATTCTATTTATTTATTTACTTGTTTGGCTTTTAAACACGCTAAACGATGCTCTCATGGTGGGATCGTTTGGTGCGGCACGTGGCTTTGGCTGCCAAAATAGGCGGTAGGCTAGCTTGCCAGTACCGAAAAATGCGACCCCTATCCTTTGCGCAGCGCGTTTCGTGTACTCGATTTTACATATTTCTGTTTTAATTCACCGTCGCGCCACCATATGACGGTTCTTTTACAAACTTTGTTAATCTGTGTGGTTCTTGTATTATCAAGTGGACCATCGAGATGTCGCCTTTGTCGTCTTATTTGCTGTGTTTTGATTATAAATTCAGCTTTATACGATGCAAAGGCGAGATGATGGTTTGTACCGACTGCGGTGGCCTGACGAGTCCCATATTAGGACAAAACAGCGCTGTCGCCATCTGTCGGACCCGGAGTTTTTCCATATTTTGGAGTGCTCCGCACTTTTTAATACGAGACTC
The DNA here is from genome assembly GCA_034092305.1 of Diaprepes abbreviatus. Lineage (NCBI taxonomy): Eukaryota > Metazoa > Arthropoda > Insecta > Coleoptera > Curculionidae > Diaprepes > Diaprepes abbreviatus. Next base: position 11,460,490 of record JASJET010000068.1, read on the forward strand.
ATGTAGATTGACAAATTTTCACGTCCGCTTCCCCAATATTTTATTCTATTTTATTATATATATATATATATATATATATATATATATATATATATATATATATATAAAAGCAACAGCCAACGCAGATATCACCCAATAAATTATTACATATATTTAAAGTAAGAATATATATTTTCTCAATTTGACTTATTGATCTATTAAACCTATCAATGCCTTCCCCTACCAGTAATAACCAATTACAATCTAATAACATTTTGTTCAGAGGAGAGAAACTTCTAGGATTAGTTGTAAATAAATTGTACTGCCTCGGCCTTAAGTTTATTTTAGGGACATTAAATTTGCTAAAGTTCATTAAAAAGGAATATTTGTACTTTATGCTGTTCAAAATTAAATATATAAATAATGCAGTCTGTATTGACCTTTGTGTATGCAAATATTGCATATTGAAAGTCTCCATTATCTTTTTATATGATACTAATAAGGGAAAGTTTGGAAAAACATTGAATTTTTTAAATAAAGTTATCTCAAGATTCGCTTTGAACTTTCTCTACGAAATCGGTGTTATTTTCCGCCGTGGGTGACCAGATTACCGAAATATACTCTTGGTGCGGTCTTACAAGAGCATTATAGTGTTTTTAATGTAGTAATATTTTTAAATTCCTTGATATTTCTAATTAAATAATCTAACAGCTTGTATGCTATCTTTACAATATGATGATAATGCAGATTAAAGATAAGATTAAACTGTAGCATAACTCCGAGATCCTTGCAGTGGTCTTTGCTGTCCACTTTTTACTGTTTATATTATATTCAAATTCAATTACATTTTGACATCAAAAAAAGTTATAGTAGAAACACTTGTCAATATTTAAGATCATTCTATTCCTTGAAAACCATGAGACTACGCTGTTAAGATCCTTCTGTAGTTTTACACAGTCCAAGATAGAAGAAACCACTCTAATAATCTTAAAGTCATCCGCTAACAATAGACATTCGGAGCCTTCACTCAAACAATTAGGCAGATCATTTATAAACATTGAGAAAAGTAATAACGAAATATTACTCCCTTGCGAAACTCCAGATCTAGCCAAATATCTCACTAAAAGTTCCCCTCCTACACGAACAGCACATGGCCTTGAAGATAAATCAAGTTTATTGTAATTTTTGAATTATAAAGCTATAAACCTGGTTGCCAAATTGCGTTAAAAAACCTTTTACACAAATATATATTTCGCCAACAAATATCCTATAGAACACCTAATGTTATAATTTTATCGCGTGTTTTTTATATAGTTATTGAGTAATTTCATGAGTTAGTTTTATGTATCAGGACGAAGAAGTAAAATGGCAATTTCATTTTGTCGGAAAGTAAAAATGCACAACTTAAGGTTGGTTGAAAAGTTTTGAAAGCAAAAATTAAAGAATGTATATTTTTTAATGAAAATCTCCCTCAACTTCAACACACTTATTCCAACGATCCTCCAATAATTTTATACCATCTTTGTAATGATTTTTCAGAAGCTCTGCAAAATAATGTTTCACGGCTGCAATAGCTCCTTCATTCGACAAAAAACGCTTTCCACGAAGAAATTGTTTCAAATTCCTGAAGAGGTAGTAGTCGGAGGGAGCCAAATCTGGTGAATACGGTGGGTGTTCAAGCAATTCGGACTTTAATTCTTTCAATTTAGCCATCGTCAAACCACTTGTGTGAGGACGTGCATTGTATTGATGAAAAATGATTTTTTTCTTCTGTAAGCCGGATCTTTTTTCACGAACTTTTTTATCCAACTGGTCCAAAAGATTGCAATAATATTCAGAGTTAATTTACCTTTTCAAGATAATCAATCAACAAAAGTTCTTTTGAATCCCAAAAAACTAATGTCATAACCTTTTTTGCCGATCGTTCTGACTTGACCTGTTTTGAAGCTGAACAACCAGCTTCAGTCCACTATAAACATTCTTGTTTCAGTTTAGGATCATGATGGTAAATCCAAGTCTCATGCACAGATACAAAACGATGCACAAAATCGGATTTATTCTGCTTAAAATGCTCCAAATTACGCTTACAAATTTGTTTTCGATTCAGTTTTTGTTGAATTGTTAACGAATGCGGCACTATCTTTCGGGATAGGTTTTTCATACGTATTTCTTCGTGTAAAAAAGTACTCGTTCTTCTGAGATGCCTATGGTATCAGCAATTTCACGCTTAGTCGCAGTTGGATCTTTACAAACAATATCATAGACTTGCTCAATGATTTCTGGTGTTGTTGCACTTCTTGGACGTCCACTACGTGGTTCCACTTCATCGCTTGTACGACCACGTTTAAACTCTAAAACCCATCGATGCACAATTGGAAATGAACGAGCGGATTCCTTTAACACTTTCACCATTTTTATATGAATTTCTGTTGCTGATAAACCTTCCAAAACAAAGAATTTTATCACTGCACGATATTCGGTTGTATCCATTGTATAAAAATTCACTGACACGTCAACTTAAAATGGCGTATAAATTTTGATTCCTTTACTAGTTAATAGATGTCGCTTTTAAAACTTTTCAACCAACATGACTATACTAAAAAATTCCTATATTATCAATGTTGGCACATAAATTTAAAAAACGAAAAAAATTTAACAAAGTGATATTTTCATAACACAACATTCTGCAGAATTTACAAATAAAAATTATTTAATTTAATAAAAAATACTCTTAAAATACAAGCACTAGGAGCCCTAAATTTAAATATTTTAAAATTTAATAATTTTCGTTTTTGACAGTTTTAATTTTAAAATGTGTTGTTCAAATCAAATGTTATTTTTCTTTCAGCAAAGCCAGAGTATATGAAAAATGTAATATTTTCAGGAAATTTAAATATAACTCTACAATACAATACTAATATAATAACTGATTGTTCAGTAAAATATTTAATGTTCTATGAAATTGTTTTTTTAAAAAAAAGGTGTATAGTACTCGCCAAGAGGACAAAGAAAATAATATTTTATATAATTGAGTGATCGCTGGGGAACTTTTTGTCAAACAATCTGATTGTACGTTAATTATATAATGTTTTGGAAAAGGGTAACTATTATGATTCCTATCATTCCATAAATAGCTACACCGAATTTTGTAATTTAATTTTTTTCCTTCGAAAATGGATTTTTTTATAGTTTGGATAAAATTAGAATAGAACAACGAAGTGATTTTGTTCTTTAGTATTAAAAAACATTGTATTTCGCAGTATTTTGTTTTACTCATTACAACAAAAATCATCAAAAACACAGTTAAGAATTACAATAGGTCAAAGTGTTTTGTTAATAGAACAACAACGTTGCGACATACTTTTTCAAATGGTTTCAACAAGAAGGAGTGCCAGCGCTTTTTGAGTAACACATCAGATACTGTCTGGATTAAATCTTTGCCGAAAGGTGGATAGATGGCTCATTGAATAGCCTCCTAATTTACCCGATTTAACTCCTTTAGATTTAAATTTTTGGTATCGTTTAAAGGCTGTAGTCTATAGTGCATAGCTAAACTAAAACAGAATTTCAATACAGTGCATAATATTCCTTATGAACATTTCCGAAATGTGCTTTCCCAATTTTCAGAAAGGCTTGGAGACTGTCACGTGCCTGAAGGAAAACAATTCGAACATTCAGTTAAATAATTCTTAATTCAAATTAATGTTTTTTTTTTATTATTTTTGTATTAGAAGAATTTATATTCTTATACTTTTAATTATAGATATTTTCGAAACAGTTGAATTTACCCATAGAGTATGCTATAGAAAAATATTTAAACTAACTGATAGCATACAGGATGCCTCACATAAAAAATACACTTTCGAAGAAAACAAGGCTTTTTTGAAAAATTCAATGTGGCGGAACTAAGCAAGAATAAAAAATGTGGATTAAAATAGTTATAAAAAAATAGGCGTATCTACTCAAGATATTTGTGATTGACGAACTTTAAAACAAGACATAGTAGATTTGTCAAATCCAAACGGCGGATGTAAAATAGCTACCAGATTGCTTAAAGTCGTCAAAAAATTAAAGAATCAGGACTCTGAATTATGTTTTTGACTCAAAGTATCAAATATAGTCAGGAGTCATTAGGATTTGATTCGGCAATTCAAATTGAGATGGCAGATCTCTGTGGTTCACTCAATAACACAAACCAACAATGTTGTATAAAACCGCCAACATTGTTGGTTTGTGTTGTTCTTGTGTTACTGAGTGAGCCATCCAGATGTCGCCACTGTATCTTATTTACTATTTCTTAACCGTGGAATCTGTTTAAAGGAGACAGATGAGAGATGATGGCCTGATGAGTTCCATACTAGGACGAAACAGCGCTGTCGTCATTTTTGGGACCCCGAGTTTTCCGCATATATATATATATATATATATATATATATATATATATATATATATATATATATATATATATATATATATATATATAGGATTCATAGCAAAAATGCGAGCGCCATTTTTTCTTGAAGCATATGGCCTTGTTGAAGATAAAAATAATTTTATTTAACAGAATAATACCCTGTTTATACCTTCAAACTGGATATTCCTTAACCACGGTTATTTAATGAGATAAGGGGGTTTGAGAATTAAAATGTAACTATTTAGTGACCATGATTTTTTGTACACCATTTTGTTTTTAAGGTATTGTTTATATTTTATACAGTTAAATAATTAGTTTTTCTTGTTTTATAGCGAATTGTACTTTAGGAGCACAGATAATAAATCCGATTTCTGAAAACCACATTTATATATATATATATATATATATATATATATATATATATATATATATATATATATATATATATATATATATATGTATACATATATACATATATACTGTGGAAGAGAGAAGGAGAGGATTGTAATCAAAAAAGGAATTTTTTTTCGATAAATGGTTTTTGTGTTTTTTTACAAATTACTATACTGATGGATTATTTATGAACTGTAGGTTTCAAAACGGTAATCATTTGAATTTTGTTTAACGTGTTCGGTTGGGCTTTTTCATTTTCCCGTACGCACTCATGTAATTCATCTTTTATTCATACACAGCGGCAGAACTTCAAAATTAAATTTAACTTGCCTATATTTGCTTGAATAAAAATCCAACCATTCTTAATGAGGGATAACGAGGGAAATATAATTGCGTTATTACAGTTTTGATAAAGCAAATTTAATGCTTAAACTATTAAAATTTGAATTACCGACCCTTATTCTAACTTTAATAAAGTTTCGGTCATTTAACTTTATTAATGTTTTCTAATTTAAAAGATACTTTTTCAGTATCCGTAATAAAGCTAATTATAAAAGTTAGTTTGCAGTTATTATTACATATAATTATGCCAATGGCTTTTTGTTTAATTAAAGGCTCTAAAAAGGAACAAGGAAAGTAATGATTTTTAAGTTAAACCGCTTTTATCGTTTGTACAGAACCTTTCCTGTACAATACAGCACTCTTACTTTTTCCTTCAAGTTTTACTACAAATCTTATCCCACTTATCCGATCTTTACTAACGACAGGTCATAAATTTTAAATAAATCAATGGTAAAATTGCTACCATTTTTTGAAAAATACAATACAGCATTTGTTTTTAATAAAAGATTTTTATTAAGAAAAACAGTTGCGCAGTGTCACTAAAAACTAATAATAACTGAAACTTGACTAAATACGTATTTAAAATAGACCTTTACATGATATTTAAATAAATATTTTAATTGACAAAAGCGGAAAGACAAATCACAACTTTCATAAATAATTCACTTTTAATACAAAAATCTACTTCTATAAAAGTGATAAAATTTAGTTGACATAATAATCACATTTACAAAAAGCATTTAAAAAATTGAGACAGTGGAAAATAAACGTTACAAAAAAATGTTACCACGACCACATTTTGGGATCCGGATACAAGTCTTAATTTTAACTTGCTCAAATAAATTACCTTTTCTGTTGACGTTGAATTATTTAACTTTTAAATCCAGGTAATTCTGCCGTAAGAAGCGAGTGATTTTGTGTTGGCATGAATTCATCAAAATTTGTCAATAATTTGTCTTTTCTTCATCATTTTTCATTCCAAACTGGTAATTATTTTTGTACATTTATTTCAATATAATTTGTTTAAATTTAAATAATTTTACCTAACTAATGCTTAGATTAAATTTTTTAACTACTGTAAAAAAGGAATTTATCAATATACAGTGTATTCGAAGACTAGGGCCCAACAAAATTAAACTTTTCTTCTTAAAAACTCGAATTCTTGACTTTAAAAGCCCAAAAAAATTTTAAATTATGTAGAATTCATACTCAAGGTGTTCATAAATTAACAAAATGTAAAAATGCATCGAAAAAAGAGTTATTTAGATAAGCTCTTTGGCCTTAAATGGAAATTTTAAATAAAAAATTATGAGAGATCTCCAAAAAATTTTTCATTTTCAAAATACACTCTCATTACTCTTTTACCTTGAGTTCTTCGCTAGTGTCTTTTTTTTCTCCTTTTTGTTGCTAAAATTTGCTTATGCCATATTGCTTTTGTAAGATCAGAAAATAATTTCAAGATTCTTCTACTCCAGCAGAAAGTATTTCTTGTTCGCATATTTCTACATATTTCAGTGCAGTAAATAAATAGATCGTCTGAAATCTTTTTTTTTTCTTTTTCGGATTAGTATTGCACTTCGTATTGAAACTTTTTTTTTTTATCTTTTTTTTCACTATTTTGTTCGAGTTCAAATTTATAAGGTGATGAAATAATAACTGCTTTAGGGTATGCAATTCCAAGAACTTTCCAAGTTGAAACTGGGTTACAATACGAGATGGATTATTACGAAACCATGTCATTACTTCTTGGCTGCAATAGGTGCTTTACAGGCCCATCAGGGAGTTGTAAAGGATGTGTGTAGTTGGGAGAAAAACTGATTATGATGGCTCCGTTCTCTCATGCTTTATCTATCAAGGGAAGATTTTTAGTGTGCGTGTTCATCTAGCAAAAGTGATTCAGCCACTGAACAAATTTATTACTCCATCCACTGGGATGACATATCGCTATAGTACCAGGAGGTGTACCATCTAACAATTCAGCATTCATGCGGACTCTTCGGAAAATTAAGAGTGGTTAAATATAAGCACTTGCAGCTGAAACACACAAAACAGTGGTAGTCAATTGGCCCCTTTCAGCAGAAGAAATAAAACCACCTTGTTTCCGCCTTTAGAATGTTTTTTTTGGGGACAGTCGTAATCCAAGTTTCATCGACATTAAATGCCTTGGTTCAAATTTGAATTTGTCTTGCAATTTAAAACAACAGAGAAAAAAATTTTGAAACATTTACTCTGATGTATACTATTACACGTGCAGCAGAAGTAGGTTCTGGAAGTCGTAACAATAATGCCACATGGCGACGTAAAAATCCATAAACTCAATTTATTCCAGCTTATTCGGTGTCCTTGTTAAAATTGTGATCGATACCATTTTTTCCGTCATTTGGAAAGCAAGACGTCGAAAATCCCTATATGTTAATCCGAATAATTGAACTATAAAGATCTTTTATGTGCTGACACGTTAAAATTTCTAGCTCAGATGTAAACACTGTATTAAATCCACCTTTTTCCTTTTTTGAAGCAACTTCGATATTTTAATTTTTTCTTTTCTTTTTAACTCTATCTACCAGGGTCGATGGTGAGAGCGAATATTTTCGAACTGCGATGTGACAGCCACTACTACCCTGTATTACATCTAAAATTGCATTTTTCATACACTCCTCACTCCATGATTGTCAATTTGTTAATCTTTTCTAGTTTCTTGGCATTTTATGTTGAACTGTAACAAACAATAATATAAATATCTATCTATATACTCTCTTGGAATTGTAAAATGAAGCAGGACGGACATACCAACCTGCAAAGAAAAATAAGGACACTCCTAACAAAAGCACAAAAACACCACCCTCGGAGTGCTATTGAACGTACAATGCTTCCAAGACACCAAGGAGGAAGAGGATTGGTGGATATTGGTAAGCAGCTCGACCAACAAATAATAAACTTACGTTCATATTTCCACAGGTTAGCGGACTCTTCTACACTACATCGAGCAATATGCGAGGCAGACGATTCAACGCCGCTACAGTTGAGGGAACAAGATATTAATTCTCACCACCAAACAGACCAAGAGAAGTTACAAACCTGGCTACAGAAGCCACTTCATGGACGGCATCCAAATGAGGTTAATTAGGACAATGTCGACAACTCAGCGTCGAACTACTGGCTGATTTCAGGACAGATGTTTCCGGAAACGGAGGGCTTCTTGTTGGCTATCCAAGATCAGGTTATTCCGACGAAGAACTATCGGAACTTCATCATTAGAGATCCCTCAATAGAAAATGACCAATGCAGATACTCCACCAAGAGTTAACAGAAAAGTTAAACCTATTACAGGTAGGAGAAGTGCCTTGTTATAAATACAATTCAAAGCCTATTTTTGAGAACAACCGGTTCAAGTTATATTGGAACCGAACGGTTCTGACGGATCAGACAGTTGCTCATAATAGACCAGATATTATACTAATAGATAAAATTTCTAGGCGAACTACACTAATCGACATGCTGTACCCAACAACAACAACCTAAGGCCAAAATACAACGAGAAGATCGCCAAATACAGAGATCTGGAGGTGCAAATCCGAAGACAATTGGCAATGAACAGCGTCCAAACGATTCCCATAATACGCTCAACAACTGGAGTGATACCAAAGAACCTCCTGCAGAACATCAAGGGACTGGATCTTGGTGAGCATCTGTATGAACCGATACAGAAAGCTACTCTCCTAGCAACCGCGCGAACCGTCCAAAAGTTCATGGGAAATACAGCAGACCACGTCACCTAGGACCTGATAACATGGAAAGGGTTCCCACAGAGCTTCATACTTTTGGTATCTTTGTGTACCTGGTATGAGTCAATATGCCCTGGAGGGAGTGTGAAGCCATTTGGCTTGTAAATTATAATTTAAAACAAAGAAAGAAAATCATTTCATAAATTGTACAAAACCGGATACCACCCGGCTGTACCCCGTACGGTTTACCCCAAACCCACCTATGAACAGAAAGGGAAAGAAATTCTACTTATCTAGACTTACGAAATTATGGTGCATTTATGAAATCCGTTGAATATTAGATTAAACTTCCATAAGAAATTTTTCTCATTTATTCTCTACAAGCACGCATGAATGTCATTCAACTTTTGTTGCCAAACAAATCAAGATGGCTGATTATAGGAGACGAAGCGCACGTAAATTCGAAATGTACTAGAAAGCAATAATGCAGTGTCCCGATCTTACCCCCATACCCAGTTTTGGACTAATTTCCCCTATTTGTTATAATTTATTAACAGAAAAAGAAATCACTAAACTGGTTTACCTACTAATATCTATGTACACACTCTGCATTAACTATTAATCCATTTATATTTTAGAAATCACTCGATGTTCTTATTCTCATCGTATGATTCAGTTGGACTCTACTCTTCCTTGTAAGTGACTGCAGCATTTTTATATAGGCAGACGTTATTCTCGTTCTTTCGTTTGCATTCGGGAAAAGTTCTGGTTCGCCGAAGTAGAAGTTGCCGGCTCGTTCGCGAATGTACTCACATCGCTAGCGGCGTAGCGACTAGTCACGTTACAGATTATTGTCTGTTGCGATGTTTAATTTAAAATTCCGCATTTCCAATATTTTTTTCGCGAACTGTCTTTATTAAGCTCGCAACCACCGCTTGGAAAACGCTGCCTTGGATGATAATTTTCCTTATTTTGACAAAAGGTACATAACTATTTTCATATCATTCTGTATTTTTAATGAAAATTAATAATTAAATGCATAATAAAATAGTTCGTAAAGTTTTTACGTCTGCATTTGATGGTTTCAGACATACGCGTTTTTCCATTTTATAACCGCTATAAATTATTTCTAGTAAAACCGCGCTCGTTATATTTAACTATTTACTTAATACTTTCTAATTTATCTAATTTAGTAAAGCAGTAGGTTATTATTATATTAACAAAGATGGATTATTGTTTACTTAAAATCTTGGAACAGGTTTTTAATGAAGCTTTAGGGAGCCACAGAGTACATAATTTTTTAAGATCCCTTCTTAAATCTTCATAATTAACTAAAAAAAAAAACAAGCAGCTTTTTGCCCCGATAAATAAAAAAGAATGTTCTCAAGGTAAAGTGGAATAAAAGTGGAAACATAAATAGGGATTATTTTTAGGGCTATTTTTTATGTGATAATATATCCTTATTTTATTGGGTCCCTCTCAGTGCCCATAAAACAAAGATGATGAAGAGATTTTTTCGCCATAAAGACAATAAATACGACTGCCTGAAACCATCCAAAGAAATTGTCACTTTTACAATGGGCTTGATGAGGACTAAATGGAGAGTCAAAGCTTCTCTAACACGTTTCGATTACTGAAAGATGACTCCACTTAGTTTAGCCAACTAGAGCTGACAAAACTTCATAAGCACCACATTTATTTTTTTTTTGCTCGGACTTATCTATCATAGAGCATAGCACTTTATTTTTTATTATTTGACATTTGAGATAATATTTAACTTAACAATGTATTTTAAAATACTTAATTTAAATTCATCCTTTAAGAGTCGTAATAATTAGGCCTCTTCTCGATAGAACACGACGAAACCAATACTACCCTATCTTTAATAATAATTTCAATTTTTAAATTAAAATGAGTTTTATTAAAAAAATTAGATGATACTATATTAATTACTAGCAGTTACCTCTCATGGTTTCGCCCGAGGGGATAGTGAAGAACGATTCTTCAGAATATGGTGGTTACACTGTTTGCGAATTCTGAATATCAGTACGTTTCCGCGTTCCGGTCATAATGGACGACAATGGTGACGATTTTTATTTAATGGATAGCCCATTGCTTAAGTTATTATTGATGGAAGGTGGCAAAACTACATAAGTGAATGAACTATTTGCTACAAGAAAGGAAAAAGGAGAGCACCGAATGTTGTTCAAAGATCTGTGTACCAATCCTTAAAAATTTTTCGAGTACTTCAGGATGAATCCTGGAACCTATAAATATATACTCCAAGGAATTAAGGAGAATATATCAAAATATTCAAATTTTCGAGACTGTGTTTAGGGAGAAGAAAGACTCGCTATAACACTGAGGTAAGAAAAACTTTAATATATATGTTGTAATTTACAGCTTATTATAATGAAAACACTCGAAAAAAAAATTTAAAAAAAGTATAAAATAATAAGCAGACAAATGATTAAATTGAACTCTGTTGAACAAATTATTTAAAGAATATTTATTCAGGGAGGGCACACTACAAAAGGAATCTCAAAAAATGCAGAAATTATTTTTAGATAATTGTATGCAAAATATGGGAAGCCAAAAATAATGTTCTTGTCGTAATTTTTTCCAAATAGAATTACTTTTTAATGGGTCATCGTAAAATCGACGTCTTACCCCTTTTTCCCCTTTTCAACTGACTGCTAAAAGAAGGAGGTTCTCAATTCGACAGCTTTTTTTATGTATGTATTTCGATTACTACGGAACCGCGACATCTATTTGAATAAAATTTTTTGCGTTATTTTCAAGAAGCTGCTGCGGTGATCCCTTATGATTCGAGCCGAAATCGGTTCAGTAAAATCCAAAATGGCGCTGGTAATATGGCTGCCCAAAAATAAATTTTGTCCGATTTTCTCAAAAATTGGTATGGGGGAGATTTCGAAGTTGGACACAACGAATATAAGATTATTTTTAGAAAATTAAATATGACGGATCTAATATGGCGGATTAAAAATTTTACGTTTGTTGATTTGGTCCAAAATTAATATAAGGGGAGTTTTTGAGGGTAGAGATTATGATTATAAAATTTTTTTAAAAAAATTTACTATTGCGGATCTGATATGGAGGAATAAAATTTTTAAGTCCCTCAGTTTTGTCCAAAATTGGTATAGGAGGGTTTTTGAAGGTATAAATTACAAATTTAAAATTATTTTTAAAAGAATCAATATGGCGGATCCAATATAGCGGACTAAAAATTTAACGTCTCTCGATTTGGTTTCAAAACTGGAGGGTATTTGAGGGTGTAAATAGCGAATATAAAATTGTTTTAAAAACAATCAATATGACAGATGCAATATGAAGGTATAAAAATTTAATATTTGGTTATCGGGGATTTTTGGAGGGTATTGATTAAGATTAGAATAAGGTATATATTAAGGTCGATAAGAATTTTTAAAACTGTTTTTAAATGATTTTCGGAATCATAGGTTACACTGTTAAAAATAACCTTAAATTAACGTCCATTCAACATAAAATTTAATGATTTTGTATCAAAAAACGTGAATAATTTACATTGACTTTGAATTTAAAGCAATTCATTCAAATATCGATTTGTTGTACATTGAATTTGATTAAATACTATCTTAAGTTTAAATAAAGTAACTGAATAGATATTTCAACTTTCTGTATATTAAAATAAATTCATATATACCCTAAAACTAAAGGAATTTATATTATTAATCCACTTTAGATAACGTACATTGCATGAGATTTCGGGAGATGGTGAAACTTTTTATTTAATATCGTGTAGGCTGCTTAAAGGGCTCAGTTTCCTTATGGTGAGATGTGCATGTCTACTCCATACCAACGGGAATCAATGAGTTCGAAACCGATCTACAGATGGCGGTACACACCTTACGGGAAAAATTTTCACCTTTTCCTGGTAGTTTCTTGCAATCTGACGTAGGGCTTTTGATTCTTAATGAGAACAAAGTACGTATGTCCTTATCAAATGTTTCCTGTTGAAAATTAATTCATATGTACAAGAATACAGAATTTTTTGAACTCATATTAATGTTGGTACATTAAATATATTGTAATATATCTCAAATTCAGTGAACACTGGCTGTACATTTACTGTACATAATCACCGTAAGAAGTAATGGTCAAACTTTAAATTTAATATATGGTTTGCTTCTAGCACATTTACCCTAAATTTAATGCATTTCCTTTTTACACAAAAAATGTTAGTCTAAAAATAATTTATATCGATTAAATCGAAAAACAGAAATTATTATATTTAATAAAAAAAATAAAACCCCTTGACAATGTACAACTCGTATTTACTTCTCCGTTTTGTCAACTTTTCCATACATACTGAAATTTTCATATTAAGCCCCTTGCTTTGTGCCGTTCTACCCTTTTTTGAGCTCATCTTCAGCTACGCCCTTAACAAAAGAGGTGACAGACTGAATAGAAAAAAGGGCTAACGCATTTACGTCTTCTTGGAAATTCAGATACTTTCAGTCTTTGCTAAACCATTATTCTACATTTTACTATATCAGATCCGTAACTTAATTTTTAGTTGCTAATTAATTGCACCAGTTTGACAAAACATGTAGTATTGCAAAACCGCTGAATTACTTCATCATGAATGGTATTCTAAAGAAAATATGGTGAAGTAGCGTAATTTTAAAACAATTTAGGGATTTTTTTACTCTAGAGACGTGATTTGTAAGTAACGTATGGGATTTTTTTTTATAATAAAGCCACAAGGTATAAGTATATGTACATATATATTAAAAAATTTTAGAACTCTCTATACAATTTTTCACGTGAATTATTTGAAAATTTTTGGATTTAAAAAAAACGGCGGTGAAATAGCTGCTGCACGCTGTACACGGTCACACAGTTTCCAGGAGAATAACAAATCGACCACACAGAGAAGTGAAAAATTACAAAAGCCGACAAAATTCTGAACCAAAAACTAAACTATTCGTTTCCGAAAACTTTTAATGTGCTGTATCCGAATATCATTACCTAATTTCTTCCTCACATCAGGATTTTGAGATATTTTAAACTAATAGGCTCGCGAAGAAAGAGGCCAGAGCCTTTCTGTGGAATCAGTAGCAGAGTAATGCTGGAAAAACTAAGCAGGAAATCCAATTATTCGACGGAGCTGCAAGCATTGCGACAAGCGAAGATACTTCTGAGGAACTACGAACAGAAGAAACTAAAAAAATGCATAACTTTAAGTAAAAATCAACTCAGAATTCTGACAGGGGTTCTGATGGGGCATTGTCACCTGAAGGGACACCTCAAGAAAGGGAAAGGTGCAGATTCTGTGAGGAGGTGAACGAAACCTCTATTCATATTCTTTTGGCGCTCTAGAAGACCCTAGAATGCGGTTCTTGGGAACACACCAAATCGAAGAAAGGGTGCTACACACCTTGAAGTCGTCCAACATCCTAAGGTTCCTGAGGGAAATGGGATTGGAGGACCTGCTCTAGTCGATAAGGTAACTCTTACGTCTAGGCAGCAGTAGGGGGCACAATAGATCTACTAGGTAGCAGTATACAGACCGTAACTCTACGCATATAGACACGATTTTGAGATATTTTAAACTAATAGTTAAAAATACGATCTTTTGCATTTTTTAGGGTTATGTGATACCACTGTATAAATTTTTGTCGCAAAACTCATAGCAACAACTCAAAGTACTAATCTTCCTGTTCAAATTCTTAATAGGGAACAAAATTGTTAATATATTCAGCAGAGCAGACTAACAAACAAAGCGGATATACAAAATAAGTACACACTAATCTAACTAACCCACATATTCGAGGGGGCAATGAATACCCCCCCCCCCTATCACTGACAAAAAAGCATTGAAGGACTGCGAGCTAATTTAATAGCCAAAAATTCGAACCTCTTAACTTATATTTGAAGGAAGCAACGGGTCTTACTCAATCAAACCAAAATTCTCCATTCATCTGTCTAATTGTCAATTGAAAGCTTTACTTCATGATGATGCTCAAATTGCGACTATAGATGAAAAGGTTAACCAAAATTTAACTTGAACTAATAAATTTCAGTGCACGGTTATTCAAGGACGAACACAGATATCCAGATCATTTAAAATGCATTTTGAAGAGGAAGAGTAGCACTTTAAGAGCCTTTTGAACATTACTTGTAGTTATGGCGGAAACTAATTTTGTTTTTGCAATTAATGTTAATATTTCGCCTTTACAAGCTGGGGGAGATACATAAAATGATTTATTAAAGAGTAATACATGTGAATTAGTATAATCAAAATCAGTATCTTCATCAAACTTGCTAGATAATTCAAAAAACAAAATAGACCATTTTTATTTGTTAGAATTGTGTTCACCATTATTTTACGCATCTCTACATTTGCAAAAAAATGTTTAATATAAACGATTAAACAATTATTATAAGCAATTTGATATAAATCGTTAATGAACAAAACGAATACTAAACGATAATTTTTGCAATAACTGTGTGCTTTAATTTATTTAAAGGGTCGCTAGGTTAAAATCAAGAAAAGTTGAATATATATAAACAAAGGTTTAAACTATTTTATGTACCAATTTATTTTAACTAAATAATAAATAAAATAAAAAATACAGAACTAAAATAGTTGCAGTTACTGTGTGTCTTAAGTTGTTTTACGCATCTCTAAGCTAAAAACGAATGCAAAGTTTACAAAAAAAATTGTTTAGAGATTTCTATAAATATTTTTCTTCAACTTTAGCTCAAAATTGTAAACCTAGGACCCTTGAAATAAATTAAGGCACAAAGTTTTTGCAAAAATTATCGTTTAGTATTTTGTTCGTTTCGTTCATTAACAATTAATGTCAAATTGTTGATAATAATTGTTTAATCGTTTATATAATTTTTTTTTTGGAAATTAAGACTTCAATTGGAGTAATTCAAAGATGCGTAAAACAACTCTAGGCACACAGTAACGGCAAAAATTATCATTTCCTAATTTGTTTACTTTGTTTATTCAATAATAAGAATAAATTGTTTAAATAATTGTTATTACATTTATTTAAACACTTTTTTAAACTATAGTATACAATTTTAATCTAGGGACCCTTAAAACAACAAAACTATAGTCATTGGGAACATCATCTTTTTGATTTGCTTGAAGAAATGTTTTTTTTATTATAATTCTAATTTTTGTTTACTTGTACATTCATTAATAGTATAGTAGTATATATATATATATATATATATATATATATATATATATATATATATATATATATATATATATATATATATATATTGTTACATAGTGTTTCACGGATGGGAACATGTGATTCAGTATTAATCCGGGAATACATCCGTTCGTTTGTTTGGTTTGCTGTAGAAGTTTGCAGACGTTTCGCCAAAATCTCATTTAGCATTACCGGATTACCGGATTAATACTGAATCATATAGATTAAAATTGTCATCTCTAGCAAGTTTTGAACTATGAATTTTTGGGGTTCCCCAGTGTGCATCCTATGCATATACATATAAAATAAATACTGATAATGGTCCCTAAAAGCAATGACTGGAATATGATCCCAACATTGTGAAACAGCAATATTAAAGTCACATAAGTTTATCTCCTCGTTTCCAAAGTCCTTTATGCGCAGACGCTGCTTTTATTTTATTGGCTATTTTGAATAACCTCTAGCATGATTATGTTTACATGTTTTTTACAAAAAATTGATGTTATAGATCCCTTATTTTTATCATATAGTATATCTAATAAATAGTAAATTAAAAGCTAAAAGTTTATTCACTTGTCTCATCAAAAACCGGTATTGTAAGAAATTCAAGTGTGCCTAGAAATTTATCACACTCCACTTTTACTACTTTCATCAAGGGCGTAGTTAATATTTTGTTTTTTTTCTTTTGTTTTTGGCGCTCTGGAGATTTCTAGCAGCTTTAGTAAAGAGAGTTTGGGCGAAGCTTTGGTTGTGAAAACTGGTAGAAACCCAGAAAGCAAAATTTTTTCTGATTTCCTAGGAGTACAATACTACTTTTATTCCTGTTTGCAGCTAAAACTTAAGATTAGTGTGTTAAGGCATCATCTGCCAGATATTGAGGATAAACAAACCAGCTTTATGACTTTTAATACTTGGTGCACCTTTAAAAAGCAACAGGTACATGCCACAAATAATTTTTATTATACCGGGACTTTGCCTTCGTGTCTAAAATTGGATTTGCATGCCAGTGCCGGCATATAACACACCATTGCTCCCATAGAGGCCATCGGCTATCCAGCTTGCCGAAAGTGTTGGGACTCGACGACAAAACTGCCTTTCAGGCATTAGAACTACATAATAAACAGTGTTATTATCGATTTTAGAGTATACTTTCATTTTTCCCCTGTGACTGGTAACTAATAAGACTTTCTGCGAACAATTACAGGACACTTTATATTTAATTTCATTTAAAATATCTTGTAAACCGAAGGTATACGTATACAATAGGTAATTAAAATATCATTTCACATATTAATAGTTCAACACTTTTAATTAGGTTTAAATAAACATAATTTTAGTCTTAATCGGCCTACTAGGTAGTTTATTCTTTCAAAATACATGTAAACACTTGAACGTAAAAAAAATAAAGTTATTCAATGCCGCTATTCAAGATCAGCTGACAGTCTAGGCTGGACCTAAAGCTATCCGACTTTGCGTTGGGCGTGGATGACGTCATACTTACAATAGTATTATTGTTCATTGTTTCTTGCTTTTTTTTATAGTTTATGTCGCAAATAGTCACATATTTTTATAGATTAAGTTAATAAACTTGGTTTTATACATTAAATCATTTTCACTTTTTATTGTTTAAATGTAGATTTTTATTGTTTTTGGTAACTGGGTTTATTATTTTTGATACTCGTTGTTTCCTGTTTCGTTAATCATCATCGCACCGACGGGCCAAAAAAACAGGTGGCGCTTTGAATATATCTGTTTAACCCTCCCTAATCTCCACCATGCTAGCCTAGGCACTGCCCTAAAAGAGGGAGTGATCAACACCAAAAATAACCACCTGTATCGAAGCATTTAATATAGCAATTTTTATTTTAATTTTTAACTCTTTCTTTCTCGTGCCGTAGCATAGATTACCTTTAACTTCCTATAAAATTTTGTTTTCATAATGTACAATTATATTAATAAGTAATAAACTTTGAATTAAAGGGCTTATTTATATTTACAGCATGATTTAAAGATAATAAACATCACTATAACCTTAAAAAATCCTGGCCGTCAAAACAATTCCAAATGGCATAAAATTAGCGTTCTTTATTGGCCACAGAAATATTGACGACACCAGTAACGCTTGTCAGTCTGGTAGTTGTGCACTAACGACCTTGGGAAAGAGGAGCTATACTTATGGGTATTTATATACATCTATTCTTTAATTTTGGAATCAAAGGTTATTCAAAATGTCCAATATTTATTTTTTATATTAATGATTCTACGATTCTTTAAAAGCACGGATGCGACATAGTTTTTCCGAAAAGCAGTCGACCATTTGCTTTGAAGTGTTTCGTGCGCAAGCTAGTTTTATTGGTTTCGGGTCATCATAAAGGACCCGTACGGATGACTGCCATTTACTTTTGGAATTACATAGATAGATCCAAGACTTCTCACCTGTCATGTTCCTTGATGATTTGTTTGAGCATTTCCTTGCCTAATAGATACCACCTTTTTTTTTTGAATCACTATCACATTATGCAGGATCCAAAGCGAACATAGCTTCTTCAGGGCCAAATATTTATACAATATATTATATAAGCTAGTGTTTGTAATACCCAGAGATGTCTCAATCTCACGATATATTACATGACGATCTTGTATTACCATATGATGAGCAGCATGGATGTTTTCTTGCATTTCAATCGATTCTGGATGACCTTCACGCGATTCGTCCGTAAGCGAAAGACGACAACAATGGAATTCAATAAATCAGCCACATACAGTGGTTTTTGTAGGTGTTTCATCGCCATTTAGGGCATTAAGTTCATTTTATTCACGCTTGTTGAAATAATCCACGTTGAAGTTGCGAAAAATGTTCAGTTAATTTTTTCTTTACCGAGATGAAATTTTGAAGTTACTACATAAATAACATCTGCATGTCAATACGTTTTAAGTATGTGTACTTTCTAAAATGTCAAACTCTGCATTGGATATGTCAGATGGTACCTACCAACGCCAGTGTTGCCATTAGCCGAAATTTAAATAGCTAGGAGTTCTTGATTTTTTAAAAATTACAAAAAAAATATATAACAATACTAAGCATTTAAATTTAGTTGTTTTTAAGCTTACTGTACTTTGACAGTTTTAACATCCAAATGGTCATTAAATGATATTTCTTTTTATGCAATTAACAAAAAACGATTGGATTCACACTCTTTTGTTAATATTCAAAACACCTTCCGTATTGCAACCATTACAAAGCATTTAATAATTTGGTTTGGTTGGATTTCTATTACTACAAAATATCTAATTAAGTAATTACGTAAATATTTACCTTTTATAAATAGATAAATAAAAAGAAACGTTACTGTCCTGTAGTAGATTTACAAAACGGCAAAATTGTTTGCCATTGTTCTCACTGTCGGATACCCCCGTTGAACGTATAGAAGAATCTGTCTTTGTTTCTCTTGGTTTTATTGTACAGATAATAATGGTTTGTTTGATCGCTTTGTTTCTAGTTTAAGAAAATGGTAACACAAAGCTTTCTAAACACTGTGTATGATTTTAACCACGACGGCGGTAACCTTGAGGAACAATATGGAGTTTTTGCTGATAAGCGGAACTCTTAAACGCGAAAGTGACAGGACTGGAATACCATATTGTTGTTAACACTTCTAGAAAATAAAAACTTATGCCCAGAAGATAAGTTTTGCTTTTTGCAATATAAGACAAAAAAAGGCTATATTATTATAAATGTTGTTGAGTATTTTGATGCTCATTGAAGTGAAACCTTTTTTATCATTATAAACTATACGTATTGTTGTTATTATTTGCTAATGCGGTGTTACTTTTTTTAGATTCTGGGGTCTGGGTTGTGGATGGGAGAAATTAATTTGCTAACACTGTAACAACATTGGTTTTGTATTTCCGAGAACGATTAGAGTTATACTTTAAATATCGTCCAGACCAAACTGGTTTTGTGAACTAATTTGTTTGTAATTTAGTTAAACAATTATATTTTCTTCTAAATATTCCATTACTAAATTTGCAATAGTGACGGAAATAGGTAATCCCATAATAACGCCATAGATTTAAAAATAAAAGAATTTTTCTTCGAACTGAAAATATGTTTGTGTTAGTAGCACCTAGGAAATCTTTTAATTGATTGCCACTAATTTTCGATATATTGTATGACTAAATCAATAGAACTATATGTATATAGTGATGCTACTTCGAAGTATACTAGTATGTGATTTCGGGGGTTATTTTATTTTTTATATATTCACAAAAACCTCAATAATTTTTGACCTAAAATTTCTGGCTAGATTATGATTTTATTTTGATCTGTCGATTAACAATTTTTGTATTGTATTCATCTTTTTTCATTATTACAGTTTGGTTACATTTTTTGGTGGTTAAAATTTATAAATTGAGATTTTCTTTTAAAAATTGCTTTGTTTTTTTCATACAATGTTCAGTTTGGTTATTGTTTTTTTCCTTAAGGAATTTATTTTGTTCTTGTAGTTTGGAATAAAGTTCTATACTTTGCTTTGTATTATTTCTTTATTATCAGAACTGAGGGATTCAATGACGCTTTCTATATTTGTTATAATAATTTCACAAGGAAATCGGTTTGTTGGTCAGGAAAAAGAAAATTTTGGTTCTATTGATAATATGTATTCTATATGTCCTTGTACGTTTGGATTAAATTTTTAGCCAGTTTTCATTTGGTTTTAGTTTATCTTGTTCTGTATATTGTTTTTTCATTCATATGTCAATTTTATTTTGATGTTTTTTTTTTATATTTTTGAGTTTACAGAGTTATTAAGATCAGTTTTTATATTTTAAAGAGATTTAGCAAGTTTATATGGTTTTGAAAAGGAATTAGAAATATATATATTTGATATTTGTGGATAAAAAAGATTTAAAACCCTTTTGACTTGATCATTATATTTATTATTACTGAAGGGAAATTCTTCTTGTTTAATTTGAATGAATTTGAATGTCAAGTGCAGATTTTTACATTTAACAAAAAAAGTTTTTCGTTTATTTTCGTTTGATAATTTACTTATGCTGTTTTTGTATTCTTCTATCAGTTTCGCTTTGGTCTCATATTAAGCTTTCTTTCCCAAACCTAATTTATTAATATATAATACTTTTGCTGGCCGTGTTCATTAAAACAACTATTTCTTAATCTGCTGCGCCCAATTTCTTTGCAGGAATTTAAAAGAAATTAAAATCTTTATCCTTTTCCAGTTTAACAAATTGCTCTGAACATGGCTTAAATAAAATGAACCGAAACGTTAGATGAGAAAACAAAAATGTTTAAATTTCTGTTAAATTCATGTAAAGAAACTGATCGCAACAACTCTTATGCACAGGTCTGTGAAATGGGAGGTCGTGAAAGCTATTTTACATAGAATTTTTTATATAAAATCCGGATATGAAGTTAGAATTTACCCATTAGATATTTGAAGTTATAAAAGCAAAATATTGCTTTTGTGGCCATGTTTGAGGTTATTCTTTTTTTTTACTTTTTTTCTGCTGACTACATCATTTAGTACTATCTTTTCTCTTCAAAGTGAATTTTCATTGTTCATTTTTTCTATCGGAACTAAGGCATTGGATAAAAACTTATTTGGTTAATTAAACCCAAATATCTCAAAATCTCGACATGATGGATAAATTATAAGACCAAATTCCGATTCTATGCAAAAAACTACTTCAGAAACACAGCGTACTTTTTAAAACACTGAACCTAAAAATAAAAAAACTATATTTTTTATGTTTCTTGCAAATACCTCGGTAACCATCAAAGTGATTTTGACAAACAAAAAAGCATTTCAAAGGTTTTCTTACAGCCTATAATTCTGTGATAGTAAAAAAACTAATTTCGCACCATTAATTGTTAGTAGAAATATATTTTTCAAACAAAATTTGAGACGCTATAAATGAGAATCATTTTGTATCTGGTGGTATAATGATTTCTAGACAGAAAATTTTTATTTTCCTATTATCAGTCTAATCTTCCTGGCCTAAGAAACCTAATGTCTTCAAATCATTAATCGCTAATCAATATATTTGGGATATAATATTTAATGCCTCCGAACAAAAAATTTTTAATCCTCTTCCTGGCTCTTAAATCATAAATTTGAATGTACGGGCCATATAATAAACCATATCATCAAAAGTCTCATCGATCTTCTTGCACCACATTTAAAAATATCTTCCCTCGTTACGCTTTTCCCTTTTCAAGGTTATGATTCCTTATGCTGTGGAATTATTAAACTTGATCTTTCAAAAACTTACAGTGATAATAAAGCAGCGTTCAGCGGCTGAAAGCCGGCCTTTAAATGAATATAGGGCGAGCCGAAGTGATTCATTAGTTTGCCTACATTCCTATATATTGTAGGTGATTGCTTATGTGTCTGACATCGATGCATTAGATAGGGCCCTTATCGGCAAAAGCGATTTTGAGCTTGAACATCGATAATTTACTTAGAAAGCTTTGTACTATATCTTATAAAAATTACTCCCTTGATTTTTTAAAATAAATTATAAAGGAGGGAGGTAAGTAGGGTAATAAACGTGAACATAAGATGATGAGATATAACAAAAAAAATGCATAAAAAAATTAGCAAAATATATACTCCTTCATCAGGATAAAGCGGTAACTCACACATATTGTATTGCTGCTATTACGGAAACTGGATTTGAATTACTTCCACACTTCTTCCACTTTATTCACTCTACCTAAAACTAAAGGAAAATGTCCGTGACATAAAGATGAGGAAGCCATTACCACCATCAATCCGTAATTTGAAGAGACTGAACTAACCTATTTCTATAAAGCCGTAGAAATATTGAGGCACCTTTCCGATAAGTATATGAGATTAGGGGGAAAATAATGTAGAGATTTTATCTAGTTCCGATTCTAAACAGGTCAAAGGTGAAGCACAGCAATCAACCTCTCTATTTTCAGGGTCAAAATGTACGGTGTAATCATGTAGGTATACATAATCCATTTCATTCTGACCCTAAGTCACATTCACTGTCATTGCTCTTGTCGAGAGTAACATTCGATCCTTTTCTTCTGTAAACACGAAATATTTTTCAATGCTATTATCACTCTGTCTGTCTCCAGACGTAGTGAAATGTCTGGTTTTGGTTGCTCCTTGTTAGACTCAATATTAAAAATGTGTTCCTTTCCTCTTTAGTATATCTCCCAGAACTCCGTCCCATGTTTGTCTCGGTCTTCCTATTTTTTTTTCTGCCTCGTCGTCAATACCTAAAATCCCCACTCAAAATTCAGGATTAGTCTATAAATTTTATTTGCATTTTCGTTTTTCTGGAGATTTATTTTTTACTTAAAAATGTTTTGTTTATTGCATGGTATATTTTTGATGTTTTTTCTACTTTTCTCTTAATTTTCTTTTCCTGCTTTCCCGCCTCTTCGATTTCAACCCCTAAATATTTTAGATCTTCACTTGATATGTTATTTTGCCAATTCATATATTTATCATATTTTGTTCATCTTCTATCATCGCTACTTTAATCCTATGTTTGTTTAGTTTCAAATCGCGTTCTTTCAATACCTTAATCTAAGATTACAAATTAGTTCTCAGCCAATACTCCTAAAATATTTGTTCTTTGGAGCCTACATACAAATGTTTGCTTCTAAATGTACATTTTTCTTAGTTTCTTCTTACTGCTTTAATTCTTCCTTTGGTGAGAAAGCTTCCGATGTTCTCCATTCACTAATAATGCAGTTCACAATATTTCTGTATATGTTCTTATTAATTCTTAATGTCCTATTTTTAATTCCTGTCTAGTGTTTCCCATACTATTTCTACTCATACTCTGTCAAAAGCCTTCTCAAGATCAATGAATTTCATATATACTTTTTTGTTACATTTTGTTTAATTATCTGCGGCACTATAAATATGTGGTTCTGCCTCCTCATTCGCTCAATTATTGATCTAATTTTTCTAACGATACTTTTCGTATATATTACCGTTTCCAATATAGTTGTTGCAGCCTTTTTATTTATCGGTATTATTAATGCTGTTTGTCAATCCTTAAGTATCTCCTTTTCAATCCATACTTTATTGTATATTTGTAGAAGTATTTCCAACCCTCTGTTTCTCAAGTTTTAAAGCATATCCGCTGTTAACTTGTCATATCCTCTTCCCTAACCGTTTCTGAAATCATTCCTTCCATTTATTAATTATTCTTCTTTTTTAGTAGATCTCCATTTTTATTCTTATCCTATGTCCGTGTAACTTTTCTGTCATTCACAATTTTAATATTTTATCAAACAATTTTGATTTTCCTTGCTAATTCGCTCCTTTGTGTATTCATTTACGAATATTTTGCTTTGCCACCGTAGCCATACCCTTAACTCAATTTCTTTCTCTTTTATATGGCTCGTAATTTTTTGTTGTTGTCATTATTGATATAAATATAATAATGCTAGTTAAATGCTACTTTATGAGTGACTTAAGAGTTGCTGTTACAAGCGAATATATTACACACCTGATGTACATTTTCTCAAATATGTATTTGTTGTACTTGCACATTCAAGTAGTTAAACTAGTCAAATGTAATCAAAAGCCAAGGGTGACACTGGATTGTCCAGCAGTAACTATTTCGAAATTATCGCGATTTATGTCCGAATCTCGGTAAACATTTGAATAATGTCTACTAAAACAGGCAAACAGGAGTTTAAAGTACACTAAAAATAAAACTGCATGTGTTTTATTACAAAGTAAATACCTGATTTAAATGGGCCTTTATTTCTTACATTATTTATTCTAATAAAATACATTTTATAGACTTACGTATTTTTAATACTTCTAATAGCTGAAATATTTGATATAAGATTCCCCTTGCTCGGCTTCGCCCGCCTAAATTTTATGTGTGCATGATTGATCGAGATTTAACATCTACATGAGCTAACTCAGTTGCTAGAGCAGCCTGCCGTAAGGAATGACCATAAAACTTTAGCAACTCTCGACGTAGAGGCCAGAGTGATAAGTAGTTTTTCATCTTTGTTGCGCCTATGATCCTTCTGAATATATAATAAAACTACAGGTAAACTTTGTTGATGGTTAATTTAGTCATTTTTGAGATTTTAGCTCACATACATTTCTCTTTATGTAGTAACGAGATAGTATTAACTTTGCTTGCTGTATTAATCGCAATTCTTCATGCGGAGTTATATTAGAATTGTCAGAAGCTCGAAATGAAAGATTTTCCTTGAGTAAGTCAGGCCTCTCGCTCTTCTACAATCCCATTTAAACGGCTCCAGTCTTTCCACCAATATTATTTCTCGCCAACCTCGGCATACTTCACATATTATTATTAACTCTGACCGTAAATCGAAACGACAATTCTAAAATTTGCACGGCGGAGATTGGCAGACCGAAAGCATAGAGGTATTATAAATAGAGAAGGGGAGATACAGAGTCTCATGTAACTGAATGCGTTACGCGGATTGAAAGAGCTAAATCAAGGCTATTTCTTTTTTTAGTATTAATATCAGTTCATTCCTTCAAACTAGTGACAGAATTTTTTCGCCAAATATTTTCACATAAGGAAAAAATCTTGTCTACTACCTATTTTATCTATACTACTTTTATGGGCTTTACAAATGTGCGTATAAGAGGGAGTGGCAGAGAGAAAAGGTCATTTCAATCTACAATATCTGGCGTAACGCGATACAGCGTATCGACGATTCGACGGAGAGCAAACATACTACACTTTGAAGCATTATTTTTTAACATTATTTTTATTACAAATTAATGTTTTTTCGAGACGAAATATACCTTTAAACTTTTAAAGTTATATCAAGACACATTGGTTAAAATTTGGTCTTGATTGATTAAGTAGATTTGTCGGTTATCTGTAACAAACAATAACCCTCTTATTCCTATTTCCCAGATTCTTGAACCATAGGTTACATCTGGAAAATAAAATAATAATAGTTCGTGTTGAAGCTACGAAATACTACATCCATATGGCATTTTATAAACAAATAGAAGAATCACATGAACTATACGTAGTAAAGCATCCGTAAGAAATATTAAGGGCATACGTGGTTTGCCCCAAAAAGCATGCATTCATATCTCCGCGTCGAAACTTCCGAGCGACCTCTGTGGGGCATGGCCGTCACCAGTAAGTCTTCACGAACTCGTTGGTGTACGCAGTTACCGACTGGACGTGTTAGTTCGTGAACTGTGTGGGTTTGTTTACAGTGTCTTTTTTTCATTCGACGCATTTTGTTATTGTCAAAAATGACGGAAAAATTAGATCAACGAATTTGCATCAAGTTTTGCTTTAATCTTGGAAAAACTTGCTCCGAAACAATTAATATGATGAATAAGGCATTTAGAGAAACAAAGCGACAGTCTTTACAGTGGAAGCATTCTGAATCGCCAAGATCAAAAAAGTGAAGACAATATTGACTATGTTCTTTGATTATGAAGGTATTGTGCCACACGAATATGCTCCAAGAGGTCACACGATCACCAAAGAATATTACGTTGAAGTATTGAAAAGATTGCATGAGGCAGTCAGAAGAAAACGGCCACAGCTTTGAACCACCGGTGATTGGCTGCTTCACCACGACAATGCGCCAGCGCATTCATCGAACTTTGTGCAACAATATTTAACAAAGCACCAAGTCCTACAGCTTCGCCAACCTTCGTACAGTCACGACGTAGCTCCCTGCGACTTTTGGCTCTTTCCCAGATTAAAAATGCCGCTTAAAGGACACCGGTTCGACGACAAAGAGATGGTTGAAACTAATGCGACGAATCCACTGAAGGCAATTCCGAAAACTGACTTCTAGAACTGCTTCAGGAAATGGCAATACCGCTGGGAACGTGTTATTCAATTAAATGGGGATAACTTTGAAGGATGTCACTCACTGGATGATAGAGAATCACACCAATGCGGAGATATGAAGGTAGGCTCGATACTTTGGGACAAACGTCGTATACTAACTTGACCGCTCAAAAGAATAGACTTAGTTTTTTACTGAGATGATAATAAAAAAATAATTTGAAAATGCTGTAAATATCATCAATTTTTAGATGTTTTATTATGTAAAAAAAGCATGGTATTAAATTGTCAGAAATTGCCATTTTTGGTATTATTTAATGTGATATTTTACTCTAACATTTTTAAATTGTATTTATAAGAATTTATTTAAAAGACATTTTTAACCAAGGTAATTTTTTATACAGCAGCCAAAAGAAAATCAAGAATAATTTTCTGGAAAGCATTAAATTTCATTTTATTTTCTTGTTTATTTTCAAATGTATTTTACCAATTTTATCACTACAGATGTTTATTTTACTTGTAGGTAATTCTAATCCGCTCAGGAAAAAACTTAAAATATCACCTTACCATT
Organism: Diaprepes abbreviatus; assembly: GCA_034092305.1. Classification (NCBI taxonomy): domain Eukaryota; kingdom Metazoa; phylum Arthropoda; class Insecta; order Coleoptera; family Curculionidae; genus Diaprepes; species Diaprepes abbreviatus. Next base: position 11,487,979 of record JASJET010000068.1, read on the forward strand.
TTCCTTTCTAGGAAACGAGCGACTCAACTGCTAAAACAAAGTTTCAACTTCCAATAAAAACTTTCTAATCAATAAAACAGAAATGGGCCACAGTTATGTCGTAGATTTGTTTGAAAACTTTTTTTATTTCCCAAATTTAGTGTTGAACTTCTTATTTATTTCCCATGGGACTATGTATGAATTAACTATTTTTGGCAGAAGCATATAAAGGAACACCTGACCAAATTAGTTTTGTTTTTGTTTTTCCTTTAAAAAAAACATAGTAATATATTTAAAGTTATAAATTTGGTTGTCTTAAGACATAGACGTACACAGAAGGAGCAAATAACAAGAATTTGTGATATTAATACCCGTTCATTTTACAAATTAATCTCTATTTTACCAAGTTCACGATAGCCAAGAATGCCTCACACTGTGTTTCGTTTTTGTTTTGACTGTTACGCGCACCAAATACCGATAGCGGTGGGAGGGAAGTGTTGTCAAAGGCTTGATTAGTTTTTCAAGGTTAGTAGCGATGAAACATGAATAAGCAAAATTGCATATATTAGGTTCCTGACATTTACCCCAGGAAATGGAGTGTTCAAAAAAAAACTCAAATACTGCTTGCGATCTGATTGCAGAAATGGGTAGGGAAAGGTAGTAGAAATGACGTCATATCTCGTGTCTCAACAAATTTTGGTTGGAACATTTTTTTTTTTAACAAATAAGTCGAAAAATGATTTTCCCCGGTTTTTTGGATTTTACAGAAAATTTAAGGGATTTAGAGAAAAATGTTCCACAGACGAATTGTACGTCTTGAAAATATCTTCAAAATGAGTTTTTGTTTGTCCAAATCGGTCTGTAAACAAAAAGTTTATTGCAAATTAAACATTAAAAATGGCTTATTTTTCAATTGTTAATAACTTTCTTAATATTTATTGAATTGTTTTTAACTTTTACCAGAATGTGAGTTTTAAAGTGCTTAAAAAGTGTAGGGTATTTGAGTCATTTTTACCTCCCAAAAATCGTTTCATTTCCTGGCCTAATTCCACTGGAACTGCATCAGAAACCTCTTTCTCGCCAGAAGTTGTCGTTTGGGTTGCCATATCAAGCCAAGAAATAATTTGTCAGACTGTTAATTCTGATCGTTATTGCCATATGACTAGGACTTTTTGGCTCCAGAAATGCTAAACCAGTTGCAGCGTTGGGGGTAGCGCAACCTGTCAAAATAACATTTTTAGAAAACAATATTTTGAGAATTATTTAATTCAGAAATATGGTATCTTCAATAAAATACCTACAAAAGTGCAAATTAGGTCTAATGTAAAAATAAACCTTTTCCAAACGCCTAAGAAATAAATAGGTATGTTTAAAAATATATTCATTCATTGTTGATACAGTTAATAATATAAATATCATATCTACTTACTAATGCCCATTTTTCCGGAGTTTTTGATAGATATTCCGTCGAACTTAATACATTTGCTAGAGGTTTCACTATGGTGGCTAAATGAAAATGTGCCTGGTCTGAATAAATTTTCTACTTTTTCCTCAGTATCATTTATTTTTATAAGAATAAAAAAAATTATAAACAAGAATGATAAACAGAAAGGACCAATTTTAAGGTTATGTTTGGAAAAAGTTGGCACAACGATGCTCGAAAAGGAAAAAAAATGCACGGTGTCAAGGATAAGGATAAATGCCAAAGAGATACGTAAATTTATTGTCCTTTTGCGTTTAAGTTCAGATGTTATTCGGTTACACCGATGACAATCAATCTGACTTACAGAACACTAGTAAAATGATTTCTGTTATTTTATGCCATATAAAAATGTTGTACTATAAAAGTGTAAATTTTTTTCGAAACAGTGTATTTTTACCTAAAAAATGCACATATTTGCAGTTTATTATTTAAATGAAGATAGTGTTAAGCAATTAATGTAAAAATTGCTAATAAATTGCTTTGTTTTATTCTAGCCCAAGATGCCATATGTCATATGGCATAAAAGTAAGTTCATTTTGAGCAGTTATATTGAAAAAATTTCATCAATGAATTTTTATAGTGCTCGGAACAAAATGTACAAGGAAAAAGCAAAATTTTTGATTTAATATTGATTTTTGAAAAAGCGGAGATACGCCTTGTACCATTTGATCTTAACTTTCTTTCACGTTGATCATTTGTCATAAAATTTTATTTACAAATTAAACAACAACACAGTTAAATCCACGAAATTTAGAATTGGAAATTTTACAGCGTAATTTTATGCCAACAAATAGAATATTCAGGAAGAAAATCTATTTAAAGCTAACCATTTCGATTGAGTAAACACACCTTAACAGAAAAGCAAAAAGCTTGGAGCTTCTTGAAATAACAAAATAGATACTGTAAACATTTGTCGAGCAAAGTAGTAGCCGCTTGCTTCTAAATAGTATTTGATTTTGTCAACATAAAAGATAGTAAAAATTGACTTTCTACTCGGCGAAGTTCAGACTTTACAATTGTTTTGTCCTTTATTTTCAGAGTTAGATAAATTTTCTCCATAATACAATGAACGAATTTAAAGGCGACACTATTTAAAAGCTTTTTAATTGCTACATGCATATAGTAAAAAGATTTTTCTTTATCCACAATAAATTAGTATTTACTGACTATTCATATTTCCAGTTTTATCGAAGAATTTTTCAAAGGTTCCAAAAAAGATTTAAAAAATACTTTTAGACAGACAGGACTAAACACATTAGAAAAACAAACTCTGTATATTTGCAATCCTGATTTTTCAGACCCCATAAAATGTTACTATTTTTAACTAATAATATAAACCCTCTTTACCAATTGCAAACAAAAAAAAGTTACTGATTGAGTGGGCAAGAAAGTATTTTTTGTTGTCACACGTAGGGAGCGTTGTTATTGTTTTGAAGGACTTCTGTGAGTGTTATGGTTTTTGCCTTTTGACATTTGATATCAGTCACGTTTAGTTACTTCAGAAACAACTTGTGTGTAATTTTGTTTGTAGGTGTTAGTTTAGAGTCAGTTTTAACATGAGATGCAGAAAGAACATTTTCGCCGTATTTAGTTTCTTATTTCCGTAAAGGAAATGAAGCTGCTCAGACATGTGAAGTTTATGGTGTTGATTGTTTATAAAGTTCCGTTCTGGAGATTTTTCACTCTGGCCGATCTACTGAAATTAATACTGACCAAATTAAAGCTATAAGTGAAGAGAATCATCATATAACAGTCTAAGAGGTTAAATATATCGCATATAACAATTGAAAATCACTTAAAATATCTTGGATTAACTAAGAACCTCGATATTTGTGTTCCGCATGAATTGAAAAAGAAAGGGAGAGATTCACTTAACACAAAGAATCAATATCTGCCATATGCAAATCATGCTCAATAAAACTGACCCTTTTTGAAAAGAATCGTCACTTGTGATGAAAAGTGGATCATCTACAGTAACATCATTCGAAAGCGATCGTGATGAACCATCAAAAACCACATTTGAAACTGAATTGAACCAAAAAAGTAGCGGCCCGTGACCACAAAAATTATTATGTTCTGCACGTCATTTAAATTTTATAGAAACAAAAAGCAACTTGCAAATTGCTGGTATAAATCCACATAGAGTTTAAACATTTGAAAAGTGGAGCACTTTGTACTGCACTGCACACTTATCTATGTATAAAACATGTTCGATAATAAGATTTCTTTATACTTACAAACAAATAGCATTTTTTCCCTTACGTATGTTTTTATTATTTGTTTGTATGTATGTGCGTAAAGTTTGGTTCTGTATACTGCAATCTGGTAGATCTATTGTGCCCCCCTATTGCTGCCCAGTCGTCAGAGTTACCTTATCGGCTAGAGCAGGTCCTCCAGTCCTATTTCACTCAGAAATCTTAGGATGTTGGACGGCTTCAAGGTGGATAGTTCCCCTTCTTCGATTTGGTGTGTTCCCAAGAACCGCATCCTAGGGGTTTCTAGAGCACTGCACTCTGCAAGGATATGAATAGAGATTTCGTCCTTCTCCTCACAGAATCTGCACTCTTCTCTTTCCACCACTCTGAGTTTCTTAAGGTGCTCCGTCAAGATCCCTGTCAGAACTCTGAGCTGGTTTTTACTCAAGCTTATTCATTCTTTGAATCTCTTCTGGTCGTAGTTCCTCAAAAGTATCTTCACTTGTCTCAATTCTTGCAGCTCCGTCCAATAATTGGATCTCCTGCTTTCGTCTTCTATCTTTAGTTCTCCCAGCACTACGCTGGTACTGATTCCACAGAAAGGCTCTGGCCCCAGATATGGTGTATTAGCCCCCTTCATCGCGAGTCCCCTTTATAGTTAATGGTGGCGCCCAACGTAGAGCTTTTAGGTTCATACTTTTTCAAATTTTCTTATAACTGCTGACTTTATATAGTCTCGGCCCCTTCCCTTGCGAGCTTGTCTACTATTTCATTCCCCTCTATCACGGTATATCCCGGTACCCACATGAGACTTTAATATTCTTGCTCAAATCATTTAATTCCTTTAGGCATTCCCAGACCATCTTGAAGCTGATAACTTGAGAGCTCAGCGCTCTGATGGCTGCTTGAGTATCCGACATGATGATAATCTCTTGTCAGTGATAGTTTTTTTTCCTGTTTGAATTAAATACATATCCTAATGGCATGTATTTTTGCCTGGAAAATGCTTGGTAGCTTACCCAATATTTCGTAGTGTCTGGTGCCGGGTCTAGATACTCCTATTCCCGTTCCCTCCGTTGTTTTGGAGCCATCTGTATACCATATAATAGATTTCTTACTGAATTTTTCAATGATGTTTCTGCCCCATTCGCTTTTGCGACTCAACTTTGTGCTGAAGTTTTTCACAAACTTGAATTTTTTTTTATTTCATCTTGGGGCATATCCCAGATTTGTTAATTTCTGGATAAGTGATTGGGCCTTCATTTTATGACCTCATCTCTCATCATCCTATAAATCGTCTTCTTCGTCATATTCTCTAGAAGTATATGTAGAGGTGTGAGGTTTAGAATTACTTCCATGGCGGCCGTTGGGCAGGTTTTCATTGCTCCGGTTATATATGCATAGGCCGATCTTTTAAGAGGTTAGCTCTCATATTACCCAGACTGATTCTTTTGCTTCAGATCACTGCCCCATATATGATGATTGGTCTCACCATTGCAAGGTACATCCACTGCAGGATTTTTGAGTTTTTACCCCATCTTTTTCTCGCAAAGTTTCTACAGACCATCAAGGCTTTTGTAGCCTTGTTGATCACTTCTTTTTCGTGCTTGTTCCAAAAGAGTTTGTTATCTAGTGATACTCCCAAATATTTAACCTCTGACTTCCACTCAATAACATTCACATCCATTTTGATGGTTTTCAGAATGAAGTTTCTTTTCCTTGTGAAGGCTACTAGCGTGGTTTTGGTGAGCTTGATGTTTAGTCCCATCATCTAGCACCATTCCCTAGTGTATTCAAGCCCTCTTTGAATTATGTCATAGAGGGTATTCTCGAATTTGCCTCTTGTGATCACAACCACGTCATCGGCTTAGCCCTGACAAGATATGCCGAGATCAGTCAGATCACAGAAGAATCGGTCTATATATTACAGTTTTCTTATTGTTCCTTACTGTTCAGTACTTCTTGAATCTCATCTGTTAATTGTATCAGTGCGGTTTCTGTAGACCTACCCGCTTGATACGCATATTGATAAGGGTGTAGTAGCGCCTGTTTTTTTTCTGTTCTGATATAATTATCTACTGCTTTCTCCATCGTTTTCAAAATAAACGATATGAAACTGATGGGTCGCAGGGATTTAGAGGGTGTAGTGTTCTTTTTCCCCTCTTTCGGAATAAAGGTGACTCTCGCCTTTCTCCATGTTTCTGATATATATTAGCAGTTTCAGGCTACTGATGCTTACTATGTGTGGTAAAATCTCTTCCTGCCCTGGTTGGAGCAGGGCCGGGATTATTCTATCAACTCATGGGGTTTTAAATAGTTGGAAGCAAATTTGTTTATGACACGTTCATTAAAATTTGGGGTTTCACTAGTTTCTTTTCAATCGCCGACATCTATAAAGCTACTTTAAGATTAGATAAAGATCTTTCAGCTTCTACTATAGTTGTAGGTTTGGTAATCAAAATTTGGAATAGTTTTTTTCTTTCTTGATACATTATTTTTAAATTAAAATTTCAATAGAGGTATTGCCTCACTTATTTCTCTACAATCTACCCTGGCATAAATATCAGATAATTTAGTTTTCAGGCGTTTCTTATTTAAATTTTATATATCATCAGGAAAAGATCTACAATATTTATTAAATTGATGGAGGTATAATAACCCGCCGATAAGTGATCTTTAAAATCAAAATGATCTTTTGTATGATTTATTATTATATCACAAACTTCTATTGCAGCAATTCTTTACTTTCATTTCCTCATTTTGTTTTGGCAGGCATCTGTCCAGTGCATAAATTAGAAGCGTCACTAGCAATATCGTCCAGCGTATTCCTTATTAAAACAATATTTTGCTCAAAAATAGCTATTTTTTGGTTATTTCTGATGAATGCGTTTTCCTTCTGTATAGGTCCTTAAATAAAATGGTAACTACTAGTATTTTATAAGTTGTATGAAAGCATTTCTTACTTAATGAAAAGAAAGTTCTATACAAATGTTGAGCTTTACTATGTCATTCTAAAATCACTACGTCGACTCGTATCTAAAAGTAAAGGTCGTATATTAAGCTGTTTAATTGACCCACAATAGGGGAACTTGTAAAGCGAGCTACCTTGAACCCAGTAAATATACAACGGGACGGGTCTATAAACCATTGCACTATTTTATATGCAAATATGCTGATTACCCTTCTGGACATACTTTGATGGATTACCGAAACTTTCTGGCCATTGTAGTTGTTAACAAGGTATACAATTACACGCCAGTATAAAGCTAGGCTAAGCTAACGGACGATACAAACTTCCATTTAAACTAAACTGAAAATTAACATTTGTCTACTTAGGATAGTTAAATTTGTTATACTGTATATTCTAAGTAAGCTATAAGATATTATTAGGTAGATCGAAACATATTTAACCTAATTTACACTTAGAATATTTAATTTAAATTAATATAAGCTTTAAGCAATGTTAAATCTCGAGTTACAGGTTTTAGGTTTGAAAATTCAGAGTTTATTGATTTTAGGGTTCACGATTCAGGAGTTTATAGTATAGATTCTAAAGTTTAGGGTTTATAAATTTGGGTTTAAAAATTTGGGGTTGAGGATTTGATAATTTAGATGTTTATGGGTTGAGAATTACAGGGTTTTTGGGGCTCAGTGGTTTAGGGTTTAAGGTTTGGCGTTTCATCTTCTAAGTTTCAGGGTTTAGATATGAACTTTGGGTTAAAGCTTTTAAATCCTTGATCTAAAAATTTTAGAGTCTAGGAAATTAGGATCCAGTTTTAAAAAAGTTCACTGATAAAGAGATATAGCATATAAGATTTTATAGTATAGAATTCAAGGGTTCAGAGTTGATATATGAGTTTTAGGTTTACTCGCATTTGATCTACTTTCTTTGATGTAATTTTAGCGATATCCAATTTCCCGCAGTTCCAACCTAAAGTTTATGAAAAACTAAACTGTAACAGAATTTTTGTCCAAATTCTCTTCTGAATTTCCTGCTTTACGCAGCGTCGCTAACTTCGGCAAATTCTTAACAAAAAATGTCAATGGTAGCAACAGAAGTGCGACATCTTAGCTTATCAAATTGCATATTGTACTTCCTAGTTCTAATATAGTCAATATTCTTCCTACAGGAACGTATGTTTATTGCTTTATTGGCAAACAGAGAAAAAATCTAATGACCCTCAGTTTTACTAAATAAAAATTTGAAGTCCATTAAAAATGTTTGTTGATATTGTGGCTCAGAACTAATGTAAAATTGCAATTTAACGTCTGATTAAAATTATTGAGGCAGACGAAAGGTTAATTTAAATCATTTGATCGTCCTAACTAACTATAACTACTTTGCCTCTATTTTATATCATCACTTCCCTAGACTCCAGTTTAAATTTAAGATATGCTCACGATATTTTAAATATTTTGTTTAAATTTATCTCAACAAATTTATGATGAAAATGTAAAATAATAAAATCGAGTGTTATAAATCTACCGAGATTTTACTATTGCTTACATTCAGTGACAATAATTTTTAAGAATTTTCTATTCTTAACTGCCAACTTTAAGCATTAACTCTAAAACACTCCTTTGTAAAACTTAGTATTACTAAAATAACTTTACTAATTTATCTTACAGTAAAAACATTTAAGTTAAATTACGATTTTTTCCACCGTATATAAAACAACCTGTATATTCTTTCACATTTTGTTTCCTAAATAATTTTTCAGACGTCATGCCCTTTGGCATATGGGAAGTCGATATTTGTGCTATACAAAATGGCAGCCTATAAAATCGTCACCCGAAAAATTGCCCTTAACTATCAAGTATAAAAATAGGCTTTGGGAGTGATTTATCTAAAGCAAATCTGTTGGCTTTGCCCTAGGATACTTAAGAAAAAAGGTCAAAACCATCATTTTGTCATGTAAATATAGAAAGTAAACAGAAAAGACATAGATACTTTAATGCGGAGAAGTCGTTACAATCCAACATTGATTGATGTTTAGTTCGAGTAGCGCCTCTACCCGAAAACGTTAATTCCAGTCCCGGCTTAAGAATAAACTGAAAGTAACTGGGAGCTACAAACACTAACAAGGGCCGAAATCTACAACAAATCCGATGATCAAAAACGAGATATGCAAATCGGCAGCAAAGATTCATTTACTTATTTATTCCCCCTCCCATTAAACAAATACCCAACTCTCATTTAGATATCAGCAAACCTGGGACATACCCCAAGATGGGATGGAAAAGAAGTTCACTTCGTGAAAAACTTTAACCCAAGATTGAGTCGTGCAAATGAATAAGACAGAGATACTACTGATAACCTTAACAAAACCTATATTAAATGATATGTAGAGGGTTTCAAAGTAACGGAGGGAACTGGAATAGGAGTATATAGACCAGGAATTAGAGATTTCGAAAGTTTAAGCAAATCATGAAGTATTTCTCAAAGAGAAACTTACGCAATTAGGAAATGCATTTAGTTTAATAGAGAAAAAAACTGTCGCAATAGAGAAGATGAAGCAGTAGGCAACTCAATATTTTTAGAGTATTAGCAACATAGCAATACTGAAAGAACTGAAAAGAGAGAATGAAAATAGGAAATCCAATTGTTGGACATATCAATGAGGTATGAGACAAGCGATGATACTTCTGGTCATTATAACAAAAAGAATTTCAAAGAATATATTAACCTAAGTAAAAATCAACCTAGAATTTTATCAGGAATCCTAATAGCCTTAGGAATCTTCAAACAGCAGAGAAAGAAAATGCAGACTTTGTCGAGAGGAGGATGAAACCTCTATCAGCATTCGTTCAAAATGCATAGCCTTGTAAAACCCCTGGATGTGATACTAGGGGGCATATTCAAAAGAAGGAATAGATCTACTACATCTGAAGCTATAATACATTCCGAATTTCCTAAAAGATTAAAATTTACTACTTTAGTAAGTGAGGCATCCCCAATTATTCATCGCTGCAAAGAACGCCTATTTTTCATATCTGGACAAAAGTGCTTTTAAGCACTGAAGCACCGTCGGCGTAGATGTGTATTTTAAAAGAAAATTATGTAGAAAAATAAAACTGATTTATGTCACATAGAATATTCCTTGTTGGACTTAAAATTTCATTTCGCCCTCGTACAATCCTGGCTTAAAAATTTCATCAATGGATCCCATTTTAGGTCTTAGCTACCAGTAGATGAGTATAAAAACTATTTTCATGTTTTATTTCCATCGGGACTGCCTTTAGTTCAAGGCCACCTGTAACCTTTTAAAAAATTCAGTATTCTTGAGCCTTAACTGGAGTTAGTGCCTTATTAGAAACATATTTCCCGATAATATTTACAGATAAAGCCTATTTAATCTGACTTTTTTGCTGCTGGGGCCCTAATTTTCGAGAGTAGTGGAATAGAAAGTTATCCAGGAGAAAATTGTTTCTGACTTTTCTTTCTTGTTAAGTTACCTTCTTTTGAACGTATTAGAAAGCAAAATGGAAAATGGAATTGAGTTTTGACAAAGAGAAATAAGGTTCAGCGTTGCCAAACTTTTAAATAAAGATTTTGTAGTTTTCAAATACAAGTCAAACGTCACAAAACTTCTCTAGATGAAAAAGAAGTTTTCAAGTGAAAACAGTGGCGTCAGGTAGCGAAATTATAAAAAAATTTCTTGACATGTTATTAATTATTGACAAAAAATGCTTCAAAACCAAAAAAATAATTTAAATAATAGTCCTGCTAAAAGGAAATAACTATCAAAAAAAAAAACAGAAATGTGACTGGCTTCTAAAAGGTTTAGGGAAAATGGAGTCGTAGATGCAAATGATTGTAGGGACTGTGAGGTGGTTCCTATTGGGTGTTTTTAAAATATAGTAGCAAATTAAAGTCATTTTCCGCTGTTGATTGCAGAAAGAAATCGCAATTTCAACTGAGACTACCTCCTATAAATTCTTTCCCTTACCCCTCTAGCTGATTCTATATGATTCTGTAATAATCCAAGAGTGCATTCGTTGGTTGGTTTGGTTTCATGATTTCAGATTTAATTGCGCAAAGAACTATTTTGCTGACTCTAGGATCGCGAGAGGTATACTGATCGAAGATAAAGAAATAGTGCAGTGAAGAGAGCAATGATAGTTTTGTCACACCAAGACAATTCCTGTACAAACCTGTTCGCGCGAGGTATTGAGAGCGCCATCAAATCAAATTCATGGCCATAAATAAAACGGTGGGTGATTCAGGAGGTAATTTTTCATATGTATGTGTGTAAAATTGGAGATCAATACACGGCTATTTACTATATCTATTGTGTTCCCTTCTTCTATCAAGTCGTTAGGGATGCCTTACCGATTAGAGCAGGTCCTCCAGTCTTATTCCCTTTCTGTGCTCCCAAAATCGTATTCAAGGGTTTTCTAAAGGGTTACACTCTGAAAGGATGTGAATAGAGGTTTCATCTTCTTCCTCACAAATTCTGCACTCTTTCTGCCAATCTGAGTTTCTTGAGGTGTCCCTTCAGGTGGCAATGCCCTGTCAGAACTCTGAGTTGGTTCTTACTTAGGCTTATGCGTTCCTTGAATCACTTCTGATCGTAGTTCCCAAGAAGTATCTTTGCTTGTCTTATTCTTTGCTGATCTTTCCAGTAAATAGATTTCCTGCTCTCTTCGTCTCCTTTTAGTTCTTCACGCATTAAACTGCTACTGATTTCACAGAAAGGTTTTGACCCCAGGAATGGTGTTTCAACTCCTTTTTTGCAAGCTTATCTATTATTTGATTCCCTTCTACCACAGTGTGTCCCGGTACCCACAGAAGGGTGACCTTATTATGGCCATGTAATTCGTTTAATCTAGGCATTTCCAGATCATCTTGGGCTGATTACTTGAGAACTCATGACATGATGATAATCTCTTGTCCCTGATAGTTTTTACTTTGCAAAAATGAATAAATTTCCTAATGGCATATATTTCTGCCTGAAAGATGCTTGGTCATTGGCCCAAGCCTTCGTAGTGTCTGGTGCTGGGTCCAGACACGCCTATTTCAGTTCCCTCCGTTGTTTTGGAGTCATCTGTATATCAGTTGATGAATTTCTTGTTAGGTTTTTCAACGGTGTTTCTGTCCTATTCACTTTTGCCACTCAACTTTGTGTTGAAGTTTTTCACAAGACCAGACATTTAACCTCTGACTTTCACTGAGATTTCTCTTTCTTGTAAAGGCTACTAGGGTGCTTTTGGTGGGGTAGATATTTAGTTCCATCATCTGGCACTATTCTTTAGTATGTTCTAGTTCTCTCGGAACTAAGTACAGGGGTATTCTCGAATTCGCCCCTCGCGATTATGGTCACGTCATAGGCATAGCCCTGACAAGATATGCCGAGGTGAGCCAGATCACAGAAGAGTCGATCTACAATTAAGCTCCACGTAAGTGGAGAAGCTACTCCCGGTTGAAAACATCCTCTGGTGGTACAGAGGAGGATTGTGTCTTATCCTATCTCTGTCTCTGCTATTCTAGTAGAGAGAAGTCGCGCTATCCATCGGGATGTCGTTCCGTCTACTCTCCTGCTATCATGGGCTTTTTTGAGTGTTTCGTGCGGGGTGTTGTCAAAAACTCCTCCAATATCAAGAAGGACACATACTACGGTTACCTTAGTCTTCAGAGCATCTTGAATCTCATCTATTAATTGTATCAGTGCGGTTTTCATAGACCTGCCTGCTCGATACGCATGTTGATGAGGGTGAAGTGGCAGCTGTTTGAGAATTTCTGTTCTGATGTAGTTATCGACTGTCCCCGTTGGAGCAGGGCCGGGATTATTCCTTCGACTCCTGGGATTTTAAGTGGTCAGAAGGTGTTCATTTCCCACTTTAGACAACCGGTACTGCATATGTATCTGGCCATTGCTATAGCGTCTCTGGTGGGTCTTTCGTGGTATTCAATCATTCGCGGTGCTAGGCTTGCTTCCCAGGAAAGAAAATAGTAATGCTCTTTCCTCATTCCTCTCCATGAATCTGCCGCCTGGGTTTCTGAGTACCATTGCTGTGTCAAAACCTACCTTTCGCCCTTCATTTTACATAAGAATCATCAGGAATGATATCGGGACCGATTTTCATGCAGACCAGTACAGAATATGTTAAGACAAAAATTATTTAGTATCGTGATTTTTCGTAGAGAAAATTGCTTTTATATAAACAATCGTAAAATCAACATCTTATCCATTTTTCCGCTTTTAACACGCGACTATCGAAATTTCAAGACTTTGTCTTTAGTTGTTATAATAAGTTATCTTTTGAAACCAAAATTGGATCCATATCTCTTTTAGATCAAGAGATATGGCAAAAAAAGTAAATGACAATTTTCTCCTTTTCACCCTTTTGAAGTGCGAATTTTGAAAAATGCTTTCTTAGTGGACTTCCCCTCATACTCGGCGGCGCGTACGTTATAACTAGTGAAACGCTATTTCGGCTTCCAGATATATCGTACTTAATTTTTAACCTTCTCACTATTCCGGTGTATGTATAAATATCCTTTTACCGTTGGTATTTTACAATCTGGTACCGAAAATGTCTGCAGTTTTAACATCCTACCGATATGTGTCAGAATGGAAATTCTATATGTATAGTTATTTTCTGTGAATTTTGCTCCAGACCATTACATGATAGTCGGAACGCGTATGGGGAGCGAACTTTATCCCGCATGTTGTAATATGATTCATTATAATTGTTAAACAGTCTTCTAAAATGACTTTTATTTTTCAAACTAGGAAACATTAGACTAAACATGAGTACCTATGAGTCTTTTTTTAGGATATTAGAAAATTTCAGCCAAAATCGTTAAAAATATATTATAGTTAATATAAAACACACCCAAAAAAGAAACCGTGTAAATAATACTACGGTATTAAGTGATACAAAAAGTGTTAGAATAACAATATGTAACATAATTTTCTCTGTCATAAAATTGTCTGGTCCTTGAATAAGATACATATTTTATCTAATGCTTTCTTTTCCACTTTTTAGATAACATAATGTTCTTTTCGGTGGCACAACAAAAAGGCGTCTATATAGGTTAAGAGCATAGCTGCTGTATAAAAACGAAAAATAAAATATTTTCGAATTGTTATATTTTATTTTCAGGGTTTATATATCTTATGTAATTTCGTAAAGAAAATAAAAATAATGCTTTTTGATATTTGAAAGATATTTTTATATCTTTTGTGCACAGCTTAACTTCAAAGTTATGTTAAAGACGAAAAATTTATTTAGCAAAAAAGGCTTTTTTCAATCATGTTTTACAAAAAGGTTTATTATAAGCAAACTTATGCGTAGCACAAGGGCTCCTAAATATACAATATATTTAAAAAAATAATACTTAGATAGAGGCCAAATAAAATACAATAAATCGGATATATTTTACCCGGCTCTTGATGTCGTTATTTATTTATTTATTTTTGCAGTACAGTTAATTTGCCAAATTCTACGCGTCGTTAAAACAACTTATCTCTCTTTAACTCTCATCAGAGTTGCCTTAAGTTACTATTTCCATTCCATATGTCATTACGAATGACGCGTATTTCGTAGATTTGCCTTTTTAGATTATTTGGGATACCCATGTTATGGGGGATATATCTTAGGTTTGATAATGCTCAAATTAATCAAATCATATTTGACAGCTATATCTCACCAGATTGTTGAGCCTGATAAGTTTCGTTATCAGTTAAAGTCCGAAAAAATATTCTTAGAAAAGAGCGTTCGGCAAGGCTTGCTCCTATATATTTTGTATACCAACAAGCCTCCGGAAGTATCGCCTGAGCATATGGTAGTATATGCGGATGACACCGATTTAATTCTTAGTGAAACAAGAGAGAAGCTTTTGCTAGAAAATATTACTGATGCCTTGGAACACCTAAATGAGTACTTTACCAAAAATGACTTATTATTAAACATGTCAAAAACACAAATAGATTATTTTGGAAACAAAATGGAAAATATCTGGTCTCGTCTACGCATGTACTAATTCTGTGAGTATACTTGGATCATAGACTGGACAAGGAAGCTCACATTAATGAAGTTGCTCTGGACGTTGTCAGATTTGCTTATGCTCTTCGGGTTTTCTCCGTGGATGTTGGTGTGGATGCTGCAACTACAGCATACCATGCTTATATTCAGTCCAGGCTGAGGTATGAGAACGAAACGAAACAATCAGAGATCTGTCGACAAGGGTTTATGGATAAAAAAATTACAACTGTAATAAATCTTTATAGATAACATAGATTTGTTCGCTGAATGTAACCTTAGTCATGACCATCTTACTAGAAATAAAGGCCAGCTCTGTTGTAAAAAGTGCAATTTTTTATATATACAAAAAAATGTTAAATTTTCAGTATTTAAAATATTCAATTTACACAGTAAGTGCATTTTTCGATGATAAGGAGAGGAAGACACTAGGTAGGAATAGAAATTAAACAATTTTTAACCTTTATGGCATAGTTCCACACCTTTCTGCGATCTTGTCTGTAACATTTAAATATGTATATATATATATATATATATATATATATATATATATATATATATATATATACTACTTCCAGGTTTGTAGTGGTGATGGTCGTTTCTACTGTGATTATAATTTTTTTTCATGTTCATTTTTATGCCGATGATACTTGTTATAACTCTGTCAACATGTTTCTCAGTTTTTTTCTACTGCAACTTATCACAATTACATTATCTGCAAACTGCAAGTGACTCAAGTACGAACCATGTCGTCTATCTCCTTGTTGGATCACTTTACCAACAAGTATCGTCTTTGTTCTATTTTCGTTAATTTTTACCTGTAGAGTTGCGTTGTATATATACTTCAATAGCTTTATGACTGGGTTAAAGGCCTTATAGTAGTCAACAAAAGCTAAATGTACTGTGATATTATATACAATAATTTTTCCAGTAGGCTAATGGGTCCATAGTTCCCTAGGTTTTTATTATCTCCATACTTAACCCATAAAACCACCTATGCATTTTGCCAGGATTTCTACATCCTACCTTCGATAAGACACCTATTCAGTAGCATTCAGGGAGTAGCGGCCGCTACTTAATTACGGTCCCGGCAATGAACAGACCTATTTCAGGAACTAACGATTCTGCTCTTAGAAGTTTATTCCTTTCTCCGTCTCCTTTGTTTCTCGTTCGGAGAAATCATGTCACTGCCCCTTATTAATTCTCACTCTACAGTATCTCTACCACATTCCAATCCATTAGCTAACCCGCTCTGCAGTTTGGCCCTCCAAATGTATAAAATCTTGATTTTTAAACAGAACTAACCCAGATGAGTAGAGCGAAATGATCAGAATATCTCACTGCCATATTACACTATATATATATATATATATATTAAATTTAATTTAGAGGTTTCAAGTTCAGTGAAGAACAGCGTTTGTCAAACTGTAAGAGTTTGTGAAGGTGATATACGAGCAGATACGACAATGCCGACATTTTATTATATAATGGGAGAAACTTATTCGTCTATAGCAATACAAAGATTATCAGTGAGTCAGTCGGGGATCCTTTCGACTCAAATTGTCAGTTGGTCAGTCGCTTTATCGCTAAGAACTTGATTATGAAGGAGCAAACTCCATCAATTAGCTCTGCCTTAATCTCTGTTATAGAAAATATTTTATCATCGTTCATACTTTGGTTATTTCCATACTTGAAAAACAGCAAAACTTGAAAGCTTCGTAATAACAGAAAACATTACACAAAAAGATGGCTTTTCAAAGTGGGTTGGCGCTGCAAGACACATTTCACAGAGAGGCCGGAAACTTTCATCCCTTCCTCGTATTTACATGACAATTGCGTAACAATTTTTGTACTTATTGCAAAAAAAAGTAATCCATATTAAAATAGTGTGTAAATGGATAATTAATTATCTCATTTCCACGCCTCTGAGAAAAATTAAAGCTCACCGAAATATCTGTTCTCAGACTAGTGGAAGTATATAATGTGAGTTAAAGACATCAATGGCGGTATCAATCAGCGGTTAAAGCTCAATAAAAAACGAGCAATGAAGATTTCGGGACGGTAAGCTTTAGTGTCTAAAGATTTAGTTCGTTATCACCGAATAAAGCAGTTTATGGTTCAAATTCTCATATGAAAGGAAGGATTTTGCCGAAAAATTGATGACATAATAAGAACTATGATTTAGTTTATTAAAGAAAAGGGTTATGCAAATCTTTTATTTAAAAGAGACGGTAGAAATTGGAACTGAAAATATTTTCTCTATAACATTCAAATAATATTTTTATAACTTATTTGTATTAGTAATGAGATTTATTATCCACAAGCCATATGTAATACTTTATTACTAATCAGTTAAGTTAGGTTTATAGTGACTGGACATTATGGCCCTAACCTATAAGTCATGGATCTAGTGTGCTTTACATCTATAGTGTAAACATCATTGCGAACATTACGAATGATCATAGAACATAAAATCGCACACCATTATAAGGAGAATTTCCTAAAAATATCTAAATCAAAATATATAGCGTTTCCACATGTTTTCATACAAATATTACAATTTTTTATAATATTACTTGTTTAAAAAGTTAATTGTTTTAAACTGGATTATGTAATGATTCACAGTGCCTGAACCAGCTAGCTCTTTTTTTTGGCAATAATAAATAGACAGAGTTTAATAATATACTTGCTGCAAAATGCGAAACAGCAATTCCTGAACTTACTCCTTCTGAAAGATCAAATTGAAGGCACCATCTGTAGCCAAAAATTAATAAAATGGTAACTCCGGGAAGGCTTTGACTCTTCAGGTTATACAAAGACAGCTCGAGATACGTGTTCTCAACTATGAAGTTTAATTTAAAAAAAATAAGATGTCTATAACAGATAAAAACAATAAAGTAAAAGTAGCATTATTTTTCAGCGAAAACTGCAATATCCTTCACATTATATTGGTATTGCGAATTAACATAATTAAGACTGGTTCACGACAAATTTACTTTAATGCTTTTTTTTTACAAATTCAATGTAGCTGTTACATTAGAATAACGGTATAGCTACTACATTAGAGTAACGCTGTCTTACTAAATTCGAGTAACACTATATCTATGATATTGGAGTAACTCTGGCCCCTTAAAATAAAAAGAATCGTCTTACTGACTCTGCAAGTTTGGAGTTTATGGCATACTTAAACAGGAATAATTTCATTTATTGAACTCGACGATCATAATGAAAAATATAGAATATAGGTACCTGGCTTTGGTGTAGATCATTCAAATCAATAAAATAGAACACAGATTACTCATGATTTTGATCTTAAATAATTCTACATATTGCAAGTTCGGCTAGTTGCAGAGAAAATGGCTGAATTCTCAAAAAGTCAAAATTAAAACTTTCAACAGGCATCTTTTAAGAGATTTTTTAAACCACGGTCCCACTTATAAAAAAATATTAGACACGACGTATCTCCAACACTCAACAATGTTTACCCAAACAGAACAGACAAGTTGCATTTATAATAAACTGATACAGCATGGGAACGAATAGATTGCGTTCCAGTAGGAATATAAATTCCTTCACTCGACCTGCGCTTCTCAGTCGAGTGAGCTATTATGAATATTATCTATCTTAAAATTATAAAACTCACTATTGAGGGAGTCATCTTGTTAATAAAACGTGTTTTAAAGATTTAAAGTTTAATATTAGTTTTGATAATCATAAATACATCTTTATTATTTGGCGAGTTTCTTTAGAACAAAATAATTTGTCCTTAAGATTCGCTACTTTGAATCTTTCATACCTAAATTTGATGTAATTAATATCAGAGTAATATCTTTATACTAACACATTCTCAAATTAATAAATAAAGTCATAAAACTTTTTTAAATATTACAGTATAAAAGTCTGTAAACAGCCTTTTAGTAATATTGCCAAAAAAATGTAAGGCGTAAATACGCGTAAGAATTCCTTCAAAAATTTGTAGGGAAATTTTAATATCACCTTGTTTGTTGCAGACTTGCTGTCGGCCTTTATTTATACCCTCAATATTTTGTTGGCAGGTATGGTCTATTTTTAACACCATAGCCTCAAAAGAGCAGGAGCAATATTTTTCTGGTTAAATGCGATCCCTTGTGAAATCAGCACAAAAATTTAGTTTCTTAAAAATGTATTAATACTTTTCCAAGCGAGAATAGAGTATGCAAATACGCTTTGAAATAACAATAGTTTTACTTCAAAATAGAATTTTTCTATAACAAAAGAAATGGCTATTGGGAAATGTTAAACAAAAGATCACATTAGATTAACGTGTTAATTTTAGCATAAGGAAAAATTATTCTGGTATTAAACTCAAGCAATATTTAGTAAAGCAAAAGTGCTATGCAATGGAGCTCGCATTATACGTTTCCATAAGATGATGTATCTTATTCGAGTAATATTGCCTGTGGTGGAAAATACTCAGAAAGTGGGAAAGTTCTCTGGAAATATAATTTATATTCCAGCTTTGCAGATTTCATATTTCATCTGAACAATGTTCTACCATACACCCGGGAAAAATTTTAACAATGGCTTGGTTAGTGGAAATGGTGATCCAGTAATACACGTTTTGATGTCTGATTTATTGTTCTCTCTGAATTTTCGCTACTGAGGGAAAGGTGTTCATAAAAAGTCTAAATATCTACCTTTTCTTTAACCTCCTAACTTCGGTTACAAAATAAACAGCTGTAAGTTGGGAAAATATAACTTGTCATGGAAGATATAAGCACAATATAGTCGGACAATTAATACAAATGCTTGTTCGGAAACAAGTTTAGGTCGGGGATATTAGATTGAGGTTATAGACAGAGATCAAAAGATCCGACGATTGCAAGGCAAAAATTAACAGGATCAGTTTGGTAGTTTCGACAAGATAGTAAGTAAGTTTTCGCATGATGGTTATTAGATGAAGAAACATTGTTTTGGAAATGTTAATAATATTTTTGCATTTTTTTCTGTCAAAAACATTTATATGAAAAGTAGTCTAATAAGTTTTGTTATATTTGGTGCCGGTTATAACATCCAAATAACTTTCTAAATAATTTAATAAAAAAAAAAGTTCTGTAGTATTTATGTAATTATGCCCATGAAAGTTTTAATATAACTAGACAAGTGTACATTGCGAATCGTAGTGTTAAGACAGCAATAATTGTTATTTAAGGACTTAATTCATTTTTTTGTCAACAAATAATATTTTCTATTTTAAATCTGATAAATTTTCATCTGACTATACACAATTCGCGTGGAATTGCAGTGCTATTCAAATAAACTAAACTTTGAACATGATGTAATTCAGTCCATTCTGTTTATGTTACTGTTACAACAACTACATAAAGTCAGTAGTTAAAAGAAAGTTTTAAAAAACATGAACGCAAAAGTTCTACGTTGGGCGCCATTATTAACAATAATTTTGATAACCCCTATAAAGGTTGCGACAGCTCATTATGTTGCGGAGGCAAGAAGGCTTAAGTTATTTTAAAAAAGAAGAAGCATTTTAAAGTTCAAAATTAAGGGGACTAAGGCATAAGGCACTTTGCACCCGCACTTTTTTTTGTTAAAAACATTTATATGAAAACTAGGCTAATATAAATATACAAATTTAAGTTTTGTTATATTTTCTGCCATTTGAATCATCCAAATAACTTTTTTAAATATTTTAATATAAAAAAAAATATTACTTTAGTGTTTATATAAGTATGCCAATACCGATAATGCTTTTGAAAGTTTGATCTATACACGTATTTATTGCTAATCGTAATATTGGGCCAATTATTTAAGGACTTAATTGATCTTATTTGTCAAATTACACTGTTGGATAGCTCATAAAAGCGTTTGTATTATTTCGTGCTAAACTTTGGTTGTGATGTCATTTATTCATTCTGTTTATGCTACTGTTGAATCAACTATATGAACTTAAAAGCTCTACGTTGGGCGCCACCATTAACTATAAAGCGGACTCGCGAGGAAAGGGGCAGATACACCATATCTGGGACCAGAGCCCTTCTGTGGAATCAGTAGCAGTGTAACGCTACAAGAACTAAAAATAGAAGAAGAAAGCAGGAGATCCAATTATCGGGTAGAGCTGCAAGGATTAAGACAAGCGAAGATACATCTTGGGAACTACGACCAGAAGAGATTCAATGAATGCATACGCCTAAGTGAGAACCAACTCAGAGTTCGGACAGGAGTCCTGAGAGGGCATTGCCACCAAGAAACTCGGACTGGTAGAAGGAGAAAAGTGCAGATTCTGTGAGGAGGAGGACGAAAACTCTATTTATATCTTTTTAGAGTGCAACGGTCTAGAAAATTCTAGGATGCGGTTCTTGGGAATACACCTATTTGAAGAAGGGGAGCTACCCACCTTAAAGCCATCCAACATCCTAAAGTTCCTGAGGGAAATAGGAGTGGAGGACCTACTGTAGCCGATAAGGTAACTCTTACGACTTGACCGCAGTATGGGGCATAATAGATCTGCCAGGTCGGATTATACAGACCACAATTATACATACAATACAAAGGTTTAAAATTAATTAGGCTAAGGTATAAAATAATTTGCTTTATATATAAAAATAGTAGCTGAAATAAAGATATATAGGCCTTATACAAAACACTGCGCTTCTGAGCGTTGCAAGACTCCCAAATCATCACCACAGACAGGCAATTATAAAGCCTTTAATGTAGTTTTGGGTAGTTGCATAAATTAACAAAGTTTCTTTTTTCTCTGAGCATTGCGAGAACCTCAGATCACATTCAGCATAGAAAGGCGCAATCTCTTGATGGGAAAAATAGCAAAGAAAGTAAATATAAGACAATGAAAAATCGAATATATAAATACGACCAAAGCGCCAATAAAAAGGTGTTCGTTTCCCGAATAGAAAATCTCAAAAGAAACCTATTGATATCTCTAAGAGTTGGCAGGCGAGAGAGGTGATTTCTACTGAATCTGTGTATCGTCTGTCAGTTTCAATATAAATAAATACAGATCAAACGATCTATGTAAAATGCAGGAACAGAAATATGATGACTTGGTACAATAAATGATTTACTAAGCCATTATAGAGAAATTAAATAAATACTGTGGAAAGAAATAAGAAATTATAAAATTTATAACATATTTTTTCCTCTTGATTATATAAAACACCTAAAATTTTTTTATCGGAATAAGGGTAATTACATGATATAAAAAATTTAACCCATTTGGCAGTGATAACTTTTTTTATAATAACTCTGTGACGCTTACTCCATTTAAAACAACTGCTATTTAAAAAAAATTTATGTATTTTTTTTGAAGTATGAGCCCAGAAATACTCATGTTTTTAACCCACCTCTCTTTACTGTTTTACGTTTTAAATAAAAATGCTTTAAAACTCATGTTGTGAATATAAGTTCAAACTTGATAAAAGAAAGAAAGGGTTCGAGTGACATGTACCGTTCATATATAAAATTTAATTCATTTTGTTATTTTTTTAAAAGCACCAACACTTTGTTTTGTTATTGTTTGGCACTTTTATGCCCAACAAAACCAATTGTTTTTAGCTACAAAGTGTAAATTAGCCCTAAATTTTTAAATTTGGATGACTAAAGGCAGAACGGTGGTAAACATTGGTAGATTATTTGAAATCAGTTTTCATTGTTCGTCTTTTTATCTTCGAGTTAGCAATGGTAGTTTTTGTGATTAAGTGATTCAAAAGTGCGGAATGCAATGAACTTGTTCGATTTTGACAAAGAAATTTAACGAATAATTATATATTCAAATGTTGCAAATTGTGGATCGATTAGGTGTGGTTACATTTTTTTTCTACATTGACTATTGATAATTTGGTAAAAATGATTCTTCATATATATATATATATATATATATATATATATATATATATATATATATATATATATATATATATATATATATATATTATATCAAAAATATAACCCATATTGTGAATTATCCTAAGTTGTTTATCTAGAAAATGCTGACATTGCAACAGGTGCAGTAAATGATTCCTAGAACATAATACTTATTTATCCTAATGAATGTAGGTGTTTAATACTAAAATAACAATAATCCATTTCTGAAATGTCATAAATATGTCTATACGTACAGACAATGCTGAATAATATCTTGATATTTTCTACAGAAATCGGATAAATCATCAGAACAGACAAGTTGCGTCTATGGAACCGTGATATACTATGAGAATGAACAAATTGCGTTCTAAAAAATATATAAATATCTACACGCTCCTCATTGAGTACTTAAATTTCAATCACCTTAGTAAGCTATTACGAATATTACGTTAAATCCTAAAATTATAAAGATAAAGTTGAAATCAATGTGTAATTCAATTCATTGTTAAAATAAGAGTCCTATTCAAAATAAATACTGTAAGTCGTGTTACTGTAAATAAATATTTTTTAAAAAGCCTTTCCACTCTTCCATGACATAACATATATGTAAATACATATGTATATATATATATATATATATATATATATATATATATATATATATATATATATATATATATATATATATATTGCGAGTTATTTTGAACTGTTTGTTGCCGTTTCTCGCTTCTCAAAGCTTACTATCCTTCCAATCACCTTCTAGAAGACTTCATGATCGCATGGCTTCTTTGATATCTATCTTCCAACTTCTGTGTGACCGACTTTTCTTTCTTGTCTCTTTTGGTATCAAAATTCATATCTTTTTTGGCCATCTATCGTTGTTCATGTGTTCTAAAGGACTATTGCATGTTAGCCCCTTTGGTTCTTTGGTGTATATGATGTTCCTTTGTGTCGCTTCGTCCCCAGTATTCCATTTCTAAGGATAGCAATCGGCCCTTCCTTTTTTTCTTATTTTCCATACTTGTAATTCAGAAGCACTAATACTTTATACTACTGTGTTTTATATACATTTCCTTGTTTTGTTGATAATTTTTTTGCTCCAGAGGATCGAGTTTAGTTGCCAGATGGCCTACTTACTTTATCTATCTTATTTTTTGTCATCTGAGCTCTTTCTATTTACAGTCAAGGTTATATTCAGGTACTTAAATGAGGAACTTGCATGATAGTAACATTCCCAGCATCCAAACAGTGCTGGTCGTCAATACGAACTATTCTATATTCCGTCTTTTTGTTCTAGCTTTCAAACCCAAACTGTCATATTCTTCAAAGAGCTTTTTCACCATGTAGCTAGATTCATCAGTGTTTTTTCCGATTATTACCTGATCATCAGCAAATAGAAGAGGATATATTTTGTCTTCATCTGTGAATATTGCTATTGAACTACATTTCCTTCTCCATGCTTTTAAAACTTCTTCGAAGTATATATTGAAAATATAGGAGCCAATGAGCAAACCTGCTGAAGTCCTTTGCCAATTTCAAATTGATAAAACTTACATTTTTAAAGTAATTCAATTGGACTTTTTCTGCAGACGTTAGCTGTGCATTTGGAGTAATAAAAAATCCCATGGGACACGTGGTTTATATAATTTTATTTCAATCGAAAGTACAAATGCAATCCTGACTGAGACATCAGTAACTTGTTTATATTTATACAAAAGACCTAACAATAGATTTCATCCAATAAAACCCTTTTAAAAACCACAAAAGGTACAAAAACCACTTATTTCTTTTATGATGATAAGAAATCAATAAGCAAAATCATCAGAGCAAAGAAAGCATCATTATAAAACAATAAAATTAAATTAAATCATAATAAACTTCAGTCTGGTAAGAGATTAAGTACTTTTTAATTAATCTCTGCTGGTAACACATACCAAGATCTGCACACAAACTAATTACAAATAGATTAGTGAAAGAAAACAATAAAACCGCTGTTTTTGTCATGAGAGGAAAATAAAAGTCAGTCTGGTTAGATTGATAGGGATGTCGGGTTGGCTTCATTGTTTTTACACCGAAATTGCTAAGGGCCACTTGATTTTTAAGTGCCTTATTTAGGTATTTTTAGGTTAATTTAAAAGTAGAACTTTTAGTCCGGTAGTTTTTGACATTCTTTCAATTTTAATGATAAGAATTAGGTTCCAGAAATAAATTTTATTATGATTTACTAATTTCTGTAACTAGTTCATTTGTTGTTTACCGATTTCAAATCCAATAGTCGAATTCTTTTCAGAAAATTAGCGGGTAATGATAAGTGTGCTCTAAATTGGATTGTTCGTGGTTTAAAAATAGATTTCATAGGGCAAAAATAGTTAATAAGGAATCGTCAAAAAGAGAAAGTATCCTCGATATATCCCAAAGGATTGTCTTGGCGCTCCTTTAATTTGTGATATATATTAATGATATAAATGGGGTTTTAAAAGATTGTTTTGTAAATTTATTTGCAGATTATATCCGCATATCTATTTCTGGATTATCTGACAATTGTAAATATTCTAAATAGTGAGCTTAATGAGCTGTATAATTGATTATGTCAGAACAGATTGAAACTAAATTCTACAAAAACTAAATGTAAGGTGGTTGTCATTTCGGACCTGCAGTTTGATTTTTCAATTCACGTTGATTATATGTTTATAAAAAGTTGGGGAAAACAGGATTTTCCAGTAGAGTGTCCCAATATGTTTCTGGTTGGAGTAATCAAAGTTGATTTTCTTTAGTAATTTAATTATAAGTAGCCAAATAAATGAACAACAAAAAAAATACCGGTACACTGCAAGAAATTATGTAAAACTATATTTTTCATCAACCTAGTATTGAAATAGATAAGTTTAACGAAATTCATTCGAGAGGGTAAATTTTCTATTAACAAGTAATTATATCATAATAGAAAAGCGACTGCCAACATTTCTGACCTTATAGCCTTGGATCCCAGCGAGTGGTTATAAAGAGGTCACATGTTGTTCAAACGACCAATCTGTTGCCTTAAGGGCCACGGTTATTAGGTTTGCTGGAAAAAGCTATTTAGAGACAAAAATTAAAAGTACCTAAATGCTATGCCCTGGAACAAAATCATATTAATGCTAAGTATTAAGGGACGAAATCACTCTGTTTTAAACTTTATGAAAACCGGGAATGTTTTATTTTTCGGCTGTGGAAAACTGCAGATAGCTTCGTTTTGGAGGCCTGATTTTATCAGCCACAGAGCTAACATTATTTTTTAATTTTTATAAGTAATATGGGCTAGAATCACGCTATAACTTAACCTTAATTTAAACCGACAGCATATTTGTAGGTAATGTACGACAACATTTCCGTACCAATTAAAAGATTTATAATGGTTTTTAAGTCTCGTTTTCTTTCTTTTAAGTAGAAGCTTGTTAACACCAAATTTTTAGTCAAATTATATTCTTATATGCTGTACGTTATTTTTAATTAGTATTAGAGTTTTAAAGATATATAATTAAAGTTAGTGTGAGTCCACAGCACCACACATTATGGGAGAATATCAAAACACCGTATGGGATATTTCAGATTAACCCCTCGTAGCGAAATCTCAACGCTAACTTCCTTTAAATAACAAAGATACCGCATTTTTTACCCAAATTCCATGCGCAACGATGATGATGTTTCTCAATTTATACTGACTAAAGAACATCATTTAATCTCCTAAGCTGAAGGAAATGATTTTATATGAAATTTGCATCTTCATACTCTCAATAATGGAACTTCTGGAAAGTGTCAACACAGAGAACGAAATCATCTGTTTAGACGTTTAATGGATGCTAATTTGATACATTGTCATGATTTAATAACTGTTGTTGCCTTATAATGGATATGAATGACCATCATTTTCTCAAATACAGTAAATATGAAAGAAACTTACCAAAACATTCTAGTTTATTATTATATTATATTGAAACAGACGCCGATAGCGATTGAAGAATCTAATTCACGAGAAACAACCTGGAACGCCTAACAACCTCCAGATAGCTTCTGACCCAAAGACAAAACATTCTTATGAAACCTTAGGTTCCCATCAATGTGAATACCGAGAAGTTTGGAGACATTACGGTGACTTACAACCCGATTATCTATCGAAACCACACTGATACTACATTTAAAATATAAGATATTTATTTTATCAACATTCAGTGTAAAGAAATTTGAATCGCACCATCTTCTTTAACATGATTTTCTAGTTGGTGAAGTTCCCTGTGACACTATAAGTTGATCAGCAAATACTGATATGATATAAACCAGGCGAGAAAATTCCCTCTAAAACCATAATCCTCAAGTTTATTCAGCAATACCCATGATTCACACAGTCAAATGCCTTGGCCAGATCACACAATACTGCCACAGCAAGCTCGCCCTCGTTCAGTCCTTGATACAATGCGTCAAAAAACTGAAAAATCGCATCCCTACTGTTTCCGAAATGCCGAAATTCTGTCATGTCTTTGAAGAAAATCCAAGATTAACCTCTTTACAAGCTTTTCTAAAATTTTCGCGAGAGTCGATAAAAGTTCTGTAGTCGAAACTTAGTTTGGTATCATCCCCCTTAAAAAGAAGCTTGACTATTGCTTGTTTTAAACAATCAGGTAGAAAGTTGTCAAAAATAATCGCACGGAAAATAATCCCATTTTTTGACCAAGATGAAATTTTGAAGCCACTGTATACCGTCGAAAACGTCAAACTTTACTATGAATTATCAAAAGGTACCCTTGCGTTTATTTCAAAATAATTTTTAAACAATATTCGATCATTTTGTCCATGGGTGTATTTTTTATTAGAGACATTATTTTTCCATATAGATACATATCATTTTAAAATACTACAATGACAACATAACCTAAATACTTTCAAAGTCCATTTAAAAATCAGATAATGGAATAAATATTAATCATTTGTAATGTAACGCTAATCAGAAAAATTAGTTCCGATTAACTTTTGAGAAAGGAACAATAATAAAATTTTAATGCTACTAATTTCAAGAATTTGATTAAAACTAAAATGAGTTTCGTTGATATTTTTAACTAATTGTTTACACCAAATGATAAACTAACACGCGATGTGTCATTTACGTTTAATATATTTCAAAACTTTCCCTAAAAATCCTTTAATTCCTTCCAGGTGTTTTAGCTAAAAATATCTCATAGTAATAAGCGTAGATTATTTTAAAGCAACGTTTATTTTTACTTTATAACATGCCGTACATAATTATGTATTTTTTTAATAGAACATATCTTCTTGTGCTGTGATAAGAAATAAAATGGAACTAATTTTGTTTTTTAATAGAAAGTAATATTTTCCACTTTTTGATATAATAAATCACATTAAAAGGATAAGTCCGAAAAACGTACGTTAGGATTTTGGTAAATCTTAAGATTTTACCTCTGCCTAGTATAGAAACGATTTTTCTATGTGTTACTTTCCCAGCCAGGTCAGCTTTGGATATATTACTCCTGTAATTTCCTGCCAATACGTTAGCTTGTACGCCTGCCATTGGAACGAATCTATATATCCCATCATTTTTACATCAGTTACGAGGCAATAACAAAGTTGTTTATATAATTTCATCAATTTATTAAATTAATACAGGGTGTCTAATAAGGACATCCTAATTTCTCGCTTCATACAGCGATGGTCAAAATAATCCTACATATATATATATATATATATATATATATATATATATATATATATATATATATATATATATATATATATATATATGTTTATGCGGCTTTCACGGATTCTTCCATGTGAGATGCAAGAGCAGTGGATATATCCACATTATGCCGTTGTAGTGCTGAAATCACATTCAGCAAACATACAACTACATGTAATTCCGTGTATGTATAAAGTAAAATGCGAACAGTAAATGCAAACTTCGTTCCATCATATCCTGTTAGTGGTTACACAGTTTGAACAAATTGCTACAGAACACAATTTATCCTATTCCACCACCATCGAGATGATGGCCTACCTGTACCATCATACCGAGAAGAAAGTCAAAACTTACCCTCCCCGCCATAGTAATACGGCAGAGATACATGTTTCGTCTCTCACTAGACTCATCAGGGTACCGACATGCACCTGGCTGTGCAAAGGACAGATCGGAAAGAAGCATGCATCACTGAACGCGGCTTCGCCGACCTCCCGCCGGATGGCTTATATATGTTTATGCGGCTTTCACGGATTCTTCCGTGTGAGATGCAATAGCAGTGGATATATCCACATTATGCCGTTGTAGTGCTGAAATTACACTCAGCAAACATACAACTATATGCAACTCCAAACTTCAAACTGTGCAACCTCTAATACGGAAAGGATATGATGGAACGAAGTGTGCATTTACTGTTCGCATTTTACTTCATACATACACGGAGTTGCATATAGTTGTATGTTTGCTGAATGTGATTTCAGCACTACAACGGCATAATGTGGATATATCCACTGCTATTGCATCTCACACGGAAGAATCCATGCAAGCCGCATAAACATATATACGCCATCCGGCGGGAGGTCGGCGAAGCCGCGTTCAGTGATGCATGCTTCTTTCCGATCTGTCCTTTGCACAGACAGGTGCATGTCGGTACCCTGATGAGTCTAGTAGAGACGAAACATGTATCTCTGCCGTATCACTATGGCGGGAAGGGTAAGTTTTGACTTTCTTCTCGGTATGGTGGTACAGGTAGGCCATCATCTCGATGGTGGTGGAATAGGATAAATTGTGTTCTGTAGTAATTTGTTCAAACTGTGCAACCTCTAACATGGAAAGGATATGATGGAACGAAGTTTGCATTTACTGTTCGCATTTTACTTTATATATATATATATATATATATATATATATATATATATATATATATATATATATATATATATATATATATATATATATATATACATATATATATATATATATATATATATATATATATATATATATATATATATATATATATAACAATTTACTGTTTGAATATTTGGAAAAGTAATGTTATTCTTCTTATGGCCGTTAAGAAAGAAGGCAGACCGTATATTCTGTGTGAATCTTTCACTGGTTCTCTCTCCATTCTAGTTTCGATCAGCTAATGGTCTCGTCAGTGGATTTGTAGTGAACCAACAGCAAAATCCGTTTTCTATTTCTCTTCTTTAATTTTAATTTTTGTCCATTATCTTTCGAATTTTTATGTCTTTTTCTTCTTCTTCTTTAATATTTTTTTCTTTATCAGTCCATTATTTTTATCCACCTTTCAACAGTTATAACTGAAAGATCTAGAAATCTGGTATACCTAATTTACTAGTTGTTGCGGTCACAGTCTAGTCCAGTTAATAGTCTTATTTGAATCTACTTCTGAATACTAGAAAAGTATCCTTTCAAATAATTTTTACATATTGTGGAGTTTTTATTTTAGAGTTTTTTTTTAACAAACTTAGATGACATTTTAACCTATATCAAATATTTTGAAAAATTATTTTGTTGTGCTCGTCTGTGTACTAGAGTAAAAATTAATAGATTAGTTACTTGAGTATCAATAGTTAGACAAAAAAAAATGATATACTGGTATACTGGTTGTGGTAATTGTATAACCAAAAATAGCGCTTTGTTGTTTTTGCTGTACTACTATTACTTATGGACTATTTTATACATATTTTAGATTATTATTGATAAATTAATATTTTTATATAAAATAATTCTATTCAATATAAATTTATATATATATATATATATATATATATATATATAAAGTAATAAATTGCAAAACTATACTTTTAACGACGAAAAGAAAGTGTATAGAATGTTGACAACATATTTTAATGTCCTATAAATATAAAATTTATTACTATCTTAACTATAAAATGCTTTAACATATCAATGAAAAATATACGTTCAGTGTGCTAATATTATTCCCAGGTGTTAAAATTGTTTATCTCATAACTTGATTTCTCTCATAGAATAATTTATTCATGCGATTTTCTTCTGTTATTGAATTATAAAGTATAAGTTTTAATTATCTTTATTTTAACCGGAACCAACGTACAACACATTCCAAAAAATATGAAGAAAAAAGAAGAAACAAAGCTAGAAACTTATTGGAAACAATATTTTATAAATAGCAAAAATAAGCTATTGAATATTGAATACGTCATGGTAAAAATTTTTAATAACTCTCTAAAGTCAAGTGCTCCCGGTTGCATTTTATAAATCGTCGCCCATATTTTACGCCAAGTACTGAAACTCCTCGTAACGCGGGCATAAGTGAAAGAATTGCATCGGCGCAATCATGAACTTTTTCCTATAAATCTATCAAGCCAAAATTATTTTCGTTTTTTGAAGAGCGATCGCCCGGCACTTAGGTCGAGAAACTTATCTATTTCAGGCTATTTTATCACTTTGTTCGACAAGCGTCTGCATTAAAATATTTTGCTTTTATTACTTGTACCAGGAGCCATTAACAAATTTAAATAATCTTCGTGCATATAATTTAATCGCCCCGGCATTATTTTTATTAATAATTGTCAAATGGCAAGAAATAGTGATATTTTTATAGTCCTCTATTGTTTCCTTTCGTCACGTTTCACCATCATGCCCCACTAATAACAAAACTTAAAAACCGTATAGCGTTTTCACAATATAATGCGATGACATCTAGAAAGGGCAATTGATCATTTACCTCTTCTTCCATGGTAAACCTATTTCTAGGTAGAATGGTGTTTAGATGTTTCAAGAAATCACTAAATTCTTGGTGAACCATTTCAACGAAACTATTAAAATTTCAGTATAGTAATATAGTAAATAACATATAGAGGGTTTTATTTAAAATAAGCTTTATTGAAAATATTTAAGCCAAATTATACCCATCCATTTTAGTACTCTGCCAATTTTTAAAAATTTTTCAAACTTTATTTTCCGACAAATCGATCATGGCAGGACACGCTGTATATTCTAATTTAAAAATAACCTGCTAAAATATCAAGAGTTGTACATTCTCCTTTAAATTTAAGGATTATAATCTAGTGGCTAAATACAATAAATTTACCAGGTTACAACAAAGTCTAACAGTCTTGCTTTATGCCTCGTTAGGTTAAAACTCCCGTGAAACTTCCAAAATATGATAAAATAATTTAGGCGTTAAACTAGAATACTGTAATGCGGATGCCTGAACAAGACAAAACAAAATAACTTCATAAGAAGTCATCTTAGTATTCATCGATTATAAAACTTTATAATCCATAAGATTACCCTTGCTAGCAACTAAATTTCTAACTTTCTAACAGGAGGATTTTTGAGAAGAATATTTAATTATGTCAAATTTTAAAGTATCACGTTGATATTTAATTTTTTAATCCTTTAATTACTTAGTAGAAACTATTGAAAACAAATAGTGGATAGTTTCCATAAATTTATCTCGGAAAATATTCTTTGAATGCATCTGGTCGTGGTTTGTCCTGTCATTGTAATATTTGTCTAAAATTAATTAGGCAATACAGCATTTACATTCATAAAGACGTGTCTATTACACCAACGAACGAAACTAAATAGTATACTGAAATTTCCGCTATCAGGAAAAGAGAAAAATTACGACTTATAATACAGATCATACTTTTACTTTCTGAAACAACAGCAATAATCATATAAAAATTTTAAAAAAGTGGTAATAAAATTATAATCCAAAAACAAAACAAAAATTTTATTTATTCATTTATTATCTAAGCACATAACAGGCAGATGCCCAAATTGTACAGTGAACAAAGAATACATCTGTAGATCCAAAAAAAAATCAAATTACATAAATAAATGTATGTAATAAGAATTTTAAAACCATACACTAATCAAGTTTTGAAAAAGACTCAGAAATAAAGTAATAACATATCATAAAAAATAAAAAATACACATTTCATTCAGTTCGACTTACCCAATAATTCTATGATATTTAAATTTAAAAAATATATTTTTAGTCGAAATAAACAAATGTTTATTATCCACATACCAATTTAAAAATATTTTTGAAAGATCCTGGTAGTTCCAATACATTTTTAGGGCATAGATATATAAACCAAGCCATATAAAACCAATGCATTTAAAAGCGCTTGTGTGAGCTGGTGATATAGTATCTAGATCATCAATGCATTATTCTTATGGCGTTTTGTTGCCCTACATCCCATAACAATGAAGATAAATTGTGAGCATTGTATATCAGACCAAGAAATGTCGCACTATTTTTAAACCTAACAATATTACTAGTGCAGCAGAATTTAGATAAATTTATGAGTTAAAACTTATAGCACGAACAAATTGGAATTAAACAAAGGACTAGTACGAGTAGTGTAGTTTTATAGAATACGAGTAATTTTTATCAAATAGTAATATGTTACCCAAAACACAGAGATTTTGATGTGTCATTAATGTCACCTGCAAAACAATTGTGATATTATTTGAAAAAAAAGTTTTTGGGCTAAAATATACGGAGTGTCCACTTTTTAATATTTTTATTATTATTAAAGAAAAGGAATAGAAATATATTACGTCGTTGGAAAAAAACAGATTAAGCAGGGAACCCAAAATGGATCCCTGGGGCATACCTTGTGTTATATAATTTTTTTTTACTTATATAATATAGAATTCATAGAGCGTGTGAGGAATATACTTTACCACACACCTACATAATTTTGATAACAATTCATGACAGACACAATTAAAAACACGCGAACAGTCCTGAACAGCGCCAGAACCATCAACCACTGCGATTTCCAAAATGTCAAGTATAGGGATATCGACCATCGACTTTTTTATTACGACTATTTTTAAAAATATCTGCTGTCTCACAAAACTGTGATAATTTTCTTCATGAATTAAATGATTTCAATTTTTAAAGACAACTTTTTAGCTTCCATTTATACAATAAAACCAAATAAATATTGTGTTGTTTTCATGACTACTTTTATCTTGGCTATATTGATCATGAAAAAGATATTGCATTATATTCCTATTATTATTTATGCCTTAAATTTGGATATAAAGTTAAATTCTTATATATTATACACTGAGCGTGTCAGCGGATATTTTAATTTTTACAATTATATTGCTGCAAAATATATTTAAATTTCTGTTAAAGGTCTTGTTTTACTTATTGGAGTCTTGTTTATCTCCACATGCATATTTTATTTCTTACAGATCACAAAACCGGCCACATTCCAATTTTCTTTCAAACTGCTAATGAATTTTAAATTTTCAACATATTACATTTGGCTAAGATTAGTAACCAAATAAACTACAGTGATACTGTGAGATGTTTTATATCTTTTGCCTCAAAGAAGACTGTTTTTTAATGATTTTGCAGCTATCATAGCTCTTCTTCAACATGGAAACTAAACCTAACCTAAGGTAGCTGAAATCTACAACGTTTCGCAAATTGTACTAAGTCGGGCTTGGAATCGTTTTCGAGAAACTGGGAGTGCCAACATACGTCACAACGGTAGCCGGCAACCTGCTACAACCAAAAGAGAGGATCGGTTTTTGACTACTACTACCCGGAGTAATCGAATGTTTTCTGTCTCCAGGCTCTGGGTGCACACCAGGATAAATGTAAGTTTGGCAACCATCAGAAGAAGGTTACACGAAGATGGTCTTAGAGCTAGAAGACGTGCTGGGCATCCCGGATTAAACAGGGAACACCGCGTTGCACTCATAACATTGGCAATTGAACACCATAACTGAACTGTAGAAGAAATGGCGGAACTGTTTGCTTACGGATGAGTCAAGATATGCCTTATATCATTCGGATGGTCGCATTTTAACATAGCGTGAACGAGGAGAGAGGTATATTGAACCCAATATGGCTCCAACAGTTGCCTTTGGAGGTAGTTCTGTAACTGTTTGAAGTAGAATCTATTTGGAGTCGCACACTGAACTGCTTATTTTGAATATACAGAATGACTTCTCAGAGATACCATGATTTAGTTATTCAATCCATTATTGTCCCACTTGCACGAGAATTTGGTCCCAATTTAATTTTTGTGGATGAAAATGCTCGGCCCACCGTGCATATATTATTAATTTGACCTTAAAAGAGAAATATTTTTCGAATGGACTGGCCTCCTCGCTTCCCTAACTGAAACCCAATAGAACATGTTTTGGGATCGACTCTAGTGACAAGTGCATACCAGAAATCATCAGCCAGTTGACACTTAACGAGCTGTGTGTGTAAAGCTTTAAGAGAAGAATGGCAAGTTTATGTATACCAAGAAGGGTACAAACAATTCATAGAACTAGGGAAGGTCCTACAAAACATTGATTTTGAAACTGGCGACAGAAATATTGTTGTTTTCTTTCGTTTTTTTGGTTGGCGTTATCAGTTTATAAATCTTGGTTTTTTTGTTAATAACTTCTTTATTAATAAAACATTCTTTTTGTTTTGTAACATGAATTTGCACTACCCATTGATGTTTCGGTTGATAATAAAAAATTGATAAAATCTCTAGCTGCTATTTATTTTTGCTTTGTAATAAATGATCCACTTCAAAAAACGGGCAGTTTAAATGAAAAATAGTTGTTTTTTTCGATTTTTGTCCAAAATTATATTAAGCTTTATCTTTTCAATTTTTTATGACAATTTGAAAGATGGCTTAAGTGTAAGTGTCACAAAATTTCACTTAAATTAAATACTTTTGATTCATTGAAAACCATAATATTTCTGAAACTGACTAACATGATACAATATTTACAATTTTCTTTAACATAGTTTACAGAAAATAGGATTTGCTTAGTATATGGTTACGATCTACATATTTTCTTATCAAATATGCGCAAAATTTTATAATTTTATAAAACTTTTAAATTAAAGCAACATTTCTTTATAAAGATGTTTTCAAAAGTGAAAAATTGGGCAATAGCGCAATTTAAAATTTTTGACCCTGCATTATATACCAAAAAACTTTCACCGAATTTGATGGGTGTTATTTTGGTTTGGGGATGTGCAGAACTTTTTCAAGATAAAATAAATTCATTAAATTCAAAAATAAATTTTTTTCCCTTATGCTGCGCTCTCTCTGCCAGTCACAATATAATTAACAATTATTTTAAAATTAGTCAAGTAGTTAACAATGTACCAAATTAACAAATTATCACACAGTAAGTTCATTACTATTGGATACAGAATGTTTCTAGTTGCCTTTGTAATAGTTACAATTACAACATGCCGGTATGTTAGGGTTCTGTGATCCCGTCTAAACTATTTAGTTGTTAATAACCTCTTTGACGACTCAAATGCTGCCGGTTATAAAGTACACAATTACGCAGAGTCCTTATCATAAAGGGTGAGTATAAACAGACAACATGTGGAGGTAAAACAAAATATATAATAAAATATTCCACCTATTATATATAGTTATTTCGAGTCCAACTATATAAACTGTTTCAATATCTTATTAACATTTTAGCTACAATGTTATAATATGTTAACCTAGAAGTTAATAATATGTGTTTATTTTGTAGAAATAATAAAAAAAAATAGGTATATTTTGGATACCTTTATTTATTTAATAGTAACATCCCAATAGATCTAAAAGTTTAGACTAACTACTTCTCTTCTATTGCATATATACATTTTATAGTACGCTAATATACATTTTCTTTAAGATATTGCTGTTTTTGCAAACAAATAAGAAAAAATTATCAAATTCCAATAAAATCTGGAACAACCAATGACATGACAACATAAAACAAACATTGCTTTAGTTTCAGTTCAAACTTCCTTTATTTATTGCACGACGTTTAATTTAAATAGTTTTTTCCACGTTTCCACGAAGTATTTTACCGCCATATTGAATCCGCTATATTGAATTTTTCGATACATATATGAAGAGAAATTGAACGAAAAAAATGTTATTCACAGTCTCCTCTTCTGTTCGCCATATTAAATTTTTACAAAAGAGTTGAAGCTAAATTATATATATATATATATATATATATATATATATATATATATATATATATATATATATATATATATATATATATATATATATATAATGGTCTCTTCTTGGGTTTAGGTTCTTTATTTAATAAAAAATCAAAAATAGTTTGACGTTTCGCCCTTTCTTTAAGGCATCTTCAGAATTTTTGGCTTTTTTCTTTATTTATTGATCTTCATAAAAATATTTTTTATATAATTAAAAACATTCATACACAAACATATTTACAATTTTAAAAACAAACAAACACTTTAAAAAACTAATCAAATTTCTAAAAAAGTTACCAGTACATACCTTGACATTTGCTTATTTTGCTTATTTATTAAAAATAAAATGAAATTTTTATATCGTCTATTTAGGTACCTAGGAATATATATATATATATATATATATATATATATATATATATATATATATATTTCTTGTAAATATCTGATTTATCAGACAATATATTTTCAACAAAATTTCTAGATTCCTAGATAATATTTCAAAGGCTGGTGAATCATATGTCTTCAAATTATGGAGCTAAATTTAACACTCTAAATGCGAACCCTTGTGTCATTAACATTAAATATCCAACAACGGAATATGAAAGTACTACGCATTTTACCTTTGGGGAAATACATCCGTTATAATAACCCCAAAAATATTAATTAAAGAACTTTATAACTAAGTTTTACGAAGCTACCAACGATTGTATAATTTCTGACTTTATAAATAGATAGCTTGGCAAGTTTTCCCAAGGCAAAACCATTTCAAGATACTGATACTGAATATTTAGTTTGCAGTAAGCAAAATAAATGATTTTAACTGTGTTGCTATTATTTACTGTAGTGTGTAAACAATGCAAGTTATTGTACTTGATAGCTGCATTTGTAAAGATTGTATCCAGTAATTCCGTTTCCTCTAATGAATATCTGAAAATATAAATAAAAAAATGCAAGAGCAGTATAAACTTACATTCTGATTTCAGACATATTACTTACTAGTAATATGATGGTGCTAAGCAAACTATGGGATGAGATGATGAGAGTTTTCTGGTAGAGCAAGAATAGTTTAAAACATTTATTTAATTTTTAGGTACATTTTTAAGATGACTTCAGCTCAACCACAACCATAATTTTGCTCCAGACCTTATATCACATCTCTACTTAGTAATATATAGGAATATTTGGAAGTATTGTGTAATTACAAGGCGACATTAGAATGTTAATAGTGTGTAGTAATCCATCAAAATAAAAGAAAATATTGAAACCCATAAAGACGCTTATTTCTAGAAGTGTCGTTGTAACATCTGTTAAGCCAGTAATAAGAAATCTCTATAGTAAGATTTTATTAGAGTATTTCTTAAATGGATGTTTGTTTAGTTAAGAAATTTAAAACTTACCTAATTAAAAATTAAAATTTCTCTAAGATATTATGGCCATTGATAAGCTACCATTTTTCTCCTTCAAGCCGTTAAAGGAAAAAATATAGACAGACAGTTTATTTCCTGTAAATACAACTCTAGTTTTCCCTCCAAGCAAAATTCACAGAAAGCAACCCTCTACATAAAATCTAAATTCGAAATATGTCCACAGGATGATAAACCTGCAGATATTTTGGATACCAGACTCTAAAATATCACCATCTAAACATACACCAGAGTAATAAGAAGTATAAAAATGAAAATTTCAGGAAAATATTTAGTTCTGCCAATTCTCTATCACCTGTTTTCATTGTTATCTCATTTTCCTTGTCTTATCCATGATATTTTTTTCGTTTATTATTATTAATTTTAGTGCTTGTATTTTGTTTCGCTGAATCTAGATCTGTGGGTCAACTACATACTCAATTGATATTTAATTTAAAACCGAAAGTGAAATAATTGGAAAATTATATTAAAAATTAATGAAGATTTTCATCTTTTAAAGAAGAAATTGTTTTTTCTAGGGAAAAATCACTTGAAACATACTGTATAATATTTATTCAGACATGAGTTAGCTTTTTAAGATAAACATTAAAAATTGCTTAAATATTACAGATCACTACACCATAAAATTGACGTAGCACCCATAATTCAAAAATCTAACAAGGGGATACAAAGAACGTAATTTCAAGAAAATTCGCCTCGTTAACAACGTCAAAATGTTAATTAACAAAGTTTATAACTTATTTTACGAAACAATCAACAATTGTATAATTTTCTACTTATCAAATAAATGGGAAGGCACGTTTTTGAAAGGCGACCCTCTTTAAAGGGTCTTAGGTATTTACAGGTATTTGGTATATAGATAGGGGCAAACTCCTACACATTCTCTTATTTTCTAAGTAAAATGCGTTCTTTATAAAACTTTATATCGCCTGTTAAAATAAATATATTTTGGACATTTCCACTTTTTTAATAAAATAAAGTGGATAAAGTGACATATTAAATAAACATAATTAGCTGAAATTTTTCATGGTATTTTGTATAGAATAAGACACTTTGTATTAAATTCATAACAAAACAAATTTTCCCACAAATCAATAAATAAATTGTTGAACTATCAATGTGGAGTTTCAGAAAATCTGATCCCTTTGTACTAAGATAATTTAAAAAATATTTTGAATATATATATATATATATATATATATATATATATATATATATATATATATATATATATATGCTTTTATTAAATCAAAAAATTCAATATATCTATAATTTTGTTGCTAATATTGTTTTATAATTAATATTTTTTATACAGTTGTTACCAAGAATGTATTTGCAAAATTTGTCTTTCCTTTTTAGTAAGTAAGCAGATTTGATTTTGACAATGACAATAACATAAAAGAGAGCCACATCAGTTCCTGGTATTTTCTGAAAATCTCAGATTTGTATTGAGTAAAAAGTAGGAAAATGATGTTTTTTTGAAAAAATTTAAATGCTTACCCCTATTTTTAGATCATAGAAGATAATTCTGACCTTGATTTTTCACTATTTTTCCTCACTTTCTCGGAAAATTAAAAAATTTGCGAAGCGTCACTTCACAAAGCACTTTTATTTCAGTTAAAATACCGATCCAGACTTTTTGTGTTTCGATATATCTTAAATTCGTAAAATTACATTTCTTATGCCAAATATTATATGTAATAAATAGGTGAATTTATTGTATCAGTTGCGTGTGATAAGAATTTATTTTTGTGCAACTAAAATAAAATTACAAACGAAGCATAAACATGATAAAGCACAAAAGTAGCAAATATAATGAGAAGTACAAATTTAGCAAGAACGTTTGTAAAAACTGCAAACTCCGCTATATATTTTTATCTTGTTGATATTAAACGCACATACATGTTTAGCAAACAAATTTTAATATGAGAGCTTTAAATGAATGCGCACTGCATATCTTCTAACTTTTTATTTGCCTTTGTTAAATATAAAATATTAAAACAGTACTAAAAGCCACCGTTTATAAACGCTTATTTTTCGTTCTGTTTGTTTAAAGCTTTGTCTCTAACATTTTGCTTACAATAGTGGGAAAGATAAAACATTAACAAGGTAAATTTTAGACACCGTGAAAATCTTTTGAAGCATTGCGCTTAGACCTACTTTAATTTCAAAGAGGCAAGATTTTATAGGTAGCAAAAAAATAAATATGTATCTATCTATATATATATATATATATATATATATATATATATATATATATATATATATATATATATATCGAATATTATCGACCACTCGTTCTGGCTTTTGTAGATTTCCATAAGTCCTTTGATAGGGTAGAGCTTGACAAAATTATGGAAGCATTACAGGCGTGCCGCATTGACTATCGATACACAAAGTTAATTTACAATATATACAGGAATACAACTATGTCGGTGAAACTACATCGAAACACGGGTCATATCCTAATTGGCAGAGGAGTCCGACAGGGTGATACCTTATCGCCTAAACTATTTACTGCAGTACTAGAATACGCCTGTAAAAAACTTAACTGGGAAAAAAGAGGCCTGAATGTAGACGGCCAATGATTAACAAATTTGAGATTCGCAGACCACATAGTTTTGTTTCCCGATAATCCCAAGGAGATATGTACAATGTTACATGAACTTCAGCTGGTGTGCGCCAATGTGGATCTTAAAATAAATATATCAAAAACAAAATTTATGATCAATCTGGTATCTAGTGGAAATATCAATATTGGAGACAACATACAAAATTTGTTCTAAGTTTGTCTTAATTTTGAAAAAAATTCGTGCGTGACCCTCCTTAGAGAAACGAATTTTACTAAGTTATTAGGATCGGTTGTTATTGTTTTTTGGGCTTACTTAAAAGTCCCTTGAATGTTATTGAAGGAATAAGCGTAGGAAACTCAGATTTAGAATTGCTTCGCGATCTTTATAACGGTGATCCGAGATTGCAACACCAGTTCGCGTATGCAGTCCCGAATACCGCCCGTCTTTCGAACTGTAGTGATGGGGGCTCTATTGTTAAGGAAACTTACTAAGTCCATAGCACTTTAAACAGAGAAAATTCCCGAAACACCGTATTTAACACCGATTTTCTTTCGCGAATGTCTTCGGATCTCCTAGCTGTTCGCTATTATTTAAAACCACTACTTAAAGCCTAAGAGATCCCGTCTTAAATCGTGCTATAGATGAAGTTCTTGAAGTTCTGAAAGATCTAGGCTTGAACCTGAAACAGAAAAATGCGCAGAACGTCTCATTTTCTGATCCTGATCAGACTAGTTGGTACTTTTCGGGAAAAACCGGAATTTGTTATAAAAATAACAGGAGTTTTTTTCCAAAAAATCAAGGAATTTCGTCGTTTTCTATCTTCCTGCTTGTGATGGTTTCTTTCTTCAAAACTGTTAAATTTGTTGATTTTCGTGAATTTCTGTTGCATACACGTGCATAAAGAGAGGCAACAGCTTACTGGCTGCTTAAGCACTGAAAACAGGGCTTTTTATAGTTTCTGGGAACTTTCTTGTTCAGAGTCAAACTTCGTTCAATAGACCAATCAGGTTCTTTCTGACTGACCTATGTGTTTTCCAATGCTACTATATAAGAAATTTCTTTTTAAAATTACAGAATGTCTATTAGACGGATCGCCATGATTTTTTCTGTAATTGGTAGATCTTTGTTTTTAGTATCTTTTTAGTACCATTGGAAATATTTATTTAATTGGTTATTTACAATAGCAGCGTGCTTTATTCGCGGTCGCAGATAGTAACGGTTGGTTGGCGTTGGCTCCGCCTCCCTCTCGAGCGCCGCCATTTGTGTCTCTTTAAATGTGGCATGCGTGTCGGAACAACGATCCCGCTTAAAGAGAGTTTTCCAAGTAGAAGGTGCATCGTCTCTCCTATTCAGAGTGCTGTTCTTTTCAATTTCGATGGATTCACGAACCAATCTTATCTGGTAGTGTTCTATATTAGTAGACAGTTGTTTTTTGTCCATTTTGCTCTCGGTTCGTCACAGCTCTACTGATGGTGATCAAAACTAGTATGGAGAGAGAATCAGAGCGAAATTCGCAGAAAATATACTGTCTGTCCCCTTTCTTAACGGTCGCAAGGAGAATAAAATAACTTTTCCATATATATATATATATATATATATATATATATATATATATATATATATATATATATATATATATATATATATATATATATATATATATATATAGTTGATTATTTTCTTGGGAATATGGCTCATTTTATATTGAAACTACATATATAAAGTAGTCATACTTATTGTATATATATTTTTATTTTTCAGGACGTTTCGATACTTTCGAATCTTTTTCACTGACGGTTTCGGCGAATGCTACAAAAATGTACCTTTTTAA
Source organism: Diaprepes abbreviatus (assembly GCA_034092305.1). Lineage (NCBI taxonomy): Eukaryota > Metazoa > Arthropoda > Insecta > Coleoptera > Curculionidae > Diaprepes > Diaprepes abbreviatus. Next base: position 11,530,355 of record JASJET010000068.1, read on the forward strand.
TATTATTATATATGGAATAGGAGGTTAAAAACTTACCATTAAGAACAGAGATTTTTGTTTTAAACAAAAATTAATTAGATCATTAACCAATTATAATCACTCACTCTTTTGTGTATTCACTTTTTAAAAGTATTTTTACAGTCCAGTTAGAGGCATGGACACTACACACTGGACTGTAAAAATACTTTTGAAAAGTGAATACACAAAAGAGTGAGTGATTATAATTGGTTATTGATCTAATTAATTTTTGTTTAAAACAAAAATCTCTGTTCTTAATGGTAAGTTTTTAACCTCCTATTCCATATATAATAATATTAAAAATGTACATTTTTGTAGCATTCGCCGAAACCGTCAGTTGAAAAAGATTCGAAAGAATCGAAACGTCCTGAAAAATAAAAATATATATATACAATAAGTATGACTACTTTATATATGTAGTTTCAATATAAAATGAACCATATTCCCAAGAAAATAACCAACTAAAAATATATTTAATGGTTCAAGAAAAATTAATTCCTATACTATATATATATATATATATATATATATATATATATATATATATATATATATATATATATATATATATGTTTCTTCTTAAACCATTCAATAATACAATTTTTTAATTTCTCGGATATAGGTTTTTACTTCAATCGTGACATCAAAGGCTGTTTAACGTTTCGCCTGTCGTGGCAGGCTTTTTCAAAAACATTTTTTTATTATTTATTTTTAAATTAAATATTGTTTACAACCCCGAGACTTCATGTTCGATCACTTCCTTAAGTAATCTATAAGTGTTTATCGTATTCATGGATATTTCGAGACACAGTACTGTATATGAGATTGTTTTGAAAGTTTTTTGGAAGAAAATTAAGTAATAACATGTTCTCTCTATACGTGTTGAACTTGAAATTTTTAATAGCTATGAAGTTTTTAATAGTTATTGTCCATATATACAATTTACAGTTGAGAAAGTAAATAATAACCGTGTTCCATAAGACAACCTAATCATGTGTAATACAATAATTTTAAGCGGGTATACAAAACCAACTAGTATACAATTTTTTCTCTTTATGTTTTTTTATATTAGCAATTGAATATAAATATTTAAAAAATTTTGTCAGTCTTTAATATTTATATTATTATGCAAGTTTACGATTATTACTTGAAAAACTGTCAGAAAAATCATTCAAGTTAATCACAGTCGAAACGCTTTTCATATAATTCTTTATGGCCCTGATGGTTTAGATTGTGATAATCTTAAATTTCATTGGATTTTTACTAATATATTTTTTAATTCCATTAAGGCAACAAAACATTAAAAATACATTAGGAAAATTCATCTTTTTAATTTATTACAATATGCTAACCTAGTACTAGTCCAAATATAGCTCGGAAACGATAAAATATTCGTTAATGACATATTTATTGGAAAAAAAAACTAGGCATTTCTGTAAATAATCAGAAATTTATTTTCCAATCATATTAACTGACCTCTTATTTTACAGGGCATTTCGTCAATGGGGGTATGTCTAGCTCATTAAACAGCTTAAATTCACTACAACAAGAATCCGAAACTCAACAACCTCCTCCAGTGCAGCTAGGTCCCAGCCACATTCCACAAAACCAATATGAACCCGATTTTGACGCTTTGACGCCCCGCAATGTCACGGCTCTAGTTGGGAAGTCGGCTTATCTTAGCTGCCGAGTGCGCAACTTGGGAAATAAAACGGTAGGTTTTAGTTATTATTATTTTATTGAGTGTGAACTCTAGAATCAGTGGTGCAGATAGATATTTTCTCAAATTTAAGCTTTAATTTTAAAGATAATTTTTTGCGTCAATTTAATGTGGAATTAAAAAATGTAGGTACCTGACACTCTCAAAAAATTTCAAGGCAACTATTTCCATTAAGTGAAATCTAGGAAAACGACTCTTTCTTTGAAAATTCTTTTACACGGTTCTGGTCTTAGTTTTCGACATTTTTCAAGGAAACACATTGTTCACTTCAAGGTTTTGTAATTATTACTGATAGTATTAGTTAAAATACGTTGTATGCAATATATATCAACCATTTTTGCACAAATTTTACCAAACAAATTATGAAAAACATATTTTTGTTGATTCTTTTACTACTTGAATATTTGCCGCGACATTGTCAGTTGTTATATTTTTTCATGTAATAAACTTGTTTAAAAAATATATATAAAATTTGTCCATCACAGTCATCAACAAGACTGAATTTGGATAAAATTATCTGTTATCCGATGGCAGGCTGTAAAAGCCATTCCAGAAGAGAAGTTTTCCAGGTCGTTCCAGCGGCTATACGAGCGCAGCAAAATTTGTAAAGAACGAGAAGGGGATTATGTTGAAAACTAAATAAAATCTTTTTTCTAAACTCTTGTTTTCATTCGTAAAAAAAAATAGTCCCGGAACTTTTTGAATGAAGTCTGTATTTTAATTTTTAAATTCTAAAAACAAACGCAAAATTAATCTAAACCAACTAAAATTTTTTAGTTAGTTTAGGTTGGTTCTGGTTTATTCAGGTTTAACCTGATTACAGTTTCTTTTAAAAAAAAATAAAAAAATTATAACTGAAACTAACCTAAATTAAAATAAACCAACCCGAACTGACCTAGATATATTAATTAAAAATGCTTTTATCCAGAAGCGACCATGTGGAGGCGGGACGATCTCTGCCAGAAGAGAATAGTAGAAAATGGTTGAAGTAGTAGGAAAGCGGGTTGTTTAGTATAAAATAATAAGGATGATAAAATCATAAGACTAAGATGTATAAAAATAAATTAGGATTATGAATTCTGTGGAGAAATGGCCTATGAAATCGCGGAATATTTCCACGTAAATCCCTCCATGAATATTTTAAGTGTGGGCACTACCAACGGGTTCTAGGAAATTTTGTGAATGGTTCACAGTTAAATACTAGAAGCTTTTATCTGCTTAGCAGTCGTAGGCCTTCCAACAATCCGATTGTCGTTCCCAATTGTACCCATTTTTAAATGACGCACAAAATACTCTTTTCACCATTCTGTAATGGTAACGTGAAAAAGCCTCTTCGTTTCCCTCTCTATTCTTCCACTGATCGTCAATTAATTCTCCTCTATTGTCCTTTTTCTTGCCCAAACACTTACCAGCAGAAATTTGAACAATTACCCACAATCGCTGAGCTTATTCCTAATTAAGTCATTAGCTACTCTTGAAATCTGTTAATGTTTATATATATATATATATATATATATATATATATATATATATATATATATATATATATATGAAGTAAAAAAGCGAACAGTAAATGCAAACTTCAGTCCATCATATCCTCTCCGTCTTAGGGGTTGCACAGTTTGAATAAATTGCTACAAAAACACAATTCATCCTATTCCACCACCATCGAGATGATGGCCTACCTGTACCATCATACCGAGAAGAAAGTCCAAAACTCACCCTCCCCGCCACAGCGATACGGCTGAGACACATGTTTCGTCTCTTACTAGACTCATCAGGATACCGACATGCACCTGTTTGTGCAAAGAACAGATCAAAAGGAAGCATGCAACACTGAAGGCGACTTTGCTGACTTCCCGCCGGATGGCTTATATGTGTTTATGCGGTATTCACGGATTCCTACGTATGAGATGCAATAGCAATGGTTATATCCAGATTATGCTGTTGTAGTGCTGAAATCTCATTCCCAAACATACAACTGTATATAACTACTTGAGTAAATGAAGTAAAAAGTGAACAGTAAATGCAAACTTCACTTCATCATATCCTTTCCGTGTCAGACGTTGCACAGTTTGAATAAATTGCTACAAAAACACAATTCATCCTATTCCACCATCATCGAGATCATGGCCTACCTGTACGACCATATCAAGAAGACAGTCCAAAACTTACCCTCCTCGTTCACTTTTTACTTCATTTACTCACGGAGTTGCATATAGTTGTACGTTTGCTGAATGTGATTTCAGCACGAACACAACATAATGTGGATATAACCACTGCTATTGCATCTCACACGGAGAGATCCGTGAAAGCCGCATAAACATGTATATATATATATATATATATATATATATATATATATATATATATATATATATATATATATATATATATATATATATATATATATATAACTGAGCAAATTATTCACTTTTGAGATATGTGACACTGCTGTCAGATGTAATCTGCGAATTTTTTTAAAATCTTTTTAGTTTTTGTTATTTTTCCTATCAAAAAGTGCAAATTTCTCAAATTTTATACGAGTTTTAACAATTTACTGAAAAAATTAACCTGAAATAAGAAGTGTTTTTAGGTGTTTTCCAGAAAAATCAAGAACAAATTGTATAAAATCGAGGTCAGAGTCGTATGTAAAGAAATTTTCGAAAGAAAATCGTCGTTTTCTTAGATTTTACTTAATTAAAATTATTATTAATTTTAATTATGAGTATATTAACAGTAACATTATTTTTATCGTGTCATACACAAATAAGTAATTCTTCTCACGAATTGCTAGTTATTGGTATTTAAAATATTCCGAAATTTTTTGTAATCAAAAATAAACATACTCGGTATTAAAAATAAGATTTTATAATAACTGATAATAACTAGATATATTATTTTTAGTTACTTTATTTTTTTAACACTAAATCTGTAGAAAATACGATTTCAATTTAGCAAGCACTACACATTCGGAAATTTGAAACTGATTTCGGTGCTTCTGTAATAAATTAAGCTATTTCTTGCTCAACTTTGGGTTGACTAAAATTATTAATAAACCGTACGCCACTGAAAGTGATTTATTGAGAAAACGTTAACCGGAGTTCCCACCCGTCGTCTATTTTAAGGGAGAAATCAACTAATTGAAATCACTGTGGTGTCTTTTGTTCCCTAGTTCAGTCAATTTGTCGCGTATTTAAGAATTTGTCCTTGGAGGTTCCCACGTTGTTTGTGAAACTGAAGGCATGAGGTATTTTAAATTTATTAGCTGAACAGGCTTTTAAATACAATTTCACACTTTAATATATTTTGGTACCTTACAATCCGCTTACAAAACGGTATTTTCACATTGATTCTGACTGCTTTATTAACTGAAAATTACTTGTTATATTCTGATGGGTGAATTATGGATATTAAAAAAATTTAATGTGCAAAGACCTAACAATTACAACAAAATTTAAATACTGCTAAAGTTCTCAAAAAGTTATATTAAATAAGTGCGTGTGTTATGAATAGGAAGTACATAATTTGGTATTTTTAGAATAACCACTAATAACGATTTTTGAAAATAATATTCTCGAGTTAAAATAATTACAAAGAAAAGATAAAAAAATTTCACTTACAAAGTACTCGCCTTATCACGGAGAAACTTTTATTATTTTACTTAAACATTTACATTTTATAACATTTATAACATCAACGTATACTTAGTGAATCACTATGAATCTAAGTCTTTCGATTGATTAAAATATTAAGCAAGTTCATTTAAATGGTTTTTAAGTCTTTTGACGTAGTTCATGCTTTCACTGATGGAGCTTGAAGATCGCATGCTATGACTTTGTTTGGGAAAAACCAGGGGGCTTTGATGACCATGCGTAGAACCTTGAATTTAGATCTCTCAAGATTTCCGACCTTTCACTTTAAAGCTGATCTCCACAACCGTATTCGTGAAGTCCAGACTTGCTTCAAAATTTATGAAAAATTGTCATTTTCGGCCAGTCAACCTATAGAATATATTGAGGAGTTACATCACCTTGGCTCTCGGGAAAATAGGTATTAACTGAAATTGCGAACGGAGCGGAGTCCACACCTATACCATATAAATATCCCACTCACAGCTAGTCTCAATACGAAAATTATCGCGTAATTCAATTCTACAGTGTGTGGGTATGATGAGATAGCTGTTTCATGGTCGTTGGAAAATCAGTATGACCCTAACGCTAAAAAGTTTAATTACTCCTGCTATATAGAGTTATGTAGGTTTTACTACCAAGGGGTGATTTTCTTGGTTTTCATGCAGTTTTGCCTTAAAGCTTATATCCTTTTACTTTACATATTTTCTCTTGATGCAGACTGGTTTATTGCCGATAACTATTTCCCTATTCTCTCATAATTAAATTATGGATATTTAGAAGAAAAAAGTTAATTAACTTATACATAAAGCTACAAAATCTATTAGAAAATATACATATAAAAATATCTATATAAATTACATAAAATATTACTCTTATTGATACTGCACACTTTTCTCTTTTAACACAATTAGGACGGTTTACTCAAAATTAATTTTTCTTAGTAACAATTAGTAGAAACCCACTCAATATTATGCCTTTATGGATATGATAAAATTAGTGGAAAAGTCATTTAAGTGTAAAACAACAATGCTGATGACTGTATTGATAAGATTTACCATAATATTTAAATTTATTAAGTATAAATAAACTCGAAGTAAAATATAATACAAGAAAAAACATCTTTTGTTATTTCAGATATGTAGCAATAATTTATTATTAATTAATTAAATTTAGAAACTTTTTTCTTCACTTTACAACTTCATATATTGCAACGAATTTTCCAAATATGCAATTTTTCTTCGGTTATGTTGAGTCATTTCATTTATTAAGATTAAATTCTGGGACTAATATAAGCCTTACTCTAATTGTACAATATTTTGACTTCTGTAAAACAATTAATAAATAGTGCTTTTAAAAATTACTGTAAAATATTGTTTCTATAAAAAATGTACTTATTTATATGAAATAAAACCAATATAGGTCTGAAAGATTAAACTGATAATAAGCAAAAAGAAATATAAGATGCAAATGTATATTTTTTTTTGAAAATCATTTTTCCAGAGTATCCAAAACGGCTCTCATCTTTATTGTCTCAAATTTTGTTTGGAAAATATTTTGTATTATCCATTAAGAGCGAAAAATCGGGTTTCTTTATTTAATTTAATGAACGATACGAAGTTATAGGCAATAAAAAAATCACTGAAATGCTTTTTTGCTTTTCAAAATTTGTCCAGTGATTATCGAGATATTTGCAAAAAAAAAACATAAAAAATCAGCGTTTTTTGTTCATATTAATAATTTTGCTAAAATTGTCGAAATCTTTTACGATCTAATGGAAAATAAGTGATACACAAAAGTTGAAAAAAGAGTGACTCTGGGAGTTTAATATTTTTTACATAATTTCAGTTGTTTATTACACTGAATTTTTTTTATGTGACGCGCGAACAATCATTTTCTTCTCTAGGATCTAAGAGCTCCTAAAAAAGGATCATCAAGTTTTGCAAGATAAATTGATCAACAAGTACAACAAAAAAAGGTGTCTCTTTTTCTCTAAAAACAAATTAAATAATGCTATTATTTCAAATGCGACGTATTTCAAATTGGGGACATTGAAAAGCTGGAGAAAAGTGTATATTTAAGTAACATACACATATCTCTCTTTACTGCCCTTGGAAGCTGAGATAGATTTTTCAAAAACTAGCTGCATCATTGCTTATTCACACTAAGAGCTGAAATTTACCCTGTTCACAGTGAAAACTTTGAATGTAAAATTTTAAAATAAGTGATGATGGTCGTCCGCCCATTTACAGGGCGCTGGAGTGAGGAAAACCACCGCTCATTCTCAAAAAAATGACAGTCCGTAATTTAAATCGAAACGCACGACTTTGATGCATCTCGGTGGATGAGCATCACCACTTTGACTGGTTTTATTTAAACGACTCTATCCCGAAATTTATTTGTCGAACAGAGCTATATATTTTGTGCATTTTCTCCAACATTCTAGTACCAATTTAAAATATGTAGTGTCCGAAATAACCGCATAATGGTTCTTTTTAAGGAACTATAGATGCTGGAATTTAGTAAAAATGGAAAAATTTTAACTTTTACCTTAACAAGATAAAACATTAAAATAAAGATGACTTTATTTAAATAAAAAAACACAAAACTTTTCTTTATTTTTAAGGAATTTAATTTTTATTTAATGATCAAAATGTAATTAAATCAATCTCAAGTCATGTGACAACGAACACCAATCAAAGTGCATGATGTCACTTGTTCGCAAACATCATCGTTGTCAAAAGTTACGTTATTTAATTACCATTATTTTATAATGATTTACCTGCAATTTCTTCAAAATTTGCTTACACTTTGAAAATGATTCTAAAAAATTTTCCTTACTCTCATTCCGACCTGTGATACCGAGCTCATCAAATGGTATTCTGTATAGTTCTCCATGTCATTTGGCAACTAAAATACAACAAATACAAAACATTGTTACCCAGCTTTGATTACTTTATTTCTAACCTGAAAATTACAGTTTTGATCTTTGAAATTTGAAAAATAATAACAAAGTTTATCAAAACCTACATCAAAATGATTTTCATAAAAATACATTTTAGATTGTGTCGCCACAAGTACCGAAGCGGAACGAAAATAAATTACCTTTCAGGTGTGTTAATTGTAGCATTTGTACAAAAATTACGAAAAAGCTTTATATCACCTTGTCGGTTCACCAGTGTTTGGGAACATGTGACGTCACGGCGGTCACGTAACTCACATTTTTTTTGAGCGAAATTTGAAGCGGAAAATAATATTAAACATTTTGGACTTTATAAGGTACTTATGCATGCTTTTAAACACTTTCTCAAAAATAGTCAACATCCCTATTTTTCAAAAACTATTGAAGTCTTAGATTTCATTATATTGTTTCAATTAGTTTTTACTTTTTTGGGTTTCGGTCATATTATTACTTTATAAAAAAATTAACACATGTTTTTTTCTGACGTTTCGGTTTATTTTATTGATTAAACCATCTTCAGAGAATTACTGTAAATATGAAAAGGAATATGTAAATTTATGCTATATAAACTGAAAATTTTTACTTTCTTACCTAATGTTAACAGGTGGTTCACTTGAAAAACTTACATTTAACTATTTTATTACTTTAATATAATATAATTAAACACTTCTTATTTAATATAAATATAAATATAGAAAAAATTATTTTTTGATGCATTTTTTTCCCATCTGGTTTGTTGTGCTTTTGACAGAGTACTACCAAAGGGTTTGAAAGTTTCTGGACCATCTGCAATTTTATTGCCCTATTAGATTCGTATATACATTACTCAGGTCATTTGTGTCCGTTCTGAAATTCATTGTACCGGGTGTTCTTTTAATATGGATCATTTCTTTAATAGTTCTTTTTTTGTAATTAATTTCTTTGTCTAAAATCTCCACGTTGTTAAAATCGATGTTGTGCATGTTATCAATTGCATGTTTGGCTAAGGCGGTTTTATTATCGTTATTGTGATGTCTAATGCTGTATTTGTGATTTTGTATTCTATTTTTTAAATACTGTTTGGTTTGACCGACATATGTTTGGTTGCAATCTTAGCAATTGATCTTGTAAATGACATTTGTTTGTTCGTCTTTAGAGATATCAGGTTTAAGTTTTGTGTAAAGGTTTTTGAAATTATTAGAAGGTTTTTCAGCTATTTGGATATCATATGGTTTTAGCACTTTTTTAATGGGATTAGTAATTTCTGGTATATATGGCAATGATATGTATTTTTGGGTTGACGGAACATTGCTTTTTGTTGGCTGATTGTTGTTATAGATTTTATCTACTCGGCTTTTTATTATGGGTTCAACAAATTTCTTTGGGTAATTGTTTTTCGCTAAAGTGTCTTTAACTTTTTTTAAATTTTGCGGTCTAAATTGTGGATGGGAAAATTTGATAGCTCTATCGGTTAGTGCTGTGACCACACTCTTTTTGTATTTTATGGGTGCTACAGAATTGTAATTTAGGTATCTCCCTGACCATACCGGTTTTGTGTACCAGTTTGTTTTTATTTTACCGTTGTGATCATATTGAATAGTCAAAAGCACAACAAACCAGATGTGAAAAAAAAATGCATCAAAAAATAATTTTTTCTTTATTTATATTTATATTAAATAAGAAGTGTTTAATTGTATTATATTAAAGTAATAAAATAGTTAAATGTAAGTTTTTCAAGTGAACCACCTGTTAACATTAGGTAAGAAAGTAAAAATTTTCAGCTTATATAGCATAAATTTACATATTCCTTTTCATATTTACAGTAATTCTCTGAAGATGGTTTAATCAATAAAATAAACCGAAACGTCAGAAAAAAACATGTGTTAATTTTTTTATAAAGTAATAATATGACCGAAACCCAAAAAAGTAAAAACTAATTAATAACTACACGGTCAACAAATAGAAACAAAATTATATTGTATCACTGATTACATATTATCCATAGATTATTTAATGAGTTCAACAATTTTCTGCAAACTTACTTACACTAAAAAAACGCAATTTTTAAATTTTTTTGCAAATATCTCAGTAACAACTGGACGAATCTTAATGAACAGAAAACCATTTGTGTCTGTAACTTGAATAAAATTAAGGAAACCTATTATTTCTCTCTTAATTATTAATAAAAAATCTGCATTCATTTTTTTTTCAAATTCTAATATTCCTGACCTAATAAATCAAACTGAAATAGTAAAAATTCTAAAAAACAAAAAGATTTTGGTTTATAAGTCTGTAAAATCGAAAACGAAATTAAAGTCACATAGGAGAAAACATTTCGGTAGTTACGAAACTAAGGGCATCAGGTATTTTAAAATTTATAAGGCGAATAGACTTTTAGATACATTTTCACACTTTAATATATTCTAACATTATAACGGCTTTCCTTTTACTCGACAGTAAAACTACATCAATACTGGCGGGTTTATTAACTGTGCATATTTTATTAATACGTATAATTGAATTATAAATGTTTAAAGAAAAGTAATAGGGTTATACTAAGGGTAAAAGGAGAAAATTGAAGCGTAAATTTTCGGTTTATTTATTTATTAATAATATATTACATTGTCTTTTGTTTAAAAAATTCTATCTAATACATTAAAAAATTTTAAATGGTAAGATAATATTCTAAAAAATTGTTTGTTCAGGTATATTATTATTTTTGATTTACAAGCCAAACAGCATCGCACGCTCTATAGGGAATATTGACTCATACCAGTTATACAAAGATACCAAAAATATCAAGCTCTGTGGGAACCCTTTCCATGTTATTGGGTCCTAGGTGACGTGGTCTGTTGTATTTCCTACGAACTTTCAGACGGTTCGCGCGGTTGCAAGGAGAACTGCTTTCTGCATCGGTTTATATAGATGCTCACTAAGGCCCAGTCCCTTGATGTTCTGCAGAAGGTTCTTTGGTATTACTCCAGTTGTTGATAAAATTATAGGAATCGTTTGAACGCTGTTCATTGCCCATTGTCTTGGGATTTGCACGTCCAGAAATCTGTATTTGGCTATTTACTCGTTGTATTTTGGCCTTAGGTTGTTGTTGTTAGGTACAGCAATGTCGATTAGTGTAGTTCGCCTAGAAATTTGATCTGTTACTATAATGTCTGATCTATTATAAGCAATTGTCTGATCCGTCAGAACCGTTCGGTCCCAATACAACTTGAAATGGTTGTTCTCAAGAATAGGCTCCGGATTGTATTTGTAATAACGCACTTTTCCTACCTACAATAGGTTTAACTTTTCTGCTAACTCTTGATGGAGTATCTTAGCGGCTCAGTCGTGTCTTTCTTTATACTCGGTTACGGCAAACGCTTGGCATCCTCAAGTTATGTACTGGATTGTCTCTGATATTCGACAGCCATATCTACATTGGTCATTTTCTATTGAGGGATCTCTGATGATGAACTTCCGATATTTCTTCGTTGGAGTAACCTGGTCTTGAATAGCTAACAAGAAGCCCTCGATTTCCGAAACATCTGTCCTGAAATCAACCAGTAGTTCGACATTGTCCTGAATGACCTCATTTGGATGTCGTCCATGAAGTGTCTTCTGTAATTTCTCTTGGTCTATTTGGTGGCGAGAAGTAATATCCTGTTCCTTCAGCTGTAGCGGCGTAGAATTATCTGCCTCGCATATTGCTTGATGTAGTGTATCTATGGAAATATGAACGTAAGTTTATTATTTGTTGGTCGAGCTGCTTACCAATATCCACCAATCCTCTTCCTCCTTGATGTCTTGGAAGCATTGTACGTTCAATAGCACTCTGAGGGTAATGTTTTTGTGCTTTTGTTAGGAGTGTTCTTATTTTTTTTTGCAGGTTTTGGATGTCCGTCCTGCTTCATTTTACAATTCCAAAAGAGTAGCGTACGTGTTGAGCGCCTTAAACAAGTTTCTACCATTTAAGTTAGTTCGTAATACCCGCCTTACCCTCCTGACAAATTCGGTTGTCAATTTGGCTTTCATAGTGCGATGGTCAATTCTTTTAGCCTGTTTCATACCTAGATATTTGTATGTTTGATCTGCTTCCATTGCATCTATAGTTTCACCGATCTGCATTTCAAATGCGCCTGATTGTATCTTACCTTTAACGATGTTCAAAGTACTGCACTTATCAAGTCCAAATTGTATTCCGATTTCCCGGAGAACTCCTTTATAATTTTAGGCATTCTAGCTGGTTTCTGATAACAGCCATCAAGTTAAGATCATCCATGTATAGAATATGATGAAAATATTCTATATATTTAATTCTTTTCTTTTTATTATTTAACAAAAACCGTTATTTGAACAGAATTAAGTAACTTACCAAACATCGCGAAGAGACTGTGTCATCTCTAACAAGGATTTTAATAATACTTTATACATCTACAAACTTGATATAACTTTGTCATTATGCTTAATTTGTTTCACTAACTATCCTAATACTAAAGTAAACCAAAGAAATAATGACAAAATATTTATTTTAAATGTTTTATATATGCAGCAATAAGCTTAAGTGATTCAATAAAAACCAGTGACTATAAATCGGCAAATATTAAAAAACGGATAGATAAATCAAGCGCGTCTTGGAAATTTCAAAATTTATTAAATCTACATAAAATGAAATAAAACGCATTACGCCCTGCTTACGTCGAACTCTACGTATAAATCATTAAACGCTATTGTAAAGCATTATGCCTCCACTAAATAAATTTGACCCAGACGTAACATCTAAACTACAAAATTAATTTGTGGTTGCAACTGTAAAATGAATTTAACTTAGTTTAACTCGCCACCTAAATTTCTAAAATAGACATCTCCTTAAATATTTTGTCAGTGCCGTACATCACTATTTATACTGTTTTGTTAATTCAAGATTTGTTTATTGTAAAAATGATTTTTAACGTTTGCAGTATTTAAAACCCTAAATCGATAAAGACAATAAACAACGGTTGTTAAAAATTATATTATTGAATTTAAAAGTTCGATTCTGTAAACAACAAAGTGAAGTTTACACTATAGATTGTTTCAAAATGTCATCTAGATTGTGTAAAATTAATCCAAATCATTTATTTAGTTAATCGAGGCTATCCTATAACAAACTCGGAGGAAAACGTCTATCCAGGGTTCTTCATGTGGTTTGAATAAACTGCAGACTAGTTCTCAACTACTGATATTCAGATAAAAATAGAGCTTTCAATTTTGGTAAACCATTCATCTGGAAAAAGCCAACTAACCATGAAACCGACTACTTTTACTTGACTAAATTCTTCGGCTTCAACTTGATCCAAGACAGTATTTATCGCTCCAGTAGCAAGACCTATGCCGATTTGAAAAGAAATGTTGTTGTCACGATATTAATGGACTTTTGAAAAAATAAGACAACCATACAACCAGAATAGTACTTTTTATCGATACTTCGAAAATAAGCCTCTTCTTTTGCATAACGAAAACAAAAAGTCTTCTATCTCAACGGGTCATTAGTGAACTGTAAAGAAGGCACAAAGGAAACATTATAAAAGCAAATTTTGGCCTGTCCAAAGCTAATATATTCCAGGCAAAATAAACATTAAAAATACATATGTGGTTGACCCAAAAAAATTACCTCAGCTTCACATTAAATTAGGGTTAATGAATTTTTTAAAGCTTTGTATAAGACTGATGCAGTGTGTTCACGAATCTTTCTAACAATAAACTAAAAGAAAAAGTATTTGAAGGTCTTGAAAGCAAGGAAATTTTGGATGATTGAGCATTTGAAAAGGTTGCTTGGAATTTTTTCAAACTTGTGGTTCGAACATTTTGAAGCAATAAAAAAATTACAATTAATTAATGGGTTACATAGATTTCAGAGGTTAAAAAAACGAAAATTTACGAATTTTTTTTCATATAAGGAAATATTTATTATGGCCAAACTTTTAACAGGTGAAAGAACAACTATTGAACTGCTTTCATTAAAAATTTCATCCAAAAATCTTGAGAAATGAGCCGGTGCGACCTGATTTTCGGAGACGCTTCGAAAAAAAGGGACTTTGCGGTGGACATGATAACTCGAGATAGCCTTATCTGAAATCAAAAAACCAAACATTTTCTGTTAGAACATGAGTATAGCTACGGATTGGACGAAGGATTTTACGAAAAATTAAAAATTGCATTTTTGGTAGAGTTGCAAAAAAAAAATTCAAAATTTCTTTAAAATTGATGCCAAAAAGCTCTGCCAACAATACAAATTTTATTTTTTTTGAAAAATTTTTCATTTACTCCCTAGAGAATCACTTTTAGAAGAAACGTGTAAAATTTGAAAAAGATTGGTGCATTAGTTTTCGAGAAATCGTGTCCACTGCCTTCAAAAATGCAGTTTTGAGAAAAACGCATTTAAAGTTTCATGTAAGAAAAAACCCGAGAAAAAATTTTTTTTTAACTTACATAGAATCACCAATCCCAGGGCCATAAAGCAAAATTTCTGTGTCAGTTGCAATATCCAAAGCATCCTTTTGCTCTCTTCTAAGTCGAATTCGTGCTTCTTGAGTCGTAGCCCCTGCTTGTTTGTCGGCCAAGGAAATGCGATGCTCGTCTAACATCCGAGCATAGTCATGGCAATTCCGGCCTACTTTCACATCCATGTTGTGGAAAAACATCAAAATAGATAACATGTCTTCATTGAAAATAGATGCAGCTATGTGTGCAGCAATATGAACTGTTTTGGAGCCAGCCTGAAGTATTTTCGGAGTTATCTTCCAAATTAATTGATTGAAACTTTCGTTATTATTTTGTGTGAGTCTTCCGACACACCGCTGCAGAAGTTCGTCTTTGCTCAGCTCATCGTAGATCGGCTTAATAGCTGCCAAGACATCATCTGCCAAAGGTGCTTGAAACCCTCAAGGCTATCGGTAGCTGCAGCGCGTTGCCAAACACACCAGAGTGAAAGAAGAACAGCTGCGTCTTTATATCTGCTGCGCGCAGACCGATCGAGCGACCCTGAGATGGGCGGACCTTCTATAGGCTCTATTTCCGAAAGTTTAATTCCGATTTTAAATATGTCTCTCAAAAACCATTTTTTGTATTCTAATTTTTTGCAGGAAATCTTGGAAATATGAGTGATCAATTTAACGAGCTGTTTCTTCACGAAATAAGAGTATTTGAGCAAAATTATCAAGGTTTTTAGGCTTAGCAAGTACTAGGAAAAGTCTGTTTTACTAGGTACAGGTACAACTATATGAAAAAAGCTAAAACTCTTTTTTTTCTCACTTAAAATGATTTTTTTTTTTTGAAAAATATTTTTTATTCCATAGGTTAAAAATTTGGCTAGCTGATTTTTTTAAATATTTTTTCCGACTTGAGAGGTTATAAAATAAAAACAATTCTTGAATAGAAGCTGTGTGAAGTGTAATTATAAACTGTACTGAACATAAGATTTTTTGGTCTGCCCTTCGTTTGTTATTTAGTATTAGAAAAAATACCTCAATCAGAAATATTAACAGAATAGAAATGTCCTGCAGCTAGGTGTTCTATTCATACTGGTTTTACGAAAATGTGATTCTAATTAATATTGCGTTATTCTCTTTCATTAAAGAAAATTGAGAAGGGTTTTGAAAAAAATTTTCATTTCAAATAATCATTAAGAAAACTCTTTTCAGTATTATCCCTATATAGACATGACAAAATGAGTGGAACATTACAGTGTATTAGTAACATGTGATACAATTTTTATCTTTAATAATAGCAATAAAAGTTATTGAATTACGAAAATTCTTGATTGTCATATCAAATCTGACAAAAAAGTGGTATTTCATAAAATGTACAGTTGTGAAAAAATTTTTCGTCATTAGTTTCTTCGAACTGAATAAATAATTTTGTTTTAAAAATAAGTCTATATCGCCAAGTTATATAACAACTAAATTGTCTAAAAATATGCGTTTAGAAACATATATGATTATAAAGCTAAAAAACTATACAAATAAGAAAATAAAAAAGTATGTGTTTCGTATTTAATTAAGCAATAAAATAAAAAAAAATG
Source organism: Diaprepes abbreviatus (assembly GCA_034092305.1). Lineage (NCBI taxonomy): Eukaryota > Metazoa > Arthropoda > Insecta > Coleoptera > Curculionidae > Diaprepes > Diaprepes abbreviatus. Next base: position 11,546,719 of record JASJET010000068.1, read on the forward strand.
AAACCATATTGCCTTACATTTGTGACAAATTAGTTGTCTTCTGTCTATTTTCATTTCGTACGTCTATGGACTGGCAGGCTAAACTAAACATAGTATTTTAATTTATATGCTACCAGTTAACTTCGGAAGTACCGTTTACTTTTTCTGAAATAGGGTTAGCTTGCCTATTTGTTTGGAAACTAAAATTGAAGTTGGAAACCCCATTGAATAGACAGACCACTTTGATCCATCCAAAACTAAATAATTGTCTCTGTTTAAATTTTGGTCAAAGGTTGTTTATTTCAATGTCTCTCTCTGTTTACCTATAATAAGTAAATATTTAGTTCAATTTACCCTGATGTCTGACAGTAGTTTTGGCTAAATCAAGATAGGAAAAGCGCTATTTAATAAATCTGAATTTCACTTCAATTAATTTTAACCGACATTAAGTATCATAAAGACTTGCGGCCTGACAACAAAAGTATTGCAGTTTACTAGATGCGGTAACCCATCCGTGGACGCACAGGGTATATATATATATATATATATATATATATATATATATATTTATATATATATATATATATGACATTTAATTAAATAATCGGAAGGTTATTTAAATTGCTTATAAGCAACAATAAACATTCATTGATTTGTTGATTGAGCGATATAGCAGGCCAGGGTTGAGGAGCGCTTACACTGCAGCTTTAAGCTTTATTGTGTCTCCTGTTATATCTATTCTATGTGAACAAGTTGATTGCCTTAATCAAGTTTGGCAGCACTAGTTTGGCCTCTGAGTAAAAGCCTTTCGGACTGATTGATCCCTGTCCGATCCTCCGCTATGTTAAAGCTTTGCATTCGTCACATAGTCTGCAATGCCCGGTTATTAGTTCTGTCACCAACCTGATCTGTTGTCTGCATAGAAACAGAATTTCGGAGCTTAGTTTACCAGATGGTCCGCTCAGCAATAGCCTGTTGTGCCTGTGGCCCGTAATATAGTTCAAATGGGTCTAGTATTGATGACTTGTCCATCAAAATAGCCACCCACGAATAGTAGTGTTAGTAATTCCAAATACTGGTCCAACAAATGGGGTAGCAGACTTTTGTTTCTCAAGTTGGTCGGCTTTTTCATTGCCCACGATGCCCTTGTGTCCTAATACCCACGCAAAAAAAAAAGATGGCGGATATAATTTGAATTTCTAAATGGTTAAACGCTGAAAATATTCCTGAAAGTATCTCTCTCTGTCTCTCTAGCAGCCTAATTCGGTCCACTTCTGGACATAGACCTCGTCCAGTCTCTTCCATTTCAACCTGTTTTCTGCAAGCTGCGCCAATTTCTACCTGCTTTCTTCTTTATCTTATCTATCCATCTTTTCAGGGGTCTTCCGATATTTTTTTTAGACGACCTAGGTCTCCATTGAAATATATGTTTTTTCCATCTTATATAGTCTTACCTAGCGACGTGTCCTATCCAGGTCCATGTCAAAGTAGCAATGCGTTTTATCCCATCCTCTACTTTCGTGAGTCTTCTTACTTCTTCGTCCCTTATTCGGACACGTAGTGATATTCCCAGCATAATTCTTTCCATTGTTCGCTGAGTAGTACGCAGTTTATTGGCTGCTTTAACTGTTAGTGTGGTTGTTTCCATTCCATAGGTCATTACTGGGAAAACGCACGAATCAAATACTCTTCTTTTTAAATTAATGGGAACATCAGGGTTTTTAAGAAAGCATCCGAATCTTCCAGCGGCTGCCCATGACATTTTAATTCTTCTATTTATTTCCGCTTGTTGGTTTTCTTTCCCAAGTCTAATTAGATGACCCAAATACATATATTTCTCAACTCTTTGTATTTCGTCGTTTCCTACATAAAGTGACGTATTTTCTGGAGACATTATTTTGGTTTCTGCCCGGTTCAAGCTTAATCCAAGTTTCTCTGAAGCATTTTTCAATTCAAAGAGCATTTCCTGTAGGTTGTCTAGATCTTTACTTCTTAATACCATCCGCAAAACATAAACGGTTGAGGTATCTACCATCGATTTTAATGCTCTTATGTTCCCAATTTAGTTATTTAAAGATTTCTTCCAGTGTTACAGTAAAGAGTTGAAGGGAAATCGTATCTCCTTGTCACACTCCTCGATCAATATTTATCTTGTGTGTTTCTAGGTCCTCTGTTATCTTTACTTGTAGTGTGGTCGTATTGTAAATATATTACAGAAGATTTCTGTATCTGGAGTCAAACCTTGCATTATTTATTGCTTGAAATATGGCCCATATCTTAACAGAATCAAAAGTCTTGCTATAATGAACAAATGCTAGGTGGATTTGAATATTACATTATGTACATTTTTCGATTAGTAATTTGATGTTCTGTATCTGCTTTGTTGTACTAAAGCCCTTTCGAAACCCGGCCTGTTCTGGAAGTTGATAGGAGTATAAATACTATTAGCTAAAAAATGCTTTTTGAAAATTTTACGATGTTGTAACCGCTTCTGTTCTGGTATATTTTTCTCTAGAATTGTTATTTACGGATATGTAACGGAACAAAGGGTAAGACAACCATTCATTTTTTCAGAATGACTCATAAGTCCGTTAACATTCCTGTCATTATTCCGGAGTGATTTATCAGTAAAGTAAAACTACCTCCCGCTACCCCAAATCGATGGTACTTTTGGACCTAATTCGACTAGAGTAATAAATTTTTAAATAAAACCAAACAAGTTTTTCTCTATAAATTCAGTATTACAAATACTTGTCACAGTATCATATTTAAGTATACTTTATGTAAATAAATTTTTCAAGGAAACTAGCTGTAGAAAGAAAAAGTTTCTGTAAGTTTATTTTAAAGTGATAATAATGTGTTACGTTAAATAAACATTTCTCTAACAAATGGAAAATATTAAAATTATAAACATGAATTTTAATGAGTTCGATGAAAAGTTAAATTTCTAATCTGTATTCTATGTGCAAAAGTGTAAATTGGGCCTATTGGTTTTAAGTAATGAATTTAAAAGGAAACAATTTTATTTACCCAACCTAAATAAATAAAGTAAATAAAATTGAGATCAATTGTTCCCGATAAGACGAAAAAGGCCGGTAACACGTGAAATCATGCTATATATCGAAATCAAATTCGGCTGTTTTGTAATCTAAGAATTTTATTAAGGCAACGTGGTGAGCATTGCAAATGGTAAAACATTTAAGATTGAATTGTAGCAAGGATTCAATTTGGTTTGGCTTTTTTCATTTTACAATAGTCGATCGAACTTCGCAATTGTGGAATATTTTCTATCCGAAACACTTGGTTTTGACACAAGAATATATCGTCTATACATTTTTTAGATTGTATGGAACAAAAATTTTAAAATGAAGAATTTATATACAGTTTTTCATATTGAATCATATTAATCGATGATTTAACGAATAACGACACAGCATAAGTAACACTGATTAACATTAGTTATGCCACACGAACTCCAGTAAATAATCGTGCACTTATTTTGTTTCAATCTCCCTCAGTTTTCTTGTGATAAAGTGAAGTACATTTTTGATATTATAGCGATAAACGCATGTGAACGGCCCTAAAAAGGGTGTATATATACATTTTTTGGTATATTTGTTTAATTTGTGTTGATTTTAATCAACAATTATGCTTATGTGAATATGTCATGAAGGTGCAGCCTAACTCTTCTTGTTATATTTGTGGAGAACTAGTTTTCAAAAACAAAGATGATATTTTACAGATCTCATCTTGAAATGTTACCACGATTATTTTAATTTTTCGATGTTGTTGCGTAACATGTGTGAAAAATTTAATTGTTTAGAAGGAAGGTTCACGTCATATGCCGTTTGCTATTCCCATGATATGGACTGAGTCCGAAATCATATTTTGGACTGCTATTTTTATCTTACTCCGATAAAAGGCAGAAAGTCAGAGATGAAACACACAACTAAATACTCAAAATTATCTTCAACAATATCACTAGTCCCTCATAATGACAATTTGTCCATGCCAGTTCGATTTACGTCGTTTCAGGTTGACCTTCTACTTCAAGCCAATTTAGTTCTAATGACGATAATCATTTTGATTCTAAGTTTGAAGAAATTCAAGTTAAGCCACCTTTGATAATTCAAGAATACCTAAATCACTTGGTTCGCGATTTGAATTCTTCAAAAAAGCAGGCAGATCTGTTAGAATCTGAAAGGATGAATTTTGCTACATCGTGAAATTACAACATGCCATTTTCGAAATCGTAATGAACATTTTAAAAGTTTCCCCAAAATGGAGTTTTGGTGTAATGTAATGATGTAAATTCAGCTAAGGATATTTTGAAAATGACATTTGATACTTCTCAGTATCGTCCATAATATTTTAAAATCTGCGGACATTTAAAAGTTACCCTACTACTTGAACTGCAATTGGCTGCTTTATATGGGGATGGGAAGAACGAATCCTGGACAAAAAAATGTGAAGCATTTACCACTCGACAAGCCTCTTGATGAATTTGTTCATCACTCTATATCAAACTAGCTCTTATTAAAAATTTTGCAAAAGTGATGAATAACACTGGAAATGTATTTTTGTATTTGAAAGAGAAATTCCCCAGAATAAGTGATACTAAAACCAAAGACGGCATTTCGGTAGTACCTCAAATCAGGGAATTAATAAAAGTTCCAAAATTTGTAGGCAAGTTGAATGTTTTGGAAAAATCAGCATAGCAATGCTTCAAGAACGTTCTTGAAAATTTTTAGGTACCCATAAGAGTAACAACTATAGAGAGTTGATTAACAAGCTTCTATTGACATTTTGGGTTGCAATATGTGACTTCAAATCTATTTCGTGGACTTATATCTGGATTTTTTTCACTGAAAATTTAGGGGATATAAGCGATGAACATGGAGAAAGGTTTCATCAGGACATTTCAAATATGAAATGACTCTATCAGGGTAAGTGGAGTCCAAGGATGTTGGCAGACTACTGCTGGACTATCAAAAGGAACCAACTGGAAGCCAAATATTCCAGAAAATCGTAAATATTGATTTTATAAAGTATATGTTTCATATAAATCTCTGGAAAACTATTATTTTCTTTATAAAATTTATGTTTCTTTACCAAATGAAATTTATACGTTATAAAAAATTTAAAATCGCTTATTTTTACTGACTACACCCTATATAAATACTAAACAAGTTCGTATGACATCACGAGGTTTAAATTTGGTTTATCTGTTTTATTAAGAAAAGTAGCTTCTATAAAATAAGGCGGTTCACGAGGGAAACTTTCAAATTTGAATCTGGACCCAAAGCCACCATGCACAGGTACGATTCAAAAATGAACATCGATCTTAGTCTTGAAGCAGATAGTAAAGGTAACCTAACGTGTCAAAGTCGAGTAGAAATTACTAAGCATATCTTTCTACAAAATCTAAATGGCATATTTTATTTATAAATTTGTATTGAAATTACTAGCTTTCTCTGCCTCGGCATTATGAACCAAAATATTCTAAGAATTTACTCCTTAAAGTGGAAAAACCAGCTATTGTATTCCAAAGGTGGATCATAAAATACATTATCGCGCTATGCCTCTATAAAATTATTAAAACTCAGTTCCCTAGACTGTTTTGCCTCCACAAAAAGCCAAAAGACTTAACAATACATCATTTTGACAAGGTTATAACTCAAAAACTAAAGTTAAAGCCGATATTCGATTTTATAGCGTTGAAAACTCCTTTCCACCAAACATAAAAATTAAGAAAATACTAACAGATTGTACACAAAAATGAACACTCCGTACCATAAAGTGAAAAGGGGTTGAGATGTCAGAAGCAGCATAAAACAGCATTTGTTTTTAGATTTACGTGGCGCCTTGCATCCCAGTCCGTCTGTGCCAGATATTTTCGTATCGTGAAATTAAATTTGAAAAAACTTTTTGCCACCCTTAGAGGGTGACAATTTTTCTGCTTAAATGATATAATTAAAATATTTTTAACTTTAATAATGGATTAGCTCAAAGATGAACAGGCATATTTATATTTTAGTTGAGGAAAATTACTTTTTTGTTTTACTATTTAAAAAAATTAACATTTTTACAATTAGAAAAATTGGGTTTCGAAATTTTTTTTTGACTATTTCAACTAGTCTTATTATTTCGTCTGTTGTTGATCTTTTACTATAAAATGTCCCTCTCTCTAATTTTGCAACGGTCAATTTTTAAAATGAAACTGTACATCAAAATCGACTTCGTAAACAAGTGACTATTATGGTTATTTTGAAAATTTTTCAGCTTGCATTTCTTTTTCTTGAAGTTTATAACGCATGTGATCTCAATCAAAAAAGAAAATTAAATTACGTCATTTAGTCACAAAGACGTAAAATTTAGAATAAATGACAAAATACGTATACGCTTTTTTGATTTATAGTATTATATATTTTACAGGGAAACCATTTTATTTTTTTGACGATTTCCACTGCATAATTTTGGATGGAATCGGTAATTTATAATTTTTATTTAGAAAAATATGAAGTTACTACATAATTGTGCTAATCATATTACAAGACAATAAAAAAATAATATTAAATGTTTATCTCGCTCTCTTTCTATTATTATTTGAAATTTATTTTTAATTTAAAAAAATAATATAGTTGGCACAAATGAACCAGCAAAGCAAACAAAATAAAAATCAGGCTAATCGGATTATCTTATTAGGGGAGAAAACAAATTAAATTAGCCAGAACTAACCAACAGAAAAAAATTTTCTGAATGAATTCCTTAGTGAGCGGGTTAGACAAAATTGAACTTTAATTTTATCTTTGACTAAACAAGAACGTTCTGAATATTAAACCTCTACAAACCAAACTTAGGCTCTTATAAGAGATTAGTAAGTAAGTGAAACTTAATTATAGAGTCTCTTATAGACACAGCTTTGTGACATAAATGCAAGAAAATCTTTTTTTCAGTAGAATTGCTAAACTTAATACATTTATTGGATAATCCTTTAAAATTTTGAATTAGTTGTGTCATTTTGAAATGTTAGCAAAAATTCCAAACATACGGAAATTTTTATTATTTAATAATTTTTTAAGTAACATTTTCATTAAAATATTGCTTGAAGTAATTCCTTTTCTGTGTTTCATAAACATCTTTTATTGATTCCTCATACAAGGGTGGGCGTTTACATTTCGGGAATAACAAAGAAAAACAAATATTTATCATTGAAGATGGTTTTATTGTTTGTCAAAATATTCTCCACGATGATTAATACATTTTTGCATGTGAAAAGCATTTTTGCCGTTACGAAGTTAGTATGTAATGGAAAAAATTCAAACTGATTTGTTGCTAGTTCTAGCTTATAATAACTCTTAATATCTACCCTAAAATGAAGATTTCTTTGAACATGATTCGACAGTTTTTGTTGGTAACTTTTTTTACCATCCATAATTGCAATTTTTTTTTGCTTCAATAAAACAATGTGTTCTTTGACTATCAAATGTATGACAAAATCAAACCTCACCACCCCCTCCCCCAAAATTTTATATATATTTTTAAAAAGTGTCAAAGTAACCTCGAGTGTGGGGTTTCTTTGACAAGGCACTGAAATGCAACCTATGTCAAAAATCCAAAGATTATGTTGACATCATTTTGATAAAAAAAAATAATAATATTTTATGCATTATACGTGGAATTAAATAAAAAACAACGATTTTTGACGCGCAATTTGTCATTTTTATTAAAGAAACATTTTACATAAAAATATAAAATACCTAGACACGTAATTAGTCTTATAATTTTCTTTGAAATCAAAATTAACTTGAACAACCTCTGTTACCCATCGTACAGACCCAGTTTTTGCAGGTGATGCAGCATATCCTGTCGACAATATGGCGGTAGAACCTGAAGTCACACCTACTGATCTAACAGAGGTTGTTGCCCTTCTTCTTGTCTTCTTTATTCCCTGTTTATGGACCAAATCACTTAGAGGCCCATCTTCATCGGAAGAAGTCTGATCTGTTACATGCAGTGCAGTAGAAGTTGAGGGGATCGGTGCGAAGCTGGAGTAATTCTCGATAGCTGGCACAGTCTCAACAACTGAGACATCGTTTCCGATTTCCGAGGCATCATCAAATGTTGGGACATGTTGGCTTGTTACAGATATCTATGTATCTGGTTTATGAATGACTTTCTTTCCTCTTTTGTGTCGAAACCTTTCAGAGTTGCAGTCTCTTGTATCTTTTAAAACCTCCAGCAAACGTCCAGTATTTTCTAAGTGATCTGTTGGAAACATGTTCAAAACAGTTTCAGGATTGAAAGAATAAAGACACGTTGTTCTGAAAGAGCTCTGTAGCTTGTTCGTTATATTAGAAGCCACTGCATCCATCAATCTCTTTAGCACAATGAGAAACTATGACTTTGGAATAACGCACCGTGTTCTTGATTATTTTCTTTAATTGTCCATATTATTTCTCCATTGTTTCCTTAAAGGACCATACTACAATCTTGATGACTTCAGGTGAAAAATGAGAAATCAAATTGTCACCAGTGACAGCTTTTTCGGTAGCAATATTTCGAAAAACCGTACCTCAAAGAGGTCCACGTCAAACCAGCCGCTGTTACTGTAAATAGTTCCAGGTGGCCCACCCTCTGTACTGTTGTCGTACACGTGCTTCAATTTGTAGACACCCATGGGAGAAATCAGTTTTCCTTTATCCATGCCACAGAACATGATGCTAACTGACGATTTCGAATAATCTTGGACTCTGCCAGCTTATGCTTTTGGGGTACTAGGACTTTTATCCCCCCTAAATCGCCTGTAATATTTGTCTCATCATATTTATAAATAAAAACTGGACCTATCTCATCCAAATCCGGCCTAAAATTTTCGAAAAACTATTTAGTTTCACTAGAATCCACTGATGCCCTTGAAGTGTTCATACCGAGGTGCAAAGTCATTGATAAACATTTGAACGACGGTTCGGGTGTCGGCCTTTGTGCAAGGGAAATCCCTATCTGCTAATACACTCAAGGTATCGGCTATTAATTTCTCACTCTGAGACGTCAGAACAGTGAGATGACCCAGCTTCCCGTCATGTATGTAATGGATCTTGTTAAGAATGATGTCCTGTACTTCTTAGAAATAGCAACCTGGGTAGGTGTACGTGCTCTCACTTCTGCAATGGTTTTTCCAAGGTCTTCATCACTATAATTTTTTCAGTCTCGGGCACCCAGTTTTCCTTTATGCGTTCTGATCATTGTGGTTTATTTCTAAATAGAAATGAACACAAGGTTAACCTAAAATAAATTGAAAAACCATATATACCTCCAATTAAGTTAGAAATGCACATATACCTCTTAGTCCAAATAGTATTAAGCCGTATTTGCACACCACACTACAGACATTAAGTAAAATGTGGTTGTCGGACTTGCATTGCCTATATTTTAATTTATTTTAACGTTTCGATTAGGTTGTATCTCTAATTGTTATCAAGTATAAACTATTACACTACAGACATCACGACGAAAACATTCGGACTCGTCAATGAGTCAGGCGATCGCAAAGCTATCCACTTCCTGTCCCCCCCCCCCCCCCACCTGGTAAGGTTACGCGGATTCGTTTCGCATACGTTTAAGCCGTCTTTTAAAGTAGTTCCAAAAACTGTCAAAGTTACTCTTAAGGTCAGTTTAACCCCGTTTTACGGCATCTTTTAAAATATACAATTAAATGATATTATATTTTTTTCTGATGGTCGTAATTAAAATATAAAACCCAAATGGAAAAAGTTTATATGATAATCATATTAAAAATAAATTTTGATTCAATTACAAAAATAATTTCTTAGAATGTTAATGTTTAAATAATAAATAATTTCAATCCCTTAAAAGGGAAAACCAAATCAATTTATATCACAACTTAAATAAGTCACTAGAAATATCCTTAACCAATCCTAAGTGAGCGGGTGAAATAAAATTGAAATTTAATATTATCTTTGACAAAACAAGAACGTTCTGAATATTAAACCTTCATAAACCAAACTTAGAATATTATAAGAGATTAGTAAATACGTAATGAGTTGCGAAAGTTAATTATAGAGTCTCTTATAGACACAACTTTGTAATGTAAGTTCAAGAAATTCTTTTTTAAGTAAATTTAGTATATTTACTTGATAATCCTTTGAAATTTTCAATTAGTTATGTCATTTTTATACACAGGCCAAAACATCCAATTAAAACAAAAAACACATTAAAAATAATTTTTAAAAACAGCCTTTTGTCTTTGCTTCGTTATTTTTCTTTTATGTTCATATTAAATGAAACATAAATTACTGATAAAAAGCTTCTGTATTATAAGCTTTTAAATGTCTTTACTTGAAAATACGTAATATTCAAAATCATGGCACTATTAAATTTGTTTATAAGCGAAAAACAGGTACCTCTTTTGTTCTACTTTTTGAACAAGTTATGTTACAAAAATTGATGATCTTTTTTTAGGGACATACGTCTCTGTATGTTTCACCATAAACTTTTCCCATGCCAAAAAATTATTTCACTTTAGCTGGAAAAACAACTGTAATTTTGTTAAAACTATTAAATACCCAGAGTCCGTCTTTTGCCAACTTTTTTGTTTATCTAGTTATATATTTATCTTATTATCATTAACGATTCAAACATCTTTTTGCAAAATTATTAACATGAACAAAAATGCTTTTGTTGAAGTTTTTTAATAATATCTCGGTAATGAGAGGACATATTTTGACATGCAAAAAAAATCAAAGTGATCTTTATTATCTACAACTGTAACGTTGTCATGGTACGTTTTTTAATAAAAAATCGATTTTGCACTACTAATTGTTAACAAAAAATATTTTCTAAAAAAATTTGAGACACTAAGGATGAGAGAATTATATTTTCTAATCTTCACATAATGAAATAACTATAAATATTTACACATTTTATTTACACTAACCCGGACTAACCATTAAATCTTTACATAAATATATTACATTATTTAGTCCAATTTTCCTAAATTCATCAAAGGATTTAGCAAATTTTTTATCTTTCAAAAATTACCACGTAATTCAGCTGCTTTTTTACATCAATTTTCATGATCAATATATTTTAAATGTAAAAATAAATCTTGACCATCACTTTCTTCTTCAGCTAAAATAGATAGATATCTAGAACATGCTTCATTCATAATGAACTCTTCATAAAGGTCTCTCATAAAGTTTTCTATTTCAAAATTAGGCATCATCACTCTCGTTAGAAACCAAGTCATATTTCATTATAATATATTTTAAGCCCGTAAAGTGTTGGTTTTATAATCAAAATTCAAAGAAGGGATACAAGATCAAATTATCGTTATAACCTTGGCAAGATAATTAATGAAAAGGTATATTAGATAATTCGAAAAATATTATAAGAACAAAATAGGAGGAGGAGGAAGAATATATACTCGGAGAGTATATAATCTTCCTCCTCCTCCTCCTGTGTCCTCTCATATATTCACTACTTCTTTATGTATACCCTGGAAGAATAAGCTCCAAAAAGAAGATTTCTATGTGCATTTTATGTTTATTTTTGCTCCTTAGAAGTCTAATCTTCCTGACGTATATTTGTTAGTCACCATCTTGGCTAATACTAAACAGTATTATATCAAAAATAAATATCTTTCACTTAAAAAATTATTTCCGAACAAGGTAAATGATAAGTAATTTCAATCTTTTGAAAGAATAAATTAAATCGATTTAAGATAAATATTTAAAAATAAATTCAAAACAATTATCTCGAAATCGGTCACTGAAGTTCTTAAATGCAGTGTTTCATAATTAAATTTCATTGACGTATTATGAATCTAATGAATTAAATTCATTTTTCAATGGTTCAAATTATTTTAATTTCTTCGTAAATTTTTAAATAAGTTTTTAACTAAAATCTAATATTTCATTTTTTCAGTCAGCCCTTCCTTATCTCTAAATATACTTCACCACTTTCTTTGCATTGTTTAAAATTTCACTATTTAATAAAACAGTTGCTAATATTACAAATAATAATACACACGCCTCAATAAATTAATATAGTTATATGTACAAGATTTGTAAAAATACAATTAATTTTATAAAGTCTGGCCAGTTTTTTGTAACACCCAGCTCTGCAGGGTTTTAGTAAGAATTGTCATTTTTATTACTTTGAAAGTTTGCCAATTGTTTTAGAGCTCATCTTGGAAAAATAACGGAAGATGACGAAAGCAAAGACGCTTGGTAAGATTTTTCAGTAACTGTTTGCGATGTGAATCTATATTTTATTTTTTCATCAGTCAATAAAATACAACAACAAGTGAATGACGGAAAATAAAATAAATACTGTATGTATTACTGTCGTCGAAAAAGAACTGAAATATATTTTTTAAGATTGTAGACAATGTTAAAGATTGACTAAAATGTGGTTGTCGGACTTACATTTTCTTCATTTTTATTTATTTTTACGACGTTTCGATTAGGTTGTATCTCTAATCGTCATCAAGTATAAACTGTTTATACTTGATAACGATAGATGGATTGGTAGAAGGGAAGCAATTGAATAGCCTCTAAGAGCACCGGATTTAACTCCCCTAGACTTCTTTCTTTGGGTACATATTAAACCCGTTGGTTATGAAACACAAGCTGCCGATATTTATGACCCTAAAAGGCGAACTACAACAGCATGACAATCAGTTCAAGGCAGTCAGGATACATAAACAGAAAATGGAACAACTTGATCTTAAATAGAGATCAGGAACCATTAAAAGAAATAGAGGACGTTCACAGATGCGATGGAGGTACGACGTAAAGTCAGCAGCCGATTTACAGGTTTAAATTGAGCTTAACAAGTGAAAAATAAACAGTCATAGGTAAATTTAGTGCTATATCATGTTTATTATTCGACAGACCGGCTATAAAAAAGAGAAGAAAAGAAACTGTATAGTTTTTGTTTCCGTCCAAAAGTTGTTTCACTTGCAAAGCAAATCAAGACATAGAGTTTTTTTAATATTTTTGTGTCGTCTATTTTCTTTGCCGCAAAGCATAAACCCAGACAATTTATCAGGGATTAGTACTAATGAGGGATAAATATTTAAAAATCTTTCAAAGATAATTATATCTCATTGGTAATAAAGGCATTGAAGGTTTTAGGAATGAATATCTAAGTTTGTTTTTAACAACATGTGATAATAAGCATAGAATTAAGCAAGTTTTCACAATATAAGAAAACAACTTTAATGCGTTATATTTGTATGATGATTTTTTTACCTACCAACTAAAAAAGAGCGACTAAACCGCAGCAGTAGCTAGAAAACTTAAAATGACACGGTCGTACACAAAGTGGTATTTTTCCTAATTTCCTATTGGTAGAAAAGAACTCGCGGGATGGTACTATTGAAAACTAGCATATATATATATATATATATATATATATATATATATATATATATATATATATATATATATATATATATATATATATATATATATATATGTTTATACGGATTTCACGAATTCCTCCGTGTGAGATGCATTAGCAGTGGTTATATCCACATTATGCTGTAGTGCTGAAATCACATTCAGCAAACGTGCAACTATATGCAACTTCGTATGTAAGTGAAATAAATGCGAAACAGTAAATGCAAACTTCTCTTGCATATAGTTGTACGTTTGCTGAATGTGATTTCAGCACTACAACAGCATAATGTGGATATAACCACTGCTAATGCATCTCACACGGAGGAATTCGTGAAATCCGTATAAACATATATAAGCCAACCGACGAGAGGTCGGCGAAGCCGCGTTTAGTGTTACATACTTCCTTCCGATCTGTCCTTTGCACAGCCAGGTGCATGTCGGTACCCTGATGAGTCTAGTGAGAGACGAAACATGTATCTCTGCCGTATCACTGTGGCGGGGAGTGTAAGCTTTGACTTTCTTCTCGGTATGGTGGTACAGGTAGGCCAACATCTCGATGGTGGTGGAATAGGATGAATTGTGTTTTATTACAATTTATTCTAACTGTGCAACCTCTAACACAAAAGGGATATGATGGAGAGAAGTTTGCATTTACTGTTTCGCATTTATTTCATATATATATATATATATATATATATATATATATATATATATATATATATATATATATATATATATATATATCGATAATCCGCCCTTCCCATTACATACTTCTAAGCATAAAAAGTATTATTACATAGCTGAACTTTAGAAGTAATTGCGCGTCATTAAGAATTAATAACCAATAATTTTTTTAGGTAATTATGAAAGTTAAATAGTTGAGTGGAATATAAAATGGAGTTTCCTTTTATTTAAAATAATTATATCCCTATTTATTTTCCAGTTTAATATTTTTCGAGAGGTTTTGGAGGTACAATATTTTTTCCAAATAAAACAACCCAAGTACCTGAAATCAGATTATAGTATAATAGCATTTTTATTATTATTCGCAATTTTCGTCCAATAAAATTTTCAGAAACATAGACGTATTTTAAATTTACTGACGTGAATAAAAATGTCTGCTCTTTTATTTAGTGAGCGATTTATTTTAAATGAATAGATATTTTAACATGTTATAAAATATTTCACTAAAATAAATATGGATTTAAAATAAAGCATTCAGAGTTAATTTAGCGCAAAAATGGCAAAGAACTTATTGAAATAAAATTATTTGAAGTTATGATAAAATCTAAAAATTCTTTCAGAGAATACGTTCGAAAATTATTACTTATAATAAAAGCGACTTTCCGTTTTTCTACTAAATAAAATAGATATACTTGGTGTCCGGTAAGTACCTCGGGAACGTACAAGAGACATCAAAAAACCCTTACTTTGTCAATTTCTAAAGTGTCACTTAACGGAGATACAAAGCTCTAAAGGGGTACTCAAATATTTACCTTATCGGCTCTAAGTTTTGAACCAACTTGTAAAATTTAATGAAATTTTAATGTTTTATAGAGGCTATAAACACTCATTAAACCATACTACAGTAGATGTTTTAGATCATCAGAGAAATCAGGAGCGTTACAAAGTGGTACAAAATGGAATGTACATAAAACTCTAACAGAACAGTTTCTTCACTCGCACCATGTTGAAAAAGTACACGCTATGCGGGCTGGCATCATCAGAAATAGAATAATAGGTCCAAGGCTGAGATTTATTTACAATTTTTGCAGGAAAATTTAGTTAATATATTGGAAGACGTATCTCTTGATAGAAGGATGCAAATGTGGTACGTGCATGATGGTGTTCCACCTCATTTTATCCATAGAGTACGTCAACACTTAATTAACGTTTTTGGCTCTTGACAGATAGGTCGAGGTGGGCCTGTTTTGTAGCCACCAAAATCTCCAGACCTAAATTCCTTAGATTTTTACTTCTGGAGACATCCAAAAGAATTACTTTATTCAATACCAGTAAATACTAGAGAAGAACTACTGGCGAGAATAGCACGAAGTCCGTAATAATGCAGGAATATTATTTACAGTGCAGCGAGAAAATATTCGAAAAATAAGAAAATATATTGAAGTACGTACAGCCCATATTGAATAATTGGCAAAATAACATTGAAACTTTTTCACTGTTTTTACATTTTAATAATATTGTAAATTAATTGAGCCCCGATCAATCCTTTGAAGGGTTTCTGGACTTGACAATGTCTGACCTGGAAATTACATATTCTTGCCTTCAAAGAGTTATACAGCGCTTCCACATAAATTAAAACACATCAGCAGAGCCTGCGTTTTTTTTTGCCTGTTTGTGTTTAGCATTAGTAACTTTTGAGTTTGATTTATCTCGAAAACTACCAGTTTTATCAGAATAAATTAAGAGTACCTTTTTTAAAGAGAAATAACCAAAGTATTTGAGAAATCAGTTTTCAGCTCTGTAAAATGACACTTGTCAAAAATTAAACCCAATGAATGTGGCTGCAAGTCCGTTCCTGACTTCTCTGATGATCTAAAACATCTACTGTAGTATGGTTTAATGAGTCTTTGTGGCCTCTATATAATATTAAAGTTTCATTAAATTATAAAAGTCGGTTCAAAACTTACAGCCGATAAGGTATATCGCTGAGGATCCATCAAGGGGTACTTTAGGAATTTTTTTTCTATGACAAAATAGGATTATTTTGACCTTCCCTGTATGCTTCCCAGAAATTATGAGGTATTTACCGGATACCCTGTATAATAGCGGTAGAAGGAAAAATTAGAAAACATAATTTTTCAGATTTTTGTAACCATCATTTTTTAAATGATCACAACTTGTTTCTACGTACTATTATTTTGAACTGAAAGATGCACGGTTTTCCATGATTTCTTCTTTAAAACTTTAATATATCGGAAGGCTGTGAAAATAAACATGAATTAATAGGCATGTGGCTAACTTAAAGTAATCTAAACATCACTAAATTTATGAGTATATTCGAAGCCAAGAGTGTATACATTATTAGCTACGCTGCAAACACAAATTGTGTCATATTTCTAAATAGTTTTCTCTGAAATAATTAGATGCAATTCTTAGCTATGCATGCTTAAGCCCCAAACCTAAAATAAATCTGGATTAACCAACTTTACTTATCCAAAACTAACCTGCACTTACTGAAACTTCAAATAAATAGTTGTGTTTGTATATTTTTATTTCCAAATTAATTTAAAGAATTTTGATCTCTTGGTATGACGACAAAACAGAAAAAGATTTTTATAATGCATTTTTTGGTACTAAAGAAATCTTAAAATAACACATAGACACAATCAACAAAATTTCTTTCCATACAAATTTTGTTTCTGATCTTTTAAGTACTAGAAAATATACCTACAAATGTTTTAGTAATTTTTAAAAGGCTTCGGTGTTGCTAAGATCAGAACGCATAATATACATCTTACAATTCAATTTCGTCCAAATGAAAATAATAAATTAAAGGGCAATTAAAATCTGACAGATTGAACATTTTATTTTAATTAATTCAAAATTTACATTCTCTCTACCATTAACCAATAACTACAAAGTCATAGTCTGGCAGCCAGGGGGTTTTACGTCCACAAGATCAAAAACTGTCATTTGGATTACTAACATGAATTTACATGCAATCCACGTTAAAATTAACTTTCAATAATATACGCCTTTTAAATCAACTCAATCGATTTTTCAAACATGTTCGAAAATGTCGAGAAAAAATTCTTACCCGGGCGAAGCCACGTAAAACAGATAGTAAAAAAATTATTGTTTAATGCTTATTTGAAAACTTAACTGTTTCATGTGTGTCAGAATTAATCGTTTGATAATTAAATAATAATTTATAGAATTAATATAATCATAATAATTACTAGATTTTTTTCTACTTTACCTCAACTCTCAGGGATAAAGATTACTATTTTATGACAGGTATTTTTAGGGAAACTTAAACATATGTGATAACTACGACAATGCTCGATGAGCTTATTTTAGATTTTAAATAGTAAGACAAATTGATAGCAAAATAGCAAATTTTGATTAAACAATTCCATGGTTCAAAATAAAGATGTATTTTAAAGTAGCCATTGGAAGTTACAGCTCCTCGCGCGCAACCAATTCGCGCACGCGGCCAAGCACACACTTAAATGACTGTATCGTAGCAAAAAATGGGTTAGGCATGTTCAGCAAGTCGCAAAATAATTGTATAGAACCAGAAGAAACTGTTATCAACAATGAAATACCAATCGAATTTTAGCACTAAATACCTATAAACAAATTACTCACACAGCATTTTTTCAATGAAAATTTCAAGTTTAAACTAATGTAATTTTGTTATAAACTATAAAAACGTCGCTTATAAAGTTTCATTTTGAAGCTGGTAACTCCAGATTTCAAATGAATGTTTGCAGAGCTTATTTCGATGATTTAAAGCCAAGATATAAGTGAAAAGGCTTGAACATCTCACAATTTTCCATTTTTTTGACAATAATTTTATAATAAGTTTAGTTCTAATTAATATTTTTTGATAAGCCTTGAACAAGGTTATTTGTTTTCAATACAGTTATCTATACGCATTGGTTTTATATTGATACCTATCATGGATATTTTTTACGGCGCCGTTAATAACAAGGTATTTGACCACTTCACGAAACAACAAGTTTCATCTTTAGATTCAGTGGGAAAAAATACCTTGAAACATTTACTTGATCTTGGGGGCCCAAAAGGGCCACAAGGAGCCCCCTGGCTGCCGGGCTATTAATTTTTTAGTAATCTTGGTCCTACCAAAATCATCAGTTGATCAATCAATGATCCTTCTTTTTTAATTACAATTGCATTAAACTTTTTAAAGAATGTGTTAAGTTTAGAGAATAATCTACAATTTTGGTTAAAATTTTTATTACAATTAAATATTTAGGATTTTAAGATTCAGGATACCCTCGTACTTTATATTTAGCACAGAATCAATAAATTCTTAATGCGATTAAACCTAATCTAGAGCGAATATTTATTATTCTCATCCCCTGTTTCCACCACTGCTGTCATTTTGTTTACTATTTTCACCAGGATCATCACTGTCATTTACAGGTTTTCTTGATTGATAAGTCTGACTTTTTTATTCAAGTTCTTTAGTATATTATGGGACCCTATATTAGATGTCGCTCGCGCGTCATTCAAACTGTCAGTTTGTCAACGCCTTTTAGTTCTTAAACCACACTACGTTCTGTAAAATGATGATAAAGCCAGTGTTAATAAAAAGAAACAATAAACAGAAAGTCAGGAATTTTTTCGCATATGCTAGATATTGTTATTTTTTTTAAATAAAATGCTTTTGTCATCATGAATACAAATAGGCGGGTCCTGTTTTTAATTTTTTTAAACAAATAAATTGAAGTAAGAAAATATTCAAACATATTATTAATAATATTTGTCGAAGAGCACTAGTCAACCAGAATCCAATCCAAATCCAAAAATAAAAGAATTTTTTTAGTCTGATTTTTCAATTTGCTGTCAAAATTTTTCAGTCATTATCTCTGTTGTCATCCAAACTTTCTACCATTCTAATGGTAATTTTTCTATATATGATCCTTTAAAACATCGCGGATTTTTACTTTTTCCTGTAAATAATGGGCTTTCCTCCTCACTTTTCATGCTACTACACAAAAGAACTGTCACTCGTTGCTTAGCTCATTTTCTTCCAGCGCATGTATCACTCATTGATGCAAAAGGTTGGTTTGCATTGCCACATGTAAAGTTCTGTTTCGTCTGCATTAAAAATATCTTTAGGGTCATAATCCTTAACGATTGATCTAAGTTTAGTTAACCAATCTTGAACACTTACTTCCCCGACAGACTCACCACAAATTGTTTTAAAACTGATATTATGCCTTTTGCAAAACCTATCTAACCAGCAATTTGATACCTCAAAGTCACAGTTTTCTGACACTTACATAGCTTTCTTCTTAATTAATGGTCTGGATATAGAAACGTTTCTGTTTCTAACTCTGAAAAACCAATAATTAACCATTTGGTCAATCGCCAGTCTTTCTGTTTTTGGAAACTTCCGTTTTTAATCTGCATGAAATCCCCGGTCTTCAAAAAGATTTTCAATTAGATTTTACTTTTTAGAATATCATACACTTATGTTCTTCCAACACCAAACTTTTCCGCTAATTTTCGTGCGCTAGTACTATATAAAGATAAACGTTTACGTTTCAGAGACATGTTGGCTATTGTTAAACTTTTAACTGAATAAATTATAAATTATAAATATATACAAACATTTGAACAAACTTCCTAAAAACTCATTTATACAATTGGATTTCAACTATTACTTTGGTAATTCCAATAATAAAAGTACCCATTGTGTGCGGTTTATGGCCGGTATTAAGTGTGAAATATTTACTTGAAATTCGCGGATTTTCGTGACCGTGGCCGTTTTTGCAAGTTTCCAGTATTGGCAGGTCTTCTGTTTTGAAAGATATATAAGATTCATTTTAAGAAACCCCAAACCGTTTAGACGTGTAACCGCTTTTGAGGAGTGGCCGAAATGAGAAGTTTTACTGCGATAAAAAATATCTTCAAAAAAATAAAGACTAATGGCATAACATTGTCTAAGCCTAATAGATGCAACATTTTTATTTAAAAATCAAAGATCTACCTAATTTCCTTGAAAGGTTATCAGCTTCTTTAATAGGTCCTTTCAAAATGCATTTTTAAACTAATTAGCGTAAATTTGGAACCTACAGGCTTATATTGTTATTTCAAAGTAAAAGGTTTATTTTTCCATTCTTTAGCTTGGGAATGTAGAAGTTATCACCCATTTTACATACTAGATTTAAGATATATTTACACCATTTCGTATTGCGTGGTAAATAGCTACAGCGTAGAAGCGGTACGGCGTATATGAACCACATTTAATATTGTCGTTGACTTTGAAATGCTTCACTCAATTTTCAACGATGAAAATATATCTCAAAGTAGAAAAAAATTATTTAATTAGGTATAAAATTAAATATATTAGCACATTGTACTTCTGTGCAATCGTAATTCAAGTAACGAATTTTTTTCGTTAATTACTAATTAATTCAAGTGCTGTGCGCAATAAAAACGGACCTTCATGCAATATGCAATAGGAAGGTTGTTAAATTCTTCAATGACCATGAACACATTGAAGCCTCAAACGGCATTAAAACATTAATTACCGAGCGGTTTTCCTTTTTCTTTCCTTTACTAACGTTGCAATAAAAATGTTCAGTCTGCACTAAGTTTAAATTTTAAATCACCTGAAACAATTTTTATCGCCCGCTTATATTTTATGTAATTCCTCTGGTATAATGGATAATTATGGAGAATAATTGCTAACCTAAACAAGAGAAACATTTTATACCGCTTCTAGAAATTACTGATGCATATTTCAGATTGGCTTGCCGTAGGTAGCACCAAATTATTCATTCAGGATATCTTTTTAGATAAAGTAAAACAAATCATGCTAATTGTGCAGTAAAATTATACAATATCTATTACTAACAACTAAGTAGAATTTCCATTTAAATTTTGCAGTAGAATTTTGCACCTAGCTTAATATAATTGAATACTGGTATTGTAGGAGAATCCATTTTGGTTTATTTCGGAAAAGGTCGAAAGTCATACATACTGAGTTTTAAATATAACTGAAAAAATAACCAAAAATATTTGTTTAAATATCAGATGTAGTTTAAACTTCTGCTACTTTTAATATTCCATTCTAAAAAACTCACACAAATATTTCTCAAAATTCGTGAAAAGGGGAACATCCAACAATAACCTTGATTTTGTCCTTGAGACTGGTCTTCAAGATCATTTAAAGGTCAAGTTAAGAATCTTCATTTAACGGAAGGTCGGGCAACGCTGGAACAAAACTCCAAAAAATTCGGAAATTGACAGGTAGCCCCGGACATACAAATTAACGATGACTCAACCGTTCTTTGGGTTTGCAGACGTCACAATAATAGTAAGACTATGAGGAATCAATATCTTTATATTTATGACATTGTATCTAGTCTTCTTCGAAGGTTTTGCCGCAAATAATGCACTCTGTTTCACAGTCCCTTGTAAATTTACTAAGTGAAGCTAGATTTTTCTCCACCGATGCGTTTTTAAGGAATGAAGATGTGAGAATCTATCTTATGTTTTTCGTGAACGTGTTCGAAGACGTTTGTTAGAAGCGTTAAGAAGAGGCGACAACTGTTTTAGCAATTGATCTGCAAAATTATGTTGGTAGTGGCTTGTTGATAGCTGGGAAGTTACATCAATGGATGTCTGAGAGGCAGAAGTTTCACTGGTTTTTGGGCGCGATTTGACACTGAAAGATGGCTGCTGGTAGTGACTAGTTGTCAGCTGGGACTATGCATCAGTAGATGACTGAGGATTAGAAGTGTCACTAGCTGATAAGCATGCATAGGACAGGAAAATAGCTGCTGATGGTGGCTAATTGATGACTGGGATGTTACATGAGTAGTAGTTGTATTGTGTGGTCGATTTTCAGTCAAGACTTGATCCTGTTCAATGTTAGTCATCTCAGATGGCAAAAAATCTAATTCGCTGAAAATATCCCGATTAAAAGGATATATTCCTGAGCATATGAACTCACTCTACGCTATTTCCAATCTAGCTGTCTTCGCAAAAACCAAATGACTAAAGCAGCGATATTATAGTCACCGATTCTAGTACCTGGATTTCGTTTCATTCATACTGCGCGTTCT
This sequence comes from Diaprepes abbreviatus, assembly GCA_034092305.1. NCBI lineage: Eukaryota > Metazoa > Arthropoda > Insecta > Coleoptera > Curculionidae > Diaprepes > Diaprepes abbreviatus. The sequence goes on from JASJET010000068.1 coordinate 11,568,917, forward strand.
GAAGCAAATGCAACCGTGAATGGCTTAAAAAATGCCTTGTCGGGCAGCTGCAGTTTATGTGTCGTGTATGCAGGAGTGCTGAGCATGTAGAGATTATTAGCACGATCATACTCTATCACTTCTAACTCTTTGGGGCTTCCATATATATCTTCAATCAATAGGACAAGATTCCCCTTCGACAGCTCCACATATTGTTTAAAAGGTTGTAACCACATTAAAAATATCTCACTATTCATCCAGCTAAATTCATGTGGAACAGCAATAGTTTCAGATGTGGCTCCAATCATCAAACGATTATTTTTGTCCATCCTATTCCTCGAGAAAATAAAAAGGGGAGGTATAAAATGGCCGATTACAATCATAGCAAATGTTAACGTGATGTTGCTTCTCTTTTACTGGTAGTCAACTTCCCAACTTGTTTTTTTTTTCTTTAGTAGAAATAACTTTCTCGTTTTTATCAACTGTGGAGACTCCAGTTTCATCAGCATTGTAAATTTTAGAGGCAGGGAATTTATGTTTCTCCAGTAACTGGTAGAGCTGATCATAGAACCGATCAACTTGGGGTTTGTTGAACCCAACAGTACTAACGATGCTGTTCTGAGTGCAATATCTGAATATTTCTTTATCAAGCTGTAGTGTAAGTCCTCTTCGGCCATTTTCGTCACTTCCTTAAATTTGTGTGGTATTTTTAAGCTCTCAATGAATTGAAATGTTAATTTGAAAAACTCACTTCGATTTAACAAGATCAGGCGATCATCAAGATTCATTACATGGTTATATAATTGCTGAAAATAGACTTCTCAGAATGTATTTTCAAATCTTACCAGTTTTGGCTGTAAATTAACCTCTTATTCACTGTTAAGAGCTTTCATCCCATTCTGAAGAGTACTTCTCGACAGAGCATACATATCAGCTATATCTTTCTTCCCTGAGCCTCTTTTATACTAATTCCTTCCCAATTTCCTCTTTGAGTAACCCTTTCTTTGAATTTTGTCATTTTTTCGAATGATCTGCAAGATAAATAACATTATATACTCTACTTAGAATATTAGATCTACACAGTAAAAAAAGTAGATTACATTGTTAACAAATAAACTTCCTGTTCACCCCAGAAGTGTCCGAGGATACCCGACGAAATTGTGTTCAGTAAAAGCCGGCCGACTGGGGACAATAATTAACCTGACATGCTATCTACAACAATAATTGTTCAAAACATTAAGTAAATAATGATAAAGTACTTATATGTATTTACATAAACTGTATTCAAAAAGTAAACGGCGCGCGTAAAAAACTTTAGTAAAAAAACTATTGTCACTTGTTGTCCGCTCCGTGATAACGCCACCACAGCAACAAATATTCAACTACGTGGTGCTGCTAATGTTTTTAGGTGTACAGTATATGTCTATGTGTGCCTGATTACTTGCAACCGTCAGTGGCCGAGGCTACCCGCCGTCAGGAGCTACCCGAGTTCCCCCTATTACAGAAATGGAAAAACCATATTTACGCGTCGTTAAGTGGTGCACACAGATTTTGAAAATATCCTTTTTTTATAAGGAGTTTTATGATGAACCTAAAAGCAGGAGTGAATTTAAATTGGAAAAAAAGAAAAGGTACTCCTCCGTTTGCAAAAAGTTGCTTTGATTCTATACACAAGAAAAAATGTTCTCCTCTGTTCTTTTAATACTGTAGTTGTTTCTTTAATCTTTAAATATTTCTGACTACACTGGTAGGGTAAAATTAGTAAAATAGTTTACTACTTAGAATCAAGGCAGAAATCAATTATAAACTGTTTTGTAATTTCAACGTTTGTTGTCTTTGCAGGAGATTTCTAACTATAATTGGTAATCCTAATTAATACTTGATAGATGAAGCAAATATTGTTTTTACTAATGATCTGCTACTGCGAAATGCATTTTGTAATTAAACATCTTGTTCTCTAGAAGTTTATCTTCTGTAAACATTGTATTATACGTTCTTACATCCACTTTAAATTCGAATTAAAAATTTGATGTACGCGTACACATTTTCAGTTATCATTTATTTTCAAAAGAATTTGTCCAAATATTGGGAATTGTTTTACTCAGTAAATGATTAATATTGACAGCTTTTTCCATTTATATGTCAAATTTCATTATTGTTTTGAATGATTTGCAATAATAAATGTGCAAAAATATGTAAAATAAAGCTGGAAGCTCCATCTCAAGCAATAAATATTGAATTACTGAATTTGAACATGAACTAGATCAGAACACCGACGATTCTCTTAACCAAACATTGTCTCCTGGAAAAATATATGCGCATCCTGGGAATCTATAAAGAACAACCTACGAGCAAAGTACTCATATAGAGGAGAACAGACTTCATGGTGGATATTAACCTTCTGAAAGCTAGAGCTAGACCTCTTGTCTTGAACCAATTTACAAGAGAAAATTGATTAAGCCCAAGAAGCTGCCTAGTCAAGGAAAATGAATATAAATAACACTATCATTTGAGAGCTTCATTCATGAAAATCAGACAATCATTGCAAAGTTATCAAAGAATATGCACACAAACAAACTCGCTAATCCCACGCCTTGCTTAGTCGCATGAAAATATAAATTCTTCAGCAACAAAAATATAACCTCTTTTAATCTTCCGAAATGTTTTCCTGTTAAAAATATTCTTACTTAATTCAGTTTACCGAATTAATTAACAAATTTTAGATGTTGAATCAACTAATAAAATCAAAAGTAAAATTAAATTTTTAGTCCGTTTATGGACATTTCATTCAAAAAGTTTTACATTAAATTCCTTTTCGTTAAACGAACAATTGCCTCCCGGTTCTCCAGGGTCAGAAAAAACGTCTTTTAGTATAAGTAAACTTTACTTTAGAATCAATATATAAAATATAGAAACTTTTCAAGAAATAGCCATAGTATTACTTTTAAAATTTTATTTACAACATATCTTTTTAAATAATTCTATTTTTTATATTATTTTAGACATAATCAAGTAGAACAACATAAAAGATTTATATATATATATATATATATATATATATATATATATATATATATATATATATATATATATATATATATATATATATAATTTATCCTTGACTAAAAAGCACCGAAGTAAAAACTATTTTATTATTCCTATAGTCAAGTGGATTTACAAACATCACTTTCCGTAAATTCAGATTTAGACTGCTGACTTGCCGTAAAAAAGAAATAAACCAGAATAGGCTTAGCTTCAGCCTGAATGCTAGGATGGGCAGGATACTAGGTAATGACGAAGCCAATTTCTTGGACCTTAAACCCTCTGGAATATATCATATTATAAAAACTTGAAAAAAGAGTTTTTCTGGAAAATACCAAAAAAATTGGCTATATTTTTATTTGAGCAATGTCACAAGAAAATGTAATTGCGAATATTTTATTCATGTAAGCCTTTTTCAAATATTTAATAATGGTCTGTTACTTAGAGATGATAGTAAATGGGTAACAGTTTGTATTGGAGCCACTAGGAGTGTAATACCACCACCAATGGACTACTTCCACAAAAAATTTACACACTAACTGAAACATATATTAGTTTTTTATTTACATGATGGTCATAAACTAATTTTTTATAAATATACAAAGCGTCTCATAAGTAATTGTACATGGAGCGAAATGATTATTTTTTGCATATTATTATTATTTATTTTAATTTAATTCAATGATATTTCAATTTAAATAAATCATATTTTCTTAAATAATTGTTGAACGTTTACCATGGTTATAACATCATAAATTAAAAATATTTAGAAATACAAAATTTAGTTATTTAATTGGCTTCAAATTATTCTGCAAGTCAGACATTTCAACACATTTAAAAAAAAAGTCCGAGAAAAACATGAACATAAAGCCCTACGTTGGGCGCCATCCTATTTTTAACAGTTAGTACAACCATTATTAAGTTTACGGTAGATGTGCGGAGGCTAAAAGGTTATGGTTCTAATACTAATGATTCAAACTATATTTTTTGTAGGGGGCGCTACCTAATTTTGTAAGGGTAAAAAGCTTACCGAATAGTATCTGACTGGAATCGAAAGCTAAATTAATATAAAAAAAAAAAGAAATTGGGACTTCTATTTTCAGTTTTGCAAGAAAATTACAAATTAAAAAACACTGAACCCATGGTTCTATGGACAACAGGAGCTACATAAGCCAGAAAAGATATGTGTTCTTTATCTACATGATGCACAAGTTCAATAGAACTATAGAACTCTATGATTTTAGTTTATTAGACTTATAAGAATTTTGCCATTTTCACCCTTGTTTCTTGTGGTTGTAATTTTAACGCCAAGAATTTTAGATGACGCCAAGCGACTATTTGACATTATTTTTAAATTGCTGCAATTTATCTATAAAATTATGTAACAAATTAATCAAATACCTTACCTGTAACAAAAAACACACATATTGAATTTAAAAAAATGGAAAGCAAGTAAAATTTGGGCTAAAATTATAACATAAAGCTGATACTTGCCATTACAAAACAAGGTTATGGATGAAATGAGCGAATCCTTGGGTATATCCTTAAAAAATTGCTATTCCGATTATAGTTTTGTTTCCCTTTCATATTGGGATATTTAAAAAACCTTATGTGATGCATTCGATTCAGTGTACATGCTGTATTGGAGACCAATTCATATAGACCTTGTCATAGTAATGCCCCTGTTGTTAAGAGCATATAACTAACGAACTATTTGCGACCACCTAAAATGTACGGATGTTTCGTCCCGATACCGGTGGTGGACTCATCAGTGGGATCCACCGGTATCTTGCCCAGACATCCGTGTACTTTCCACAAACTTGAACATCTATTTAAGTCCAGTTTTGCCGATGGTAAGATGTTGGTTCCACAACATGCCCCCCCCTAAGGCATTTCCTTTCCGGCTTTAACTGTCGAACAGTCCAAGCCGTTAGAAAGCACAGGCCTAAAAAAGAAATGGAACCGACATCCTAGGTGGTCTTTCCAAAGTAGGGTACATGCTTTAGCACAAAGCCAACACTCGACGGTCTTCCATCTCGTCGTCCCTGCTCGGGCGCCATGTCGTAGTAATGCCCCTGATGTTAAGGGCATATAACTAACGATCTATTTGCGACCACCTAAAATTTACGATTGTTTCGACCCGATACCGGTGGTGGACTCATCAGTGGGATCCACCGGTATCTTTCCTAGACATCCTTGTACTTTCCACAAACTTGAACATCTATTTAAGTCCAGTTTTGCCGGAAAGCGGTGGTAAGATGTTGGTTCCACAACAACCTATAAGAAAAAGAGCCCCAATTTATATAATAAAATAATATTTTATTGTTTTTCTTATGAAAACACGGCCTGGCAATAAAAGTTTCCATTTTCATTATAAAAATTACCTCCAAAAATCACCCATGACCCCATCGAAGGATACTATTTTGTCGAAATTAATAAAAAAACTGTTTTGTCAGTTAATATAAACAATCAATATGGATTAAATATGTATATTTGTTGTTTTAGTCTTTGATAAATTGAATGTATACGGTTCAATATTAATGAAGGCGAACGAGCTTCTAGACATAGAACACACACATTTTTTCATTATAATCTTAACAAAAAAAAATCAAATTAAAAATTGAATAATTGCTAAAAGAAATATTCTGGCACCAATGACAAATATCCAGTTTAAAAAACAATAAATTTGACGCCACTGCTTTTTTCATGCCATCATTAATTATAGCTTTCGCCAGCATCGAGGAAAACATAGCCAGGATTTATTCTGTTATTTTCTACTTTAACGCCCTCTAACCTCTGCTCACTAGTCCTGTTTAGCAAAATCCCACCCTAAGCCATCTATAAATTCATTCATTCACGGTTTGTGGACATCTCTTACCTTTTGAGCCTATTACCAAGCGTTTTTCATACCAAGGGAAAAGGGGCGACGCAATGTCGACGTCCGCAGCATTGGTGTAATCTTGATCGTGCTGTTTACATGTGTTTTAGGGATGTTGCAGTTATGTGAAAGGGTTCTTTCTTGTTTACCTTTTAATTAATGGAAATGTGTCCTAGGCTGTAATCTTCACACTTGCCAATTTTCTAAAAATTTATAAATATACTAGTACAATTTTTAGCTAAAAGCAGAAAAATGCATTTAAAATTATTTTTTTTAGATAATCAAATCAATTTAATACGAGGTGTTAATAAGCAAGCTACTTGCAAATTTCAAAAAACAGAGAATTTAAAAAATGGTCTGTCAATTAATAAAAAAGAGCTGAATAGTCTTAAACTATTTTAATGAGTTCTATGTTTGCTACTTAAATTAATCGAAGGAACTCTTTCAAGATGGCACGTAAATGACGGAACATCTGAAGACAATTTTAGTGAATTTATTAGATATGCAATATTCAACGCGAAATTCACCTGTGTTAGAGATGAATTTATTATTTTTATTCTCACAAATCCAATTTAAATTTGGCTTACTAATTGAAAACTAAATACTTCGCCAAATGGTCACAGATACCGACGCGCCTAAAATAAAATTCTCTCTCTCTCACATTTATATTAAAGAAACTATCTCAGTGCTTTACCAATTGAAAAAACCTTATCCTATAGCAGCAGACGTACTCAGATTGTTTGAAATGCTGGGAGATGGCGCTGCTTACATTAAACTTTATATTTTATCTAACATAAGTTGTTTAAAGGATTGGATTTTTCGATGTTCATATGCCTACTCTGTGCTGATAAAAACTAATAAGTTCGAAACCGATCTACCATTGGCGGTGCACTGCCATGGGAGAGGTTTCCGCCCTTTCCTATTATTCATGCAATTTGAGTGTTTTGTCTCTAACCGTGTTAAAACAGAGTACCTTAGCCCCAGAGCCTTTATAGCATAAGGTTTTTTCAGTTGGTTGAGAACTAAAGTATTTTCTCCATTATAAATGTATTTATACATTTTCAGTCTATTTCTATCTTTTGTCTTCGCAAAAACGTAATGAGAAAGTTCAAATTCACGAGGTAAGGTGGTGACAAGGGCAATAGCTCTCGCGTGGCATTTTTTAAAAGTACTGGATACTTTTCATGTAAATCCCTAGAAAGTAATAATGGAAATTTTGGCCTCAATTAATTATCTGGAAATACTTCAACCAAGGTGTAAATGCTATATTCGGTCTACTCCATTGACAGCTACGTCAAATTTAGCAGCAAACTACACCAATTATATACCTCAAGTTGACATGAGTAAACAGAAGGAAAGCTGCCGCTAGGAAGACCAAGGATGAGGTGGAGAGTAACGTTGCAGCAGACTTACAAACCCTAAATGTCGAACGCGCGGAGGAACTGATGATGGATCGCAGCAAGTGGAGGCAGATTGTGAAGTCAGCAAGGACCCACCCGGGTTGTAATGCTAGGGAGAGAGGGAGAGAGAGACATGAGCAATGACAACTACTGCGTCGAGCTACAACGTAAATACCGAGGATATGCAACCACATCTCTTAAACAAACTTCAACAATTCGACGATGAAATAAAACAAAGAATGAATTCACCATTTTATGTCCATTTACCATAATGTTATAAGACAATGTTTGTTGTGTTGGCCACATTTTAATGATTTTCTCAGTATTTTGGTGTTGTTACTGAAAATGCCAACGGTTGTTTTCCCACTGGTTTCGAGAACCAGTTGGCCAAAGCATATGAATTTCTTAATGTGTATAAATAAAATAGCCACAGCTATATAACTTCCGATTCATATGTCCTCTCAGAGCTATGATGTCGGCTGTACCCAATTGAAAATGTCAGCATCATTTAGGAATGGGAAATACCTTTTAATAACATCCTGACGAATCAATCAGTTGATTTTCATAAAGAAAGTCTTCAGCAAATAAAGAACGAAAGCTTTCACGGCTTTAGTCTAGTTGAAAATCATGGTACTTGGGATTAGACCGTGTCAAATTGGAATTATTTTCCGATGTTTCACCTAGGATTGCACGAGGAATCTTCAGGGATATTTACTCCATGAAATTAAAACACTGAATGAGTATCGAGGAGCAACAGCCCGGTGATCCAGCATTACAATCGATTTCCAATTATGATGTAGACTGTAACCTGCATCTCTATTAATATTATTTGCATATTTACAAATTTCGATTGATTCTCCAATCTTACGTTTAAAGAAACCAGACACTGATGCTAGCACCTTAGTTTTTTTACATTAAATGTGTGACCTGAGCAATGCTGGTGTTTAGCTACTGCATATTGTACAATTTGTTTCTTTTTTATACATCTTTCTTAAGCCTAGTGGATATAAACCGTCCTGTTTCACCTACATACTCTTTACCACAGGAGCAAGATATCTTGTAAACGCCTTCTGTTTGAAATGGAATTGCGTCATTTGGAGACTACAAACATTGTCCAAATTTTTGACATGTGTTGAAATTTGTCCAATGTTTGATTTTCGGAGCAATCTGGCAATCTTGTCAGTAGTTGTGTGTATGTAACGTAAGAGAACACTGTCCATAGGAGGTACATTTAGAGCATTTTGTTGAGGAGTTGGGTTTTTATATTTTTTAATAGAACGTCTTATATCTTCAGCTCAATATCTGTTACCTCTCAGAGCATTAGTTAATGTTTCTGTTTCTGATTCCAGTGATTATTCGTCACATATTGAAAGTGCTCTATCTACCGAAGAGTTTATGACAGATTGTTTTTTAGAAGGATATTGGTGTCACGTTGCATTGAGATATCGATTTGTATGTGTTGGTTTTCTATTTACAGAATGTCCTAATTTGCAATTCTCTTTTCGTTGTACTAGTTCATCAAGAAAGGGAAGGGCACCATTTGATTCAGTTTCCATAGTGCTAGGGTGTTCTTGATTTAAATAATCCAGGATATTATGGGGGTTATCTGCACCATGCGACCAAACTACAAACGTATCATCTACATATCTGCACCAAAATTTAGGTTTTAGAGGAGCAGAAAACAAAGCGTTTTCTTCGAAAGCTTCCATCAAAATTTTAGCTACTATAGGTGATAGCGGAGATCCCATGACCGCTCCCGAAATCTGGAAATCAGACATGCTTTAATTAATTCTACTGGTGGAGTCCATGTTATTATCCGATATTATGGAAACTGAATCATCTATAGGAACCTTTGTGTACAGAGATTCTACATTCAAAGTCTTTAGCAACTAAAAAAGTTGAGGCAGATCGCCAATATTCCCCTTTTCGTTACAGAGAAATTATCTTATCTTTGTTATGAAAAATGTTCATATCTCCACCCTATTATAACAAATTCGTCTTATTGATATAAGCTCAGATTTTATTGTGAGTACAACTAATTGCTAGAACACCTCATCGTGGAACATAATATTCCATTTGGAAAATGCTGACTTAATTAACCTCTTTAAACAATTTTCCAGTAACTTTAAATTTTGGAAAAAAGGAAAGTTAAGTTATTTTAATATTTTTGTACATTTTTACAGTGTCGTTTACGAAATCCTGAAACTTTATTACCAGGGATTAGGTCTATCCAGGATTTCTCTTGTTGCGGTAACAAGGTTATTGTTCCGGAAAGTAGGTACCACTTATTAAACCTACTCTGAAAGAGAAATTCCTTTTCCAAACAATTTAAATTAAATTAATGTATTTCGAAAAACGTTTCTTTTACCCATTTCAATCGAACGGTTTTTAACTTTATATAAGTTTGAAAAGGAACATATGGTACTTTAAATTAATCAAGGCTTTATAACCCTTTTTCGGTTAACGCATTTGGTAAAATCGTTGAATAATAAGCACAATTTATTTCTGTCCATATAAATTGCTGAATTCACTCAAAATCGTTACCGTCTGAATGTATAGATGATTTTTCAGATTGTCCCTATTACATACGTTTGGATTTGAAGCAAATTATATCAAAAAACAAAAATAACAGATGACAAAGAAAATAATAAAATTGGGGTTGTCAGAATAAAAAATTGATCAGAATTTATTACTTATGTTTCCTTCTATTGTATATTCGTATCGAAATAGTAATTTCGTTAAAAAAAATCACAAACCCCCACTTTCATATATTCTATATATATATATATATATATATATATATATATATATATATATATATATATATATATATATATATATTACGTCTTCAAAAATGCAACTAAATGTGTTAAAACAAATGTCTTATTTAGTCATCCTATTCACGAAATATAAGCCTCCAAGAATATTTACAATTGTTGCCCTAGTTTGGAAGTGTGACTTTTGGTGAATGCGCCGGGCAAGACATTGGGTAACTCAAATATAAATTATGTTCCTTATTTAAAAGCGTAGATCGTGTGGGGTTCCTTGATATGAAAAAAATAAATATAAATAGGTATCAGATAATTAAATAATTTTGAAAAGTCAAAATTAGTTTTGTTTGTTTGTTTATAATTGTTAATATATGAGGTATTGGTCTCCGGCCCATGCTATTTTGTTTCAAATATAATGATAAAGGCAATAAATGCTTTCAAAAATGGAAAAACTTGATTAGAAGATAGAATATTGCAACGTTAGTGCAAAATTAGTATATATAATAGCATCAGTATTTAGCGCTCCAACAAAATCCAGTGTAACTCAGTCCCTAATTAAAATTTGTCATCGTATGATGGCTCATTTTAAATGCAAAACTTACTCTAAGACAATATGCTATCGCGATGATTGTTAGGCAATAATAAACTGAAATGAAAATTCTAAATTTAATGTTTTTTTGTCATAAAGATCTTTCTAATTTTGTTAAAAATATTGATTAGAAACGGAGTTATCTTGATAAAATCACTAATTACTTTTTAAAAAACAATTTATTTATTTTAACACAACTTTATTGTGACAATTTAACAATTAAGTTTTTTTAAATATCAATTTTCAAACTAGCATTAAAACGACTGGCAACTGAACTTTAAGTGTTATAATTATGTCGTTAACATGTATTTATATGGACAATACCGCAGGGTCAGCTTTGGTTCACATAGTCTAAGACACGTTTCGTAAACTTGCTGAATCTGCTTTTTTGAAATCATTCGGGTCGATACACTGAAAATAGTTGCATTAGGTATAAGGTTCAAAATTTTGCCGAGAGACTAAAAATTTATGAAAAATTGGGGCTTACTATTTAGGAAATGAAAGTTGAGTATAGCACAACTTCTTTTGAATCACTGTGTATGATTTAATGTATTGGAAAAATATGTATCAAAAAAAACCAAGCCAAAATGTGCGAAAAATTTTTCAAAAAACTCAGCGTTTATTAAATAATGAATTTATTTCATATATATTATATATGTATACATATATAGACATAGATATGTTATATATATATATATATATATATATATATATATATATATATATATATATATATATACGTATATATATGAACTATTGAAATGGCAAAAAACCACAAATATTTTAAATTTCGAATTATCTCAGTTTGCTGGTTATTCTTCAAAAATTATTTTCGATTGCATATTTTCTGAGGATAAGGTAAATCTTATATTTTACTGTGCCTCCTGTCGTATTCTGCTAAGGTCCCTGTACCCAGCGAGAAATACGAACAAACTGTAAAGTAAAAATTTGGGGTGTTTCGTCCCGGTGCCAGCCTTAGGACTCCTCAGTGGGTTTCGACTGACACCTTCCGAGACACCCGTTGTTGTACTATATAATTTTTGATTCTACTATTTGAATTTAAACTGTGGCGGGAATTATCGGTGAGATGTAGTTTACACAACACCCCCGCCTCTAGACAATCAACCTTCCTTGAAAATTGGAGATTTGTACTCCAGATCCCGATTACAAGGAAGGCTTGATTGTTATTGGGCCTGAGAACTGCGGGGACTAACACCCCGTTGCGGATTCGGTGCGGCTAAGCACCCATGCTACTTGACGCCACAAGTGCACGTTCCCATGTCCGGGGATGCCATGTCGTATTCTGCTTAGGTCCCTGTACCCAGCGAGAAATACGAACAAACTGTAAAGTAAAAATTTGGGGTGTTTCGTCCCGGTGCCAGCCTTAGGACTCCTCAGTGGGTTTCGACTGACACCTTCCCAGACACCCGTTGTTGTACTATATAATTTTTGATTCTACTATTTGAATTTAAACTGTGGCGGGAATTATCGGTGAGATGTAGTTTACACAACTCTCCGTTTTAAAGATGTTAAAATATAACAGCACCTGACACTGAACAAAAATATATCTAAAATTTAATATCCAACATTTTAAAATAAATTTTAATAAAAACTTAAAAATTAAAATAATTAATAATAATAATAATATATTTTTTAAATGCTTATTATACTAATAGCCATTTTATGATAATATCCTCATTTTATCACTTAAATGTTACGATGGGGACTAAACATAAATCGCAATTTTTAGATATCACTTTAGGGAAATAAAAACCGTAACAATCGTAATTTATATACTACGCTTGCTTTTATTTTTACAGTAACAAAGGTTCTGCTACACACCTGCTTTTCGATGATTCGCTGCGACAACTTAAAGAAAAATAATTGTAATGCAAAACGCATGGTAATAATAAAGTAAAACCGACATGTAGTTGTTTCTGTTAATGCCACAGTTGTTTCATACTTTTATTAAAAGAAACCTTTGTAATTAAACGGCAAAATAACGATTATAACAAAGGGGAAAAAATTATGAAAAACGAAAAATAGTCTCCTACATTAAAGGAAAAAATCTATTTTTTTTTCTTTAAAGTAGTTCATCTAAATGAAATGAAAGTATGATGAATAAACCACAGTTATTATTTAAGCAATAAGTTTTATTTTCAGTAAGCGATAATTCTACGTATTTGACAAGGTTATTTTTAAAGTATAAAATAAATTTATATTCATAATATTTTGGAAAATCACTTAACTTGAGGCCAATAGTCATGTCAAGATTGTAAAAATGATCCTTATACTGTCACTGTTTTACCATCTTACAGATATGACAGCTTTAATGGTGCCTTTGAAGTTAAAAGGTCCATTTTTGGTGACCTAGCTTGCTTCGCGACCCTCTATTACACTGGAAAAGGTTGTAAATTAGAAAAAATACCGCGATTATATTTATGGTAATTGTAGGGACGATCGTGAGGGTAATTTTAACCCCTTTGAAATGCAATTTCAGAAAAAAAAATATATTATTTTTTAGTATACTCCAATAAATGACACAAATGAGAGAAATTTATGACGGTATATCTTCTATTTTTATCCCACACACAAGTTAACGAAATTTTGCTTTGACTAGAAGACCTTTTGTCGCATTTGTAAGATAAAATAATTTGTTATATTGTGTTAAAGGTTAAATAAGATGTAAAAAAGGAAGCTAAATACTCAAAATATGGTTAGAAAATTAGCCCTTAAGATTCCAAATAACTAAAATTTTTAAATTTATAAATAATAGAACTCTTCGAATATATTTTCAATTCTACGCACTTCTAAAACAAAAGCCATAAAAGTCTTTTAAGCGATTTTTCTATATTATAATTTTATAGCTGTATATCCTCGTTTATTTATGTTATAAATAGGGGGATGTTTATCAAAACCTTGGGGTGAAAATCCACAAAGTTATAACTCAAAATCACCCCTAAAATATGAAGTCTTTATTTTTGTTGACTATATTTTATATTATTATGTAAAGCATGTCTCCTGTCTCTAAAAATCTGTGACACTGGTGAAGTTGCAAGACGCGAGACAAACATGGAATTCCTAATAAGTTATTGAAGAGTTTTGGCTTTTCAACTTCACTGAAATCATAATTTTGTCAATAAAAAATGTAGCGGATAAGTTGCAGTAAAGGTTATTGTACTTTTAAAATTATTAGACAACGATATTTGTTGCCATTATAAAGGGCGTATAAAATGTGTTTTATGAAAGAGGAAAATAATTTTTGCCTCTTAAAGGTCATAACGAGTTGAATATTAAAGCTCATGTAATTTAAATGAAAAATAAATTATTGTTACTTCTATTTACAATAAATATTATCGCCGTTAGTGAATAACTTATAATAGAATAATTTATTATGCCACTATTTCTTCTTGACAAAAAGGCGAGAAATTTATATTTGACCTATTGAAGATCGAATGGAGAAGCCAGTTGCTAATGTGAAGACAAATTAACTTATTTCCATGACAAGTTTTGTGTAAAGTACGTCCATATCTGAAATTTTGGAGAATTGTTGACTTGTCAACGGCAAACTTTTCATTTATCGAATTTTTTTTTTGCTTTACACACACAATAAATATATTCTAGAAGTCTATTTGTATTTATGAAAAAATTTAACCAAACCGTCGGTAAAGTTTTGAAATATTAATCTAACTCGTCTGTCTGTTTCACAATACGAAAATTAAATTTTTCTTAACATCTTCTTACCACAATAAAATTTTTAAATTCAATTTCTATCAATTTATGTGGTTACCTGCTTTAGTTGCTAATATATATATATATATATATATATATATATATATATATATATGAAGTAAAATGCGAACAATTTGAACAAATTGCTAAGGAACACAAGAAAGTCAAAACTTACCCTCCCCGCCACACGCCTCTAACACGGAAAGGATATGGTTCGAACATAGTTTGCATTTACTGTTCGCATTTTACTTCATTCATGCACGGAGTTGCATATAGTTGTACGTTTGCTGAATGTAATTTCAGCACTACAACGACATAATGTGTATATATCCACTGCTATTGCATCTCACACTGAGGAATCCGTAAAAGCCACATAAACATATATATACATATATATATATATATATATATATATATATATATATATATATATATATATATATGTATTTTACTTTTTAGTAGATAAAGGAAAGATCATATAAAAACAGTTTATTTCCTGCAAATACAACTTTGGTTCTCTCTCGGTACGCATTTCGACTATTTTATAGTCTCATCAGTGGAGCTGTATCGAACCGAGAGGGAAATTCACAGGAAACAACTGTCTATATAAAATATAAATTCCGAGACATATCGGTAATAGAAAAAATATGGCACCAAAAAGAAAGGGAGAAATTTTTTCAGTTTTTAAAAAAGAATTCCTATTATATTTCCAAAAACAGCAGACCAAATGCTGCACCAACTAGCGGAGGCCGGATTTTTATTTGTTTTTATCAAGTGGTATTCTACAATAAAATAAACCATATGTTTATGTCCCTAGGGCATGCAAGAGGTAGATATTTCAACTAATTGTAAGATAACATTTTCATTTAACATATTTAAGAATTAATTATCTTTTCTCTGTGCACCCTTATATACTATTTGAAAACAAATCTTATACTCAAGAACTAGATAATTGAGGAAGTTAAACTTGAAAAGTATTTTCTCGTTACATATAATATTCAAATAAAAGACCTAATTTCGCGATTTTGAAAATTTTACTGTATTATATGAAAAACACATGAAATTTTTCCTATTAACTTGCAGCATGTTTTAAATGTTATAAAATACAATTGTTTATAGTATTGGTCAAATCAGAACTCATAATTACTGATTTTAAACTTCCATCTTACAGTGATTCAAGTATCTTCGGAGACCTTCATTTTATGAAATTAGAATTTGAGTGTTTCAATGGTTAGATCACAAACTTCATTAGCCCTAAAATCAAACACGAAATGTGCTATATCTCAAAAATTGTTTTATTTTTACAACCAAATTGCTGCACATCCAATCGGTATCATTCTAGATGCTTCGCCTGAGTTATTATCTTTCCAAATAGTATTTCTTCATTTTTCTGACAATGCCTGACAGAGAAAAAAATCTACCATTGGCAAGGATTTTCAAAATAGGGTCCTTACTGACAAATCATATCTGCGTAATTTTTTACCTATTTTTTTTCTTTTTTTTTCATAACATTCGTAAAACTATTATATATATATATATATATATATATATATATATATATATATATATATATATATATATATACATATATATATATATATATATATATATACATATATATATATATATATATATATATATATATATATATATATATATATATATATATATATATATATATATGAATGGTTTAGTTATTCCGGGTTTCAATCCGTTCGTTCAAAAAATCGTTTTCACGACGTTTCGCCAAAATCTCATTTGGCATTTTCAAGTGTGGTTCGTCTCGCTACTCGCGAGTAATATATATATATATATATATATATATATATATATATATATATATATATATATATGTAAAATAAAAATTTATTTATATATTTATTAGCTGCATCAAAAAAAATTATTTTTATACTCATCTTTCCGAGCGCCAAGGTGATGTATCCCCTTAAGCAATGTTTACAAATTTATAAAATAAAATATAAACGTTTCTTATCCCATTAAATCAAAATCTGAGGGTCATAATATTTTTTTTGAAACTTTTTTTTAATAGGATTTAGTTACAAAGAGGTGATTTTTGACCATCATTGTATATAAAACTTAGAAACAAATTGCCAGCAACTGCAAATATAAAATTCTCACGCAAAAACCAACATAAAACAGATTTTACACCTTCAGTTTGTACCTAAAGAAACACTTATGACGCATCGTGAGAAATATCTACTGGAAATTTTATTTTATTTAATTTCCGCTCAAAAAACGGCTATGATTTTTCCTTTTTAGGTCAGATCAAATCTTCTTATCGTTTAAATAGAAAAACTTAGAAAAGGCCCATAGGCACTAAGCAGGCTTTAACGCACTGTCGGTCAGTCTTTTACCTGATTTTGACATGAATTTCTAAAAGTTTTCCCAAACAACCAACGAATTTACGGTCGAACAGCTTAATATCTTTTCCGGTTATTACAGGGGATATTTTGTGTTGAAAGGTAAATCTAAATCTACAGCGTGAATGAACTAGATTTATGCATTACAGGTACAATTTACTAATAAATAGTAATTACTGAACCATATTTACCAATTGAGCGTATTATAAAGTTAAAATTAAGAACTAAAGATATAGAGATAATGGTAGAGAGGAGAGGAAATTCATTATGCTCCAAATATGATGATTTTTAAAAATTGACCTCTGGAAGATCTGATAAAACACAAGAATGACTAGTGACTTTACATCCAAATATCCTGAAAAATCATACTTTGCCACATATCAGCATATTAAATTCAACAGAGCCCATGTGGGATCAGGTAAACTGCTAGATACGACGAAGAAATCAATTTTCAAGCGGTTACAATATAAACGGAACGCAATTTTTAAAGGGTACATTCTAAATCTACTTACAAAGGAACATTCTCAGGGATCCGCCTCCGATTTGTCGCCTTCTGTAATAGACCATATATTTTTTCTAATTACATTTCTACTCCAACGTTCATCGCGAAAAACTTTTTTAATTATAACCGATTAAGCTAATTTTTTTGTGTAAAATCATGCATGTTATTAGGTTTACACATCATTTTCTCAGTGAGGGTTTGATATGTATTTTTTTATAGGGGTGTAAATGTATTAATTTACATAATTCGGTCAGAAACTCGTTAGTTGTAGACATTCATTACAAACCACCAGGAACATTTAGTATAAGTACTTCTGTAGAATTTATATAAAAAAAATCACAAAGGCAATCTCTGATTTGACTTATTCTGTGATATGTTATAGCACATTGAAGAATTTTCGTCCCTTATTTTTTTTGCGTTCTGATTTGCATTTCCGGTGTGTGATAACTACCCTTAAATTTTATCTCTACAAACGGTTGTTTTCCTATCATTTGAAAGGCTGATTTTCTTGTGTAAAACCACTCGCATATTATTAAGTTTACGAATATATCATTTTCTCAGTAAGGGCTTGTTTTGTATTTTTTGTAGAGGCGGAAACATTATTTTTTTTGCTTTTTCTTTCAATAAATGTATAAGTATACTTAATTCGGTTAAAAAGTCGTAAGTTATACATAACTTTGAAAAATTCAGATGACTGATATCGGAAATGAAAAGTAAATATTTTTCTAAGAAATCCATTATGAACAGTAATTCAAACCATCAGGAATGTTAAATACGAGTAGCATATAGTAAAAATCTACCTTTTCTAAAGGTTACAGTACCCACTTAAAGCTGTTAGAAAGCAACTCTCCGATCCTCATTCACCTGTGATAAATCCTAATTCACATATAATAAAAATCGCGCTTGAAGATAACTCTTTAAATTAGTATTTTTCAACTTCATAGCGTATAAACTTTCGGCCGATTAAAATGAGTTTATATATTTCCACCCTCAAAATGTATGAGCAAACCCTCATTCAAACTACATTATAGTTTAAAACCACATTATAAAGCCTGCATTTGCAAGAGATTTTACAATAAAATATTTCTCTTTAAAATAAAATTTAGGAATACCATTTTTAGGAGTTGTCATTGGAGACGATTTTCACCTCATAGACATGCAGCTCAGGGTATAAAAATACGTGCCAAATACATGTTACTTTATGTAATATAACATATTACAGAATAAGCGCTACCAGAAACCGACTTTTAAAAAATTTCCAAAGGAAAGCATAAGAGAGTTGTTAACCTATTTAAAAAGGTGGTTTTTCACTAAATGCTATTCGTTATTAATGTTCATGATTGTATTAGTTGGTAATACATTTTTTAGAATATTTTCACAAATATTGATGGTACTGTAGAACCAGGAGAACTCACTCACACCTCAGACCACAAAGATATTTTCTCTAAGAATAATTATTCATCTATAAATTTCCAAACCAAAACATGTAATAGGCCAATAACAGAAGATGATCTCTCCAATCTACAACAAATCATGTTCAAATACAACTTTAATTTTGTTAATAATGATAATTTGAATATTAACCTAAAATTCAAAATACTAATTGATGCGTTAACAAAGTGCAGCAATATTTTTTGTCCAGAAATATCAAAAGTATTCAGTAACAGTTTTTCTAATAAAAAGTAAACTGGTTCAATAATAACTTAAAGAAAATACCTAATAGACTTCAGTTAATAATAACAATAAATAGAAAAAGATCATATTGCCATGCCAAAGTGTACCATAATTTAATATAGGAAAAATTACAAAAAATCTATTAGGCCTGCAAAAATTGAAGCAAATGAATTTATAAAAAATAATACTGACTCTAATTGAAGACCAAATGCAAATGATTTTAATAACCACTTTTGTCAACTGCTGAAAATGTAATAAATAAACTTGAAAGTTATCAACAGCTTTTTGAAGATTACCTAAAATCTATAACACTGGAAAACATCTCATCCTTTAAATTTCAAACAATTAGTTTTAGCGGTGTCGATATGGCTATATTAGAGATAAAAAAAATAGTAACAGGAAAGATCTTGACAAAATGAACATAAAAATCATTAAAAAAAATAAAAAAATATGATAGTTCAGCCTCTAACAATATTAATAGATCGATCTATAGCTTGCAATACATTTCCTAAAGTTTTTAAAACTGCAAAGATGGTCCCACTCTTCAAGAATAAGGGCTCTATTGATGACTCCAACAATTATCGCTCCATATCTTTGTTGTCAATTTTGTCGAATTTTATGGACCTATTTTAAAAAATCAAGCTAATAGGACTTTGAGTCTAACAAAGTATTGCCTTGAATCAGTTTGGATACCGAAAAATCAGGACACAAACTTAGCTATTGACTACTTTACTAGTAATATTTTAGAAGTGTTTGAAAAATATCTTAATACTCTCACATCCTTTTTAGATCGCACAAAGGCTTGCGATTGTATCACAAATAGCATTCTTTCAAAAAAAACTACCTTTCTGCAATTTTCAGGGTGACGCCGTTCATCTCCTTGATTCACGGGTCAGTGTTGGGCCCCATCTTATATAAATGATCTATGATAGTCTCAGAGAGATGGTGACAATATTGTTATATTTGCTGATGACACAGCCTTTTACACTCTTCAGAAATTGATAATTTTGATTACCAGACTTTTGAAAAAATCTATTTCAATGGTTTCTAAATAATAATCTATCTTTTAATAACTCAAAATCAGAAAGTATTAATTTTACTCTAAGGAGAAACAATGAAATTGTACACCCTTTTCTACCTCAATATACAATGGAGGCCATGTTTCTGTGAGCACACTTAGATGCAGGATTAACCAGGGAGCAACACTTTATTAGAACTCTCAAAAAACTATTCCGACAACTGATCCTGTTCAGTGGTCTTGTACGGGTGACTTCTAACAGCGTATCTCGAAAACTTTCATTCACTTTTGGCTTATGCTGTTCTTTCCTGTGATCATGCTTGTCATGCATTCGTATTATCTCTTGGCTTCGTTATAAAGATGACTGTAGAATATAAAAATTTTAACTTTACCTTGTGTGTGTGCTGAACATTAAACAAAATCTTGATCTATACAGATCACGTGAAGATTTTCACAACTATCCCACAAGCAACAACAACAGTCTTGTATCAGACTTTGGCCGGCTTGAAAGATCCCGAAATGATTCAAGATATTTAGCAATATAGTTCTACAACTAAGTACCTGCTAGAATTAAAGTTCTTAGCTCCAAGCAGTAGAAAACAAAAAATAGATCAAAAGCTACCGTGCTTTTTTTCATTTGAGGAGTATTTCAAACCTAATTCTAATCTTTAATTTTGTCATTTATCTCTTTTCAGCCTCTTTTTACTTTTTTTAAAGTAGCTTTTTTACTAAAATTTTCTTTGTAAGAAATAATCACTATTGTATAATTGTTTTATTTGTATGTATTTGATCAGTTTAATGAGAATAATAATTTCTTACAATTGAGTTAGTATAGTCCGCACCTTACTGCTTTGCACACTTGCAAAAGTACTATTTGTATATTATTAATAATAAATTTTCTTGTCTTATCTAGAAAATTAATTCTTTTTTTTTTAATTAAATAAATATTAATACGCGTTGGTAACGGAGGCCATCTGGCTACTGGATCTACACTTTATCGTGGGTTCCGAATCATGGTCACACGGTTTTCCCAGGCCAGTGCCGGTTTACTTCGGTTATCAGGCGGAAAAAAGCTTGGCCATTGAAGTGAACTCATGCAAAAAAAACCACCGTGTAGTTACCCCCATGAAAAAAGTGTGTTTGATTTAAGTAAGTCAATTTAGACGTTTATTGAATGAAAATAACGAAAAAAATAAAATTTTCACCCCTATAAAAATGGAAAGTTAGCCCTTACTGAGAATATTATATATGTAATATTTTTCATAAGCAAAATAATATACAAGTGATTTTTCTTGATATAATTGATATAACATCAAATTAAAAGCCACAAAGTAAAAATTACAAAAATATATATATATAGTTCCTTCGACTTCAACTTTAAGAATGTGAGTTCATAGAGAAGAGGGGTTAAACTGATAATATCGTGTGATATGTCGTTTTCAGGGTTTTTAGGGACGGGGAATCCAATATTGAGTCACTTTTTTTTCCTGTATCCACATATAAGAAAAAAGTTCTGGGTGTGATGTGAAAGTATTGATTCTATTGACAGCGGTTTCTATATTACTGCAACAGTTGTGTTTATTTGGTATATTGAGAAGTTCGTTTTTTCTTCCTCTCTTAAATGGATTTACGATTTATCTAAAGATATCCTTTTATCCTTTGTGTCGTAGTTAATGAACTTTTCTTCTATCTAAAAGTCAATAATTATAGTTTACCATAGTATTTTCCAATCTGACCTTTTATCTAAAATAATTATTTATTTTTAATATAACAAGATATATTTGATCTTGCCAAATTCTCTGATTTTTGCCATTTTTGTTTACAATAAAAAGATTAATAGAAACAAAACAAAATTTCACTCAAAACGAATCTAAACATTGCTACTGTCAGCTAATTTTTAGAAAGAAATTTACAATTTAACACTTACAACTTTAAATTGTAGATGTTTATGCGGCTTTCACGGATTCCTCCGTGTGAGATGCAATAGCAGTGGTTATATCCACATTATGCTGTTATAGTGCTGAAATCACATTCAGCAAACGTACAACTATATGCAACTCCACATTTAAATGAAGTAAAATACGAACAGTAAGTGCAAACTTCGCTCCATCATATCCTTTCCGTGTTGGAGGTTGCACAGTTTGAATAAATTGCTACAAAACACAATTTATCCTATTCTACCACCATCTAGATGATGGCCTACCTGTACCATCATATCGAGAAGAAAGTTAAAACTTACCCTTCTCGCTACAGTGATACGGCAGAGGTACATGTTTCCCCTTTCACTAGACTCATCAGGGTACCGACATGCACCTATTTGGGCATTGGAGCTAAGTTTGCATTTACTGTTCACATTTTACTTTATTTACACACGGAGTTGCATATAGTTGTACGTGTGCTGAAAGTGATTTTAGCACTACAACAGCATAATGTGGATATAACCACTGCTATTACATCTCACACGGAGAAATCCGTGAAAGCCGCACAAACATGTATACGCGAGCCGGCGGTAGGTAGGCGAAGCCGCATTCAGTGCTGCATGCTTCCATCCGATCCGCCCTTTGCACAAATAGGTGCATCTCGGTACCCTGATGAGTTTAGTGAGAAACGAAACATGTACTTCTGCTGTATCACTGCAGCGGGTAGGATAAGTTTTAACTTTCTTCTCGATATGATAGTACAGGTAGGCCATCATCTCGATGGTGATGGAATAGGATAAATTGTGTTTTGTAACAATTTATTCAAACTGTGCAACCTCTCACACGGAAAGCATATGATGGAGCGAACTTTGAATTTACTGTTAGCATTTTACTTCATATATATATATATATATATATATATATATATATATATATATATATATATATATATATATATATATATATATATATATATATATATATATATATATATATATATATACATACAAAAAATCTTTCGAGCGTCGTAGTTTTAATAAAAATTATTTAGCATTTTTTATTACATTTCTTATTTTTGATTCTCTGGATGAATTTTTTAATCGATTACTTATTTACTACAAGAAAAATATACAGGAGATTGATAACAAAGAGACGTTTAATGTAAATGTTAAAAATAGTTTCTAAATTATATAAAAAGAGTTGGACATCAATTTAGTAAAATTAAGACCTAAATATCACATGCATACTTTAACTGTTTTTTGTAACAGGAAAAGCATTAAATATTGCCACACAAACACGTTTCATTTATTGTCAAAAAGTAATTTATTGTGATCAAAACAAATTGTCATGAATAAACCATGATAATTAAAAAATGCAAATAAATTATTGGTTAAACGTTGAAAAAAAATAGGGTTAAAGTAAATTCACTGTTATTCCTATTTTAAAACGTTATAAATGTCAGCTTTAAATGCACTTAATATGACAGATTCAAGATATTTAAAAATATAGATATATATTACAGACACTAAGTCAAATTAGGTAAATTTTCTTGTAAAATAAATTATTTTTCTGCGGCACTGGTGTGTACCGCTATATTTTTACTACCTGCATGCCTTTCAAAAATTATTTATGTAATTAGTTTTACTACTTTTATACCACCCACATTATATAGCCAATAACTAGAGGTCATAATATTAAACCAATTTTATTTAAATTTATGATATTAGCAGGGAAATTTCCATTTTATATTTAATAAACTGGTTCGATTTTCGAATAACCAATTTTTTTTGTTATTTTTGTAGAAAAATAAGTAATATATATATATATATATATATATATATATATATATATATATATATATATATATATATATATATATATATATAAAATTTGTGACACTTGATTCTTTGTGTACCCAAAAAATACCCGGGAATTCCAAAATTCAAAATCTAAAAAATTAAATACTATGCAACCACTCTCACTAGCTTTTATTTGCAGCTATTATCCTATAGGCTAGCGGCAATGACCCCTAAAATGTCATGGTAACCAGATTTGTTCTAGTCGCTAATAATGCTAGTTCTTTATGTTTTATAGAGTGCTGAATACGAGTATTGAAGTTTATTTTTTTCTAAAGTTTTCTGAAAATCCACCGTCAATGATTTTATAATTCGTTCAACTCGCTGTAACTGAACGAATAACAAATATTTCTGCATGGAATTTTTATGGCATACTCTTGAGCCGATTCTCAAAACAACAAAATCCGTCTTGAATTCCCAAAGAAATTTCCGGCTGGGCGGAAAATCTTATGTTAGCTGTTCCTCTCCATACTATTGCAGAAGATGCGTGACGAAGTTTTGAATTATCTACTTCAGCATATCAAATCTATGGTATTTTATAAAAAGAAAGTGGGTTTTTGTTTGTCTGGGATATACGAAAAAACTAATGGATCAATATCAACCAAATTTTAACCTATGTTAAATGAGAATAAATGTATCTCTAATCTGGAAAAACAATAACTTAAATAAAAAGAAAACACAACTTTAAAAAAATAATAGTTTAGTTTTTAGTATTTACGGTCCTGCAATAATTGTATGCTGGTGCGAATTTAGTACTGCTAGAAAATGAGTTGGCTACGTTATTCTCTCGAGCGAAGCTGAGACAGGGGACGCTAATACAGTAGTAAAGTTTACAATGTAAGGGAGTTTTCAAGAAGAGTTCAGCCCTTAAGATGTAGCGGAAAAAAATAAATAGCGATTTGAAGATTCAAATTCTCGTGCACGGCTTGTGCAGCTAGCTTGTTACAGATAGTTCTCGTGTTGTACATGTCTCAATACGTTAGCTCGCGGCTTATTACTCGCACATTCCAGTTCATCGCTTATTAAGGTACGTATAAATATGGCGAGCCGAGCGTATGACGCGCCCGTGACGAGCTTGCCTCGAACTTGCAGCAAACCTTCTTTGGCGTTTACCTGTTCAATTGAACCCTTATGCTTTCGGCGACTGATGTCGAAAGAGATTTTTAAAAACGTTTGGGCAATGTAAATCAATAAAGAGTAAAAATAAATAAAAAAATTAATAATATTTGTAAACAGGAATATTTATCAGTATTTGTAAATTTTGATGATTTATAATAGTTGGTGTTTTGGCATCAAATGTGTTTTTGTATCATGGATACTCAAATTTGTGTAGTGAGTACCGTAGTAGATTTTTACAAAGAATTTTGCTAAAGAATATAACCAGGTTTAAAATTATTTCTTTTTTTAAATCGGACTTATTGGTGACGAAGAACAAAGGGCAGCCTTGTTTTGGTTGAAGCGGAGCACATCATGCCAATTTCTCACGAACGTTTTAGTTAATACAAAGTGAGGAAAGAAGATCGAACTGCCCTGCTTTGTCTGATGACGAAGAATAAACTGTTGCTTTGTTAGTTTTATGCAGTGGGATTTTGCTGTTAAAAAGTTTATTAAATAAAAAACGAAAATTCCGGCGAAAATAGCGCACTACCTTGAATAAAAAAAAAGGTCAAGATTGGAAATTCTAACAAATTTATAGTTCCAAATAATAACAGACTATACAGAAATTTCATCATTAGATTTTGAATATTTGTTAACCAAAATAGGACCAGTTTTTTCCAAAAGAGAAAACCCATTTTCATTTGATGTACATTCGAATTTTTTTTCTCTGGTCTTTGCAAAATTTCTGGCTCAATTTCATTTCACACATCCACTTCTTTTCTTTTTTAAAATTTTTGTCCATAAACTCACACATTTTGGAATTATTGACAGGTCTCCTCTAAATTCAACATATTTTCTTCGGACCACTCCATACTCACCTATGAATAACTTTCAATTCATGCCAGGTGCTAAATAAATTTCACTTCATTAACAAAAAATTTTTAAAATCTCGTGTTATCAGTGTCGCTGCAAAGTAAATTTTTTTGAAAGAGTCTTGGTCGAACTACTCGCAAACAATAGAACTGTAAAAAAATTGACTTCTTGTAACTCAAATGCATTTATTACCTCCTTTGAGATCTGTCGCCGAAGGCCCTCGACAACAATAGAAATCGGGAAAATTCAAAGGAGTCTCGCTATAAGTTCGCAGCATATTCGTCACGGACGTGTCACGCGCTCGGCTCGCCATATTTATACGCACCTTTAGAAGAACTTTGGTCTCCTTTAACTTCTTCACTAATAACTTCGCACTTCCCAACTGATTGCACTCTCAGGTCATTGCTATAATTTATTGGCAAGATGACAGCTTATTAAAGAAAATATCAAACGAAAAGTTGAGATCGAGAGCGACTATCTGAAAATCGCTAGATATTTTTTTCTATTGCATATTAAGGTTTGAAATTTTCTACAAGACCCTCTTACATTGTAAACTTCAATGCGGTTTATAAAAAAATACATAATTCAAAGCTTCGCCACTCAAGTTTTCCAATAGTAAATACGAAGAGAAACAGCCAAATTTTCTTAAATTTCCCACTCAGTCTGAAAATGCTTCGGAAATCTTGGAAAGATCCTTTGTTTTCAGAGTCGGTTCTAGAATATGCCATAAAAATTTCATACCGAAATACTCATTATTTGCTGAGCTACAACGAGTTGAACGCAAAAAGTTTTAAAATAATTGTTTTTTAATTAAATTTTGAATTAAAAGTCGGTTTTAACAATATTCCTCCAATTTTAGAAAAAAACCTTCATATTCGTATTTAGCACTTTTGTAAAGATTAAACCTTTTTAGTGACTAGAATGGATCTAGTCACACTTCCGCATTCCTAAGTATCTTTCAGAAGATTTGCCGCTCTCCTACAAGATTTTTCCAAGTTCTTTCCGAATTTTAGCTTAGAAATCTATAATTTTATCGTGGTCATCGGCGACAGCGATAAATTACTTCGTATAAGATATATATATATATATATATATATATATATATATATATATATATATATATATATATATATATATATGCTGGTAATTTTTATTTTTATCCATTTCTTTCAGGAACAGGTGTCACGTAAGAATATGTCAAACTATCGATAGTATATAAAAGGTATCAAAAGTTTCATATTTTTTTTCCTTATTTGCCCTGTAACAGACACATGGGGCCCAAAAGGAGTATCCAGGCCTACACGTTTAGTGGCGAATCTATTGCTGATTTCCTTGGTATGGATTAGAACTTCTCTATCGGTTTCACAAAGGCAAATTTCTGGGTATCCCTCTCAGGCCCCATATGTCCGTTACGGTATATCTTTGGAAAAAAAATATATAGGTTGTTCTGACTCCTATTTAAGACTGCCAAGAATTTGATATATACTTACCTAACTCCCTGTATAAGAAACGACGACATTTAAATCTTACTTCTCCACTTTAACCAGAACTGTCTTAAAGTAGAACATTTTATAGTTCTGGTTCATTTAAACTTTTTCGATTATTATTTTAAATTAAAGTCAAAAAATGGTGTCAAAATAAAATAATCCCAATTTTATCGATGTTGTGAACAGTAAAAAGATAACTTTTTAAAATACCGTCGGTAACAATAAAATTTTATTATTATTATTTCGAATGGTCGATTGTTTTAGTTCCTATTTGTTAGAAAATATAAAACGATTACGATAAATAAATGCATACATGCAAATTAAAACAGTAGTTCTTTTAACAATACATGTTTACTAAACTATTATTTTTGTAAAACGACACAATTTTAAATGGCAAAAACATAAGTATATGTATATTCAATAATTATTTAAATAAAAAAAATTTTAATATATCACGCTTTTAAAACAGCCTAAAAAGTATGAAATAATTTAGGAAAAGTCACACAAAAGTTACTCTTTATTGTACCCCACGTTTCTCATTTTAAATCTTACAAGTATTTTCATAGCTATTAAAAGTTCTCAATGACTCATTTTCAGGACAATGTGAATTGGTTTAGGAATCCTTATGGGGTGATTAATGAGAAATTATTTTATACTTTTTAATCCGTTTTAAAAACGTACTTTCTAGTCTTTGATTTAAAATTGATTGTAAAATTGGTACCGAATAGACAAAAATCGATTGCCAAATCAGTACCGAACAGACAAATAAATACACAGACAAGAAAGTGAGTTAATATTGCCATCCAATTCTTAGCTATTTTTAAAGTACCAAGTCTCTAGCTTATCAAAAAGTATGTTTATAATCGTTCAAAAAATTTGTATCAAACAGAGAAACAAACAAACAAGAAATCGAATTAATATTATTGAATCTTTGAGCTATGATTAAAATTTCAAGTATTTAGCTTATTGGGAAGTTAGTTTAAAATCCATTTCAAAATATGTATTGAACAAGCAAACAATCAAACAAACAGAAAGACAGAAAAACGAGTTAATATTGCATTGTCGTCCAGTTCTGAGTTATATTTAAACTCTCAAGCCTCTTGCTCATCGAAAAGTTAGTTTAAAATCAATTTCAAAATTTGTACCGAACAAACAAACAAACAGACAGACAGGAAAGCGAGTTACTATTGCATTGTCATCCAAAAATAAACAGACAGTATGTTGATAAATTTGACCTATCAAGAATAAATTTACATCATCGAGTCACTGATTCGCCTTTTAGATAATAATCCGAATCTAAACCTTAACCTAAAACTAATACAAAACAGTCAAATTAAAATATATTTACATACTTTGGGTAGATTCAGAATTCTTCTTTGTACTTCGTAACATCTGGTGTATAAGGATCAATTCAACTTTAAGCGACGTGTAATGTTTGTGTGAGGAAAACAATTGTTTTTGAACTATCAAATTAGAGCTTTTTGAGGCTTTAAGGTATGTGTATTTGGATAGAGAATTGCTAGGATAATCTTGGTTCTAAACTGGAACAGGGATTGTAGATTTAGGGAACAATAGTTTGTAGGAAATAAAAGCAATAAACGTACAAATGTACACTAAAAGGTCATTGAACAAATAGAGAGAATGTTACCTAGTGTACAAAGAATGAATTTTGTTTTAATAAACTTTATACAGAAACGACCAGAGATTTTAAAAAGTTTATTTTCGACATACATTTTACAGAAAGTATTTATAATAATATGACTTTTGTAAAAACATAACGATGAAAATAAGAATTTATATGAATTTATATATATATATATATATATATATATATATATATATATATATATATATATAGATATATATATAAATTTATATATATATATATATATATATATATATATATATATATATATATATATATAGATATATATATATATATATATATATAGTACGTCGGACGCGTTCGTTTTCCGAATGGTTCTGGCCAATCAGGTTGCGAGACCTACTGCGCCCTGTTGCTAGTGTTTGGAGTTGCGTTGCCGAGTTGTAAACTGCTTCGTTACTAAGTGGTACTGGTTGATGTTTTGTAAGTAGAGAGTATTAGACACTCGCTGGCTATCATCTCTGCTATTTAAGTTGTTGGGCCTCTTTGCAATCTCAGTGGCCTCCCTTATAACTCTTGTGGACAGATTTTCACATCTCGATAGCATTTTTGTTCCTGACAAATTTATCTTATATCCTGTGTTTAACCAGTGTTGGGCCAGAGCAGAAGAAATTGTTTTTTGCTTGACAGCGTTTATATGTTCTTCTCTTCTGGCGCTTATTTTACGGTTGGTTTGGCCTACGTAAGATAAGCTGCATTCTCCACTTGGAATTTCGTACACTCCCTGGTTTTCTAGAGGGATTCTTTCTTTAGGCGTTGGCAAGAGATCTTTTACTTTACGGTCTGTGGTGAAAATGGTTTCAATGTTGTGTCTCCCGAAAATTTTTGCGATCTTGTCTGTGGTGCCTCTTACATAAGGAGGAAAAGCTTAGAAGCTATTCTCTTGTTTTTTGCGATTTTTTGGGGCCAGGTGTTTGTTTTTTAAAGCCTTGTCTATATGTTCTTTTTTATAACAGTTTTTTGTTGGGGTGTCTTGCAGTATGTTCATCTCTTCATGGTAATGTACTTTATTTGTAAGGGTCTGCGATCGATACGCAAGTGATTTCACTACTGCAAATAATTGGGCGGGGTGCTGATGTGAGTCAGCGCTGAGGTATCTGTTGGTGTGAATGGGCTTTTTGTAGACCATGTGCGAAAGAAAGCCATCCTCTATTCTTTTCAGTGGGAAATGGTAGTTTTCTTTCCTGTTCTGTCTCCATGGTGAATTAGATTTTTGGATGTATACTGTTTATGTGATTTAGAAAACTTTTGAGATTTTCTTCTCCATGTTGTCAGATAACGAATGTGTCATCTAAGTAACACAGCCACAGTCGTGGTTTGTGTGAAGAGGTCTCCAAAGCTTTTGATTCAAAGTCTTCCAAAAATAAGTTAGCGGGTGCAGGAGATAGCGGCTATTTCATCGGGGCTCCCTCGACTTGTTTATATCGTCGGCCTTCATAAGTAAAATAGGTGTTATCAAGACAGTGTCTAGCTAATTCGATGATATATTTTGGCACATTGTATTTGTTTTCTATTACAGAAAAAAAAAAACGGCCTCCTGCTGCCTTACAGTCCTGAGAGGGACTCAGCAGATACACGGGGTGCCCGAAAACCTTTGATTATATATATATATATATATATATATATATATATATATATATATATATATATATATATATATATAATATAGAGAAGTGCTTCACGACTGTGAAAATAAGATTCTGTAATGATCCGCCAGTACATCTATTCATTGTGCTTCGTGTAAATAATGGCATGTGTTTATGAATTTTTGAAAAAAAAAACGTTTTTTTCATCCAAAATATTTTTTTTTTTCGTTTTGAGATTGGAAATGATACATCTAAATCCAATGCATGCATTAAAAAAAATTATCTTCATACGCTGAAAAGTTATTGCAATTTTTTTGGTGCAAAAAGTGGTTTTTGCAACATTTCTCGGCCCACGATTGAAAAAAAATTTTTTTTAATAGATTTTCAAAACATAAAACAATACAAACAATTTCCATTAAAATTGAGTATTGTAACTTAATTAGGAAAGCGGAAAATTGAGGTTGAATTTTCAACTTTGACATCGAATTTCTCGGAAAATAAAAAACTCACAGATTCCGGGTTTGACATATTTTTTTAGAATGATAATATCTATATTTATGTTAAATTTTAAATCATTAATTTGTTAAAAAATGTCTTTTAAAAAAAAAACAAAAACCGTAAATTTAGTCGAAAGAAATATATATCTCGATAACTAGTTACACCACCTATAATTTAGATTATATGAATTGATAGGTTTTTTAATCCTCTACAACTTTTGTTTGAAATATTTTTCGATACAACTTTTACTTTTCGACATAAACTCAAAAAAACTGAAAATCGTGGCCATTTTTGGTCCGCCATTATCATACATTAAGTAAAAATTACCATAAACAGAAACAAGTTTGGTATATAAAGCAATAAATAACATAAATTCTCAAATGCTTGTATTTAAACGCTTTTTAATAACATTAAAGCAACTAGTTCAGTATCTGTTTTTATAACTTTTTAACACACAGTGTATTGCGAAGGAGTGATTTTTATTTGTTTTTATTGAGTTCAGTAAACAAAAAAAAACGAACCCTAAACTTTCA
This sequence comes from Diaprepes abbreviatus, assembly GCA_034092305.1. Lineage (NCBI taxonomy): Eukaryota > Metazoa > Arthropoda > Insecta > Coleoptera > Curculionidae > Diaprepes > Diaprepes abbreviatus. The sequence continues at coordinate 11,600,399 of JASJET010000068.1, forward strand.
CATCTAACCTTTTTTCAATCTCGTAAAACAACCTTAAACCTAAAATGATAATTTGTAAAATTACTTTTCCCTTGTACGGTTCGTGGCACAATATTTCCCTAGGCCATTAAAATGCTAACTCTTAATATTCTTTAACCAGAGATATAGAGATATCTACGTCTTATCCTTAAATCTACTATGTACGTGCCGGGTCATCCACTCAAATAACATTATCAGATTTCTACGCGGTCGGAGGCCTTGAACAAATCCTAATGCTCTAGGTATAGATAAGTATCCAGGACTGATTCTGAATTAGATATTTACTTAATGTAAAGAAAGTTGTAAAATCGATCAGTCAGTTTTAGTATTACGTACGGTGAGGAATGAATAAGTGGAAATGAGTGAAATACGAGAAGGATTTTATTTCGCTAGCTTAGAAAATAAAGTACCCTTAAAATACGAAAATAAATTGTTTTTCTAAAATAAATTACATCACTTCACTACTTTAGAAAATAACCTTATATTGGAATGTTGATATTTAGATGTAAAGATAAGAAAATACTATTCAAATTTTCTTCGGGATGTTTCGTCACTTTATATAGATTGCTTCAGGCAGATTTATAAGTCAAAAATCTTAAGCCACAAATCTAAAAAATAAACGAAACATAACAAGCACTTTTAACAAGTGATTTATTTAGTAATTGTGCTTGCTGTTCAAGATCAATGTAGGGAGTTTTGGATGCAGAATGTTGGCATTGGCGTCACCGCTTTTTTGAGAGCCGTGACGGCATCAGCTTAGGATTTGTCGTCGTGTTGGTATATGGGTTACCAACCTTAATTTTTTCCCTTTTCCCACATCAGCTCAAGATAGGACACAAAATTAATTTCGACAATTGTTAGCAAATATATTTCAATGCAAAACTGCATACCCATTGAAATTGAAATCAAAGGCAGTCTGAATAAGAGAGATAATTCAATCCCCTTTCAACCTGTAAAACAAATTTCAAGTAGGGCCACTGTAAACTCTAAAAACAAAAAGTGTAAAAAACATCAATCAATGTGGGCAACATGATTTTATTTTCTATCACTGTACTGTTACTTTATTGGTGTATAATCACAATGTCGCTTGTAATATAGGGGTATATTTAAGAAAACATGTTTACAATAATAATTACTGCTCGGTGTAAATAAATGTGTTGTAAAATTCCACTATTTTTACAATATAATGTAGTTTTGAAGTAAATTTAAAGTCGCTGTTGTAGTTATACTATAAAATAACATTTTTAGAAAAAAATTAATAGAGAGGAAAATAAAAACAACGTTTTCTACCATCTATTGTAAATTTACAGAAGTTCTGTCAACATGTTGCAAAGTTTCCCTTATATTTTTTAGATTCTACTACTTCTACATTTTTGTTAATAAAACAGATCTTTTTTGATCTAATTTCCATGAAGTATTATTCTTTATTGTTATACGATATATTTTAAATTTCGTCATTTTTAAATAAACTTTGTTATTTTGATTTTTTTTGTTATACTGGAGTTTAGAATGAAAAATTAAAATATGACATGAGTACATATTTCTCTATTTAATTTTGTCGATTTTCTATTTAAAAGAAAATACATTGCATCGGTTTATATAATTTATCGTACCCAAATTAAAAGCGTATTTGTATGTGCTGTATTTCCCCCACAAACCGCAAAATTAAATTAATAATTGGTAAATTTCATAAATGTTTCGATACATTTATTAGGATAAAATATTAGGATTTGCTAAATGGGACAACCGAAATGATCTTTTGATCCTACAAATCCAAATATAATTCGATTTCTAAGGAAGTCCAATTATGACCAAATAACTCCTTTGCAAAGGCTTATCGTCCACTTCCAAATATGCAAATTTAATTTTATCCTTCAGATAGCTGTGAAAGTGGACATTTAGTATTGATTGGTGGCTAAAGTGGTTACCATAGGCGGGTGTTTTTTATCCACTAAGTTCGTGATCGGACATTTAATGGTTAACCAAAATTGAGTAAGAGGCGAAATAAAACGGTATTACTCGACTAAAAAGGTCTAACGGAGTTAAAGAGCACGCCTCTGTTAGACACTATAGTATATATAGACATATATTTATATATCAATATATATATATATATATATATATATATATATATATATATATATATATATATATATATATATATATATATATATATATATATGTATGTATGTATATAAAACAATATTCCAAACTAGGGTTATTGGGGATGCAGTCTGTTTAAATTTGTAGGCCTTGGATGCAGTCTGTTTAAATTTGTAGGCCTTGGTAAGAAGAAAAACCCTCAGAATCAAAAGATTCTGTCAAGCTTTCGAGAATTTATTTATCTCTTCTTCAGGACATCTCTATAATTATTAATTAAACAGTTAGAGTATTAACCTAACTTATAATTATTAAGTAACTCACCAATGTGTGTACAAAAATATACACTTTCAATGTTATTATATATGGAATTACAGGTTAAAAACTTGAAAACCATTGAGAAAGGAGATTTTTGTTCTAAGTAAGGATTAATTACAACACAACAATTATAACCACATACTCTATTATATTTATATATTAACTTATAAAAAGTATTTTTAAAAGTCCAACTGGGAGAATCGACACACCATTTTTAACTCTATAATTGCATTGTCTTGACTGAAATGTGGAAACCAGATGGTGTATATTTTAGGTGGTTTAAGTGACATAAAACCTTATGTCTTCAATTCTTTAAATAATTCAGTAAAAAAAAAGTGTGAAATGGATTCGCTGCATCAAATGCCTGGTTATACAAAAGTTGTTGGATTTACCTAAATATCTGTAACATACGCAATACAGAAGAAATAAAAAAAAATCAATTTATACATTGGGCATCTCTTCTTTATGAAAAAATATATTGTGAGATCTCCCTTCATCACAATGGTTATCTTTGCCATATATGGTGCGAAAGATGCCAGAAATGCCCTTATATTAATTTAATTTTCTTTTTCTGTTCGTGTCCACTTGGTCTAAAGGTTTAAAAATTTTGTGGTTTTTATAAATACTATTTATAAAATCCAAAAAATATATTTTTGTTTTAAGTAACATTTCCATGCGTGAAACATTTGCTCATTCTTCTCCTCCATCTGATAACATGACTAAAATATGCTAGTTTTCTGCATTTTACACTTGTCAGCAATTCACAAGTGGAATCTGCCCGATCTGAAACCGCTGCATTAGTCTGCATAGCTTCCCAGGGCATTCGGAGCATTCGCCTATGCAACTATATCTCAAATGCCTCCAAACGATTAATCGTGGTATCCTTCAGTGTCTACACCTCCGCTCCATACAACAACATTGACCTGATGTAACATTTAACTATACTTTGGCGAAGTTTTAAATTTAGATTGTCATTGCAGACAAGCGATCACATTTTTACAAAGGTTGTGCGGGCTGAACCGATTCTGTATTTAACTTATTTATGTATGTCAAGGTGTTCAGTAACATAACATCCAAGGTACTTGTAGTGGGAGACTCTTCTAACGATTTGTCCATTTATTACCAGCAAAGCTTCTGGATATGGTAGACGACTGAAAACCATAAATTTAGTTTTAGCAACATTTATGTTGAGTCCCATTTCTTTCCCAACCCTATTAACAGAATCTAAGAGTTGTTATAGACCCTGAAGACTATCACTGATGGCCGTATCATCGGCATAACGTGTTTATTAGCTCTCAGTTACTTTTTTATATAGGGTTTCCTTAAAAAATTCCGAATATAAATTAAACATCCTTATCTAACGCCTCGTCGAATTTGACATTCTTAGGTAAGCTTACCATTAACTCGGACTACTGTCCTCTAAAGCCAATATAGATTCTTTATAATCCGCACATCCATACCATCCACACCAGCACTCTTCAGTATATCTCGTAATCAATAAAGCATACGAAAATGTCTTTGCGTTGGTCTCGACACTTTTCAAGAAGTATATTTCGAACAAATTGTGCTTCTCAGAACTCAAACTTGGCCTCATATAGGCTGCTTTCGTATTTATTCCTTATTCTACAGTGAGTAATACTGAGGAAAACCTTCAACGTGTAACTCGTGAGACTTATTAACCTGTATTCGTTACAGATTTTGGCACGTTGTTTTTTTTGGTAGCTTTATAGAAACAGATTTCAACCATTCTTCCGGCATTTCTCCAATGTTGTACACAAAATTAAAAAACTTAACCGGTATATCGACATTGTCTTCATGAATCATTTGCAGGAGTTCCACTGGAATGTCGTTTGGGTCGGTTGCTTGTCTGGATTTTGCACGCCTTATGCCATGAATAACCTCTGACTTCGAAATTTTCGGTATTTCAGCTCCATGCACATCGTCTGATATGTTTGGTCTTTGGTTCTCAAATAATTCAGTTATGTAGGAACGCCAGGCATTAAAGATTTCTTGTTCATCAATGAGAGGTTTACCTGTTGTGTTTACTTGTTAATTAGGAGTCCTCCTGTTGACCAATTCAGAAACTTCTTTCACTTTCTTATACATATCGAAAGTATCATGATTTCTCTCTCGTTCCTCCATTTCTCTGCATCTGTCTCTCATCCACTTAACTGCACGAATCTTTTATTTGATCTCTTGTTGCTTGTTTTTTTTTGCTAATATTTTTTCATTTGCATTGTTTTATTTAGATTGATCAAATTATTTTTTTTCTTTTCGTACTGTAAAATCGTCGACGTCAGTGTTTTAGTTTATCGATATTAGCGACTTATCACAGTAACGTATTTAAGACATTGCGTCATAACCCATTACCTCAAACAATTTTTATTAAGAAAAACACGTTGATATTTTATTTGATTCAAAATAATATTACTTTCGTTATTTAATTTGGAAAATTTCACGTGAGTAGGGTTTTTTTTAAAAGAAAAGGTACTAATTATGACGTCTGACAACATACATAATAAAAATCAGCTTTTACTAAAATTCCTTTATAACTACCGAAAAAAAAAACAGACACTTTTGAACCCTTTAGACAGTAAATCAAAAAGTAATTTCTGAAAATAAAAGCCCTTTATTGCAGCATGCTCGAACAAAAACGGGGCTGAAAAAGGATCCCCTTGTTTTTATATTTACCGCAAAAATCTTTTAGTGTCCGTAAATATTATTTTTTTTATGGGCTTTATGCAGTCTGAATATGTAAAAAGTCCCGACATATTATTTTGTTTTCCCCGATAGGAAATTGATGCCAAAAATGAATATAGAATTTAAATAAAATATACTTTACCCGATAAGACATTCCGTTGTATTATATTTCGAATAGTTTTGTCCAAATTTTGATTGTATGTTTCTTTTTTGTACGATTTTCAGAAGCTACGTTATTAAAACATATGTTTTACTGGTCCTTTCAATTATTAATATTCAATATAAACTCTTGGACAAAATTAACGCAACAATACGAAATTGTTCAAAAAATTAATTTATCTTTTTCTTATGCCACTTTTAAAGTTTATTGAGTATTTGAATAGTAGGCTATGAATATTTTGTTTCATTGGTAACGACAACAATCGAAACAATTCGTTAACATTTAGAGTTTTAAAGAATTTTTTAGAAGATAAACAATTTTGTGCAATTCTTGCGGCAGATTTTCTTTAAAATTAAGTTTATAATTTCTTTACTTTTTTGAAATTAATACTTTTTATGGTAAAATGTTTTATTTGTAGCTCCGAAAAATTGGAAAAAGGAATTTAAGTGAACAGGAGGAAGTGCGAGCATCAGTTTTATTACATGAGGGATATTGCTATAGTTATGTTGTCAGTTTGTTAGGCAAACATCGTTTCACAATAAGTCGTATGGTAAGACGTTCGATTGAAATAGAAAATTATTCTAGAAGGCCAGGGCACTGGCAAAAACCATGCACTAACCACCGTGATGAAGATTTTCTTAGAAAATATGCTTTAAGAAACGGGACTGCCACTAGTTCTATAAGGAAACTAATTCAAAGCTACTCGTCATGTCGAAATTTCTTCTGGAACAATTAAAAGACGGTTAAATGAAGCTGAACTAAACAGTAGGAGACCAGCAACTGTGCCCTTGCTTAGTAAAGAGAACAGAGTTGCCAGGTTACATTTTGCTTGAAATCATCAAAATTTGTCTGTGAATGATTGGAAAAAAGTTTTCTTCACACATGAATATAGGGTTAGCCTAAAACCTCCAGATGATCGTGAGCGAGTATGACGAAAACCAGGAGAGAGGTTTGCTACTTGCAATATTTCCTGTTCTGTTATGTTCTGGAGTGGCATCTGCTTTGACGCTCGCACAGAATTAGTTCCTGTCCATACGAGATCTATGAATGCTGATTACTCTCTTGAGAATATTGTAGTAGAACATGTGATGCATTTCGGCCATTTTCTTGTTTATGCAAGGCAACGCTCGATCTCACATGGCAAGGAAGGACTTCGATTATCTTAATCAAGTTGGTATACCAATTATGCAATGGCCACGAAAAAGCCCGGATCTGAATCCGATCGAACATGTATGGGATCACCTCAAAAGAAAAACTTCATATACTTGCACCTAAAAACCTGAGGGAACTTGAAAATGCAGTTATCACCGAATGTGAACAAATTCCTCAAGATTTTATCCAAAATTTAGTGAGAAGTATGCCTAGTTGCATAAATGCTGTAATCCGAAGTAGAGGAGGCAACACACGCTACTAGTGTCCTAATTAAATCATTAATTTATTACGATTTTGTTATTATGTCTTAAGAATAATTTTAATTCAAATCTTAACAGATATATTGTTGAAAATTTAACTTCTAAAGTATCCAAAATTGTTTTTTCTTTTAATGAAGCTAATTAATTAATTATAACGATTTATATGATTTAATATGTTGTCGCGTTAATTTTGTTCAGGAGTGTATAAATTATGTTTCGATAAAAATGCTAATCGAAATATTTTTTTTAGGTATCATGGATTCGTCATCGAGATATTCATATTCTGACTGTTGGCAGTTATACGTATACAAGTGACCAAAGATTTCAGGCCAATCATCACCCTAAAACTGATGAATGGACATTACAAATTAAATGGGCTCAGAAAAGGGATGCCGGTATTTATGAATGTCAAATTAGCACTCAGCCTGTTCGAAGCTATTTCGTCAATTTAAATGTTGTTGGTAAGTAAAAAACTTTATGGTTCAATATTCTATATTTGGTCATTTGCAGGGTTAACGCCAGTGGCCACTATAGGGCCAATCCTTATTATTATCATAATAACTGACAACAAATAATTAGTCCTTTTTTAACCCTTAATAAATGAAAAAAGCTCATTCGTTAAGAAAATATTGAAATTTGAAACAAAACTTACTTTGTTAAACTTTTATTACAAAATCGGCGTGACCGCGGTTTCGTAACAATTACATTCTCAAACCAAATGCCTTAAAAACTACGGATTCACATTATTTTATAGGGCTTTTATAACTCGCACATTTTTTATTACTACTGTCTAGGTACTAAAGGTAAAACATCGTATAAAGGTGAATTTCGTGTGTCTCTTTGATCATTACAAAGGTTAATTGTACAGGGTGAGTCAACGATTGGATGAAAAAGGTTTGTGCCTTTTCGGTGAAATTAACAAAGAAACTATATTTATTGTTTGATACAGTTTATTTTACGCAGATTTTAAAAATATTTAGGACTCTACAGGGTGAGCCAAAAAACTAGGACAGCATAAAGTTTTATTAATTTAAATAGAACACCATATATTCGAATCGTATTTTCGATTTAGCTTATAATTTTAAATCTTTTTTATTAAGGGTTTACTATAACAAAACTTTATAGTTTCTGATATAATTAAGTTTAAAGAAAAAAAGTCACATTTTCAAGCATCAATTCAATCCTAAATAACGTTTTCAATTTTGTCACAAATATATTCAAATTTGGAATTTAGCAAGGCCAAGGACAAGTTAACATAATTTTTACCTAATATTTGCAATAAAAGCTACAGGGTGTTGAACACATCGGCTCAAATTTGAACAAGTTTAAATGAATAAATATCTTTTTTTTAAATGGTACACCCTGTATATTTTCATGTTATTTAATAGAGTAATAAAAACCCTAAAAGTTTTGTTCAATATATCCTATACCTATTTATAATAGTTTTTGAGATATTTCAGTTTTTCTTATTTTCCATACTTTTTTACAGAAATAGTCTTCATTATCATAGTAGCCATGGCAAAAACAATGTAAAAGAACATTTTTCTATGTGTCAAATTTATAACCGCAATCGCTTCTTTTGGTTTTTATGTAGTGTAGTTTGATTTTTTTTGCATTCATCTTATATTGTAAAATGAATTTTCCAAAGAATGAGTTAATAGATATGATTTATACAATGGGAGAGGCTCAAAAAAATTGCCTTCTTGCTCAAAGAATTTACAAAATGAAGTATCCTGATCGACGCCAGCCTAATACCCATACTTTTCAAAACTTAATGCAAAGATTTGATTCTTCTGGTACTGTTGATTATCCAAAACGTAAAGTGGTCAACAAACCAGTAACTAATGAAGAAAAAGAACTACAAGTATTGTTAAATATTCAGGAAAATCCTTATATTGGTAGCCGTCAGTTAGCAGCATTATGTGAAACATCACAATCCACCGCTAATCGTACTACCAAGAAATATAGGTATCATCCATATCACATGGAATTACACCAAGAATTGCATGGACAGAATTTTGAAAGTCGTGTAAACTTTTGTCGTACAATAAATGCGGAGATTCAATTAAATCCAAATTTATTATGCAAGGTAATGTTTAGTGATGAAGCTACTTTTAGAAGTAACGGTGCCGTAAATAGACGCAACATGCATTATTATGCCACAGAAAACCCATTTTGGATTAGAGAGGTGCAACATCAAAACCACTGGTCATTAAATGTTTGGTGTGGTATTCATCATAATCGAATTATTGGACCCCACTTTTTTAATGAACCACTAAATGGCCATAGTTACCTGAACTTTCTACAAGAAGAACTACCCCAACTGCTTCAAGGTCTCGATAGGGATGAGGTTCCAGCACGATGGTGCGCCTCCGCATTACCATCGTGAAGTTCGTGCGTTTTTGGAACAACGATATCCGCAAAAATGGATTGGACATGGGGGTTTCATTGAGTGGCCACCAAGGTCTTGCGACATCACCCCATTAGATTTCTTCCTATGGGGTTATATTAAAAATAAGGTGTATGTTAATCCACCAACAACAGTGGAAGATATGCGAAACAGGATTAGGGATACCTGTAGAACAATAACGCCACTAATTTTGTCCAGGGTCCGAGAAAATCTGCAAAAAAGACTAAATTTGTGCATTGCACAAGAGGGTCGTTTATTCGAACACTTATTAAAAAGAAATAATTAATCTCAGTATTTAATAGGTAATTTTTTTGTTTCAATTTAGTATAAAAGTAAATATGTATTTGCCTTGTCGTTATTGTTGTGTTAATTTTTTCACATTATGTTTAATTAAACTATTGCCGTTGTAATATAACGAATAATGTATTTCATCATATTTAACCACATTCTGTTTGTTTCTGTAGTTTCTTTTTATTATTTTACATGGCTACTATGATAATGAAGACTATTTCTGTAAAAAAGTATGGAAAATAAGAAAAACTGAAATATCTCAAAAACTCTTATAAATAGGTATAGGATATATTGAACAAAACTTTTAGGGTTTTTATTACTCTATTAAATAACATGAAAATATATAGGGTGTACGATTAAAAAAAAAAGATATTTATTCATTTAATCTTGTTCAAATTTGAGCCGATGTGTTCAACACCCTGTAGCTTTTATTGCAAATATTACGTAAAAATTATATTAACTTTTCCTTGGCCTTGCTAAATTCCAAATTTGAATATATTTGTGACAAAATTGAGAACGTTATTTAGGATTGAATTGATGCTTAAAAATGTGACTTTTTTTCTTTAAACTTAATTATCTCAGAAACTATAAAGTTTTGTTATAGTAAACTCTTAATAAAAAAGATTTAAAATTATAAGCTAAATCGAAAATACGATTCGTATATAGGGTATTCTATTTAAAAAAATACAACTTTATGCTGTCCTAGTTTTTTGGCTCACCCTGTAGAGTCCTAAATATTTTTAAAATCTGCTTAAAAATAAACTGTATCAAACAATAAATATAGTTTCTTTGTTAATTTCACCGAAAAGGCACAAACTTACTTCATCCAATCGTTGACTCACCCTGTACTGGTTTTATTGCACTTATAAATTTATAGGCCTATTAGATTTTAAATTTTTTACTTTTGGCTACGGTATTGTCGCAATTAGCAATGCCCCTGGTGGTAAGGGCATGTAGCTAGCAATCTATTTTTGACCACCGTAGTAAATGTATAGATGTTTCGTCCCGATACCGGTGGTGGACTCATCAGTGGGATCCACCGGTATCTTTCCCAGACATCCTTGTACTTTCCACAAACTTGGACCTCTATTTAAGTCCAGTTTTACCGGAAAGCGGTGGTGAGATGTTATGTTCCACAACATACCCCCCCCCCCCTAAGGCATATGCTTTCCGGCTTAAACTGTCGGACAGTCCAAGCCGTTAGAAAGCACAGGCCTGAAAAGGAAGTGGGACGGATATCCTCGGTGGTCTTTCAATGGTCGGGCCGGGCTGGATGAGAGCCCTCCGCGGTTTCTGACATTCTGTCCTATATCCACATCTATGGTTTTACCACATCATTTGCGGTTTTGGACTCGTCATCTAACCGCTGTCCCTGCTCGGGCGCCATGTCGCAATTAGCAATGCCCCTGGTGGTAAGGGCATGTAGCTAGCGATCTATTTTTGACCACCGTAGTAAATGTATAGATGTTTCGTCCCGATACCGGTGGTGGACTCATCAGTGGGATCCACCGGTATCTTTCCCAGACATCCTTGTACTTTCCACAAACTTGGACCTCTATTTAAGTCCAGTTTTGCCGGAAAGCGGTGGTGAGATGTTATGTTCCACAACAATATGCAAAATTTAAATCTCTGAAATTGTTTCTATAAAATGGTTACCGAAATTTTAGATATATTTTTTCAATAAAAATGTCTTGTATTTTTCAAATCTTATAAGGAGATTTCTTCCGGTTTGTCCGATGTAACAGCTATTGCAATCCAAACGATTTAGTCTATTATCTCTGGTATTAAATATGCGTCACAGTTTTTGTGACGATTTAAATGCGATTTTTAAGTTCTGTTTTGTTAAGACATTGCCATTTTATTTGAAAGAGATCCAAAACATGTAAGGGTGGTGTATTTAGCATTGTCTCTATTTATGTTGTGTGGGTATATTCGATTGGGTATAGTTTGTTTGTTTTTTATTTATTAAATTGTTAATTTACACTTCACTATAACCATTGTTTAATGCGATTTGTTTTATCGTAAAAAGTTCTTTTCTCTTGTCTGTGTCTTTTAAAAGGATAGTCAATGTTTTGTGTATCATAGTGTTGTGGGATAGTAGAGTTAGTGAAAATAGGTTTTCTGTAAATGTCAGAGGAAAAACTATGCTTCTTTTTGTAATGGTGATATCTAAGGAATTAATTTTATTATCTACATTTTTTTTTTGTATTGTGAATTTTATTTTTTTTTCTATACTGTTGAAATGTTTTACTGTATCTGTTAATTCGGTTTCATACCCTATAAAGCAAGCAAGGCTGTCGTCAACATATCCATACCAGAAAAAGATGTTTCTTGAAAAGTTATTTCTCTGAATATATTATTTAGTAGTACTGCCAGGTTTCTTAGAGGACTGTGGTGTCAGAGACAACTGGTGTTATGGAGGCATCTTTGTGAGTTTTAATTAAATTGCATAGTCTAGGGGGTAGAAGGGTCATGTAAACTATTTTAAATTTATCTGTATCTGGAAGTTTGGCCTGTACGTCTTTTAGTGTGGCCTTAAGTTTATTTTGGGCTTTTATTGTTGAATCTCATTTGAGTTTGGTTGAATTTTCTTTTTTAAGAAATATATTGATTTTTTCTTGATAATCACCTTTAGGTAGCACCACGATAGAATTTCCTAGTGTTGATTAGATCATTTTGTTTTAATTTAATTTGAATCAATTTAATTATAGAATTTTATCTATGGCTTTGTAGATGTTTCTCCTGAAGTAGGTGTTTAATTTTTTCTTTGACATAGTTGGAATTTGGTAGAGAACAAATTTCTATAAAGCTCTTAGACCTAACCAAACATAAAAACAATAAGATCACTCTTGCACTACCCTACGAGCCGCGACTGTATCATATAAAAAGCAGTGAACAGAGTGGTAAAGAAAATATTATAATAATACATCCAAAAAAGTTGTACTATTACTACTAAAGTCATTAAGATAGGAAAAGCTAGTGGGAAAATCAATATAAAATTGTTAAAATCAAAATAACTACACTGTCTCGTATTGAATTTAATAAAAAAAATTGTATGTCAATCTCACACTATCAGGAAGTTTTAATATGTATACGATGAAACTATTCAGTTCAAAATAATGCGCACCCAAATGTATAAAATATTATTCACTCACAGTTTGACCAAAGTATAACTTTTAGGTCATTTATATAACTAGTTCCCGATATGATTTCAATAATATTGATATGAGTATGGATTAATTAGATATTAGTACATTCCTACTTTAGTAACGTTCCTATCTAATCTTTTTCGTACATTAAAAATAAAAATCTTTTATATTCTTTATGGTAGCCCTTTTAAGTAACTGCTAGATTTTACCTCATAAGTAACTCTTGCCTGAAATTTATCCTGTAGAAGATTTTAGTAATGATTTATCTTATTTTGACACTTAACAAAGAGTTATACTAAAAATATAATGCTCGTGGAAACGTGTATACTACTAGGAACATAGAATTTCTCTTTAATAGTTTAAAACTTTTCATGCAGTTTGGTTCACGTCAGAAGTATATGGTATAAACCGAAATTACTAGAAAACTTCTAGATAAGACGACTTGTTCAACGCTGAAAAGTTAGTAATACTTAAATTTTAGTTATTGTTTATTATTGGTTTATCAAAATTTCTTAACTTTAGAACTTTTATTTTCTGTTCGTTTTACAACTTTGTTGAGCATTTTGATACTTTCTTGCTTGATTAAAGTTCAGCTTTTTGTTTTACAATGTTAATACAAATAGTATAAACCAAAGTTCTGAGAAATTTTTAAAAGTAAATTAATTTCGCTAAAATTGTTTTTAACTTTTTTAATTAGATACTGTAGCTGAAGTTCGAAGGAAAAATATGTTGAAATTCAGATCTGAGACTTACCATTGAGATGTATTTACGATATGACATCGGCGAGTTTAAGCCTTTAAAGACTTAAATGAGAAGACAACCGGCGGTTCGAAAACATTCGTGACTGGCATATAGATGGCGACTCTAATGACAGCCATAGGATTTTTAGTTCTTACCAACCTTCAAACGATAGGTGTCAAAATTTGATAACATTTCGACCACCTTTTGATATTTTCGAAAAAAATCCATACTTTTGCATTGAAAAAGGGAGTTCGCATTTAAAAATATGGCCCTAAAATAACCATGAAAGTTAGTCTAACTCTCAAGGTCAAGGTCACGACTGAACTCTATAATTTTTTTATTGAATATTTTTTCCATCTCACATCTTAAATAGAACACCCTATACATGGGAGTCTCAGTAAAATGTCTTTTACTTTCTTAAATTATTGAAAAGGGCCTAAGATAAAGCGTTATTCGAAAATGACGTCACTAAACGGCGCCGAGTAGGCAAAATAGTTATATAAATCTCAATTTTGTTAAATGTTTTTCTTATTTGGTTACTGTTTGTTTTATTTAATTTTGTAAACTGGCCAGTCGTAAATTCGTAATTTAATTTGGAAACTCAACTTGTATCCATCCAATAGACCCACTATTAGTGAAAACGATAAAAAGTTATATCTAGAAAAAGGCAAAATTTTTATTTACTTATACGAGTTAATAGAAACAACTGACTCTGCGTTGTCTAGTAACAAATTTTTAACACTTCTTTGTCAAATTTGATTTGAATTTATCCATTATTTTGTGTTTTATGTAGTGTTTTACAACTAAAAACAGATTTTTTATATTGGAACATTGTAGTGTCATCAAATTTTTAACAAAAGAACACAATTGCCCCAACCCAAGGAATAGAAACGCAAACAATCCTGATGTATGCAGGAAGAGAACTATTAATAAACCATTCAATATATCTGAACGAAGCGCTCTACATGATAAACCAGGCGTGAGTAAAGTTTCAGCAAGGTAGATTCCATGATTCTTTACTCCTCGACAAAAAGTGGTTAAGCAGCATTGTTTTGATTTTATTCTGTCCAACCTTACAATTACTTATTTATGAATAAGCTACTCCAAAACATTCGTAGACAATTAAGTTCTTCCAGCTGCCCTCTTTTTCACTACATTATTTAACTTGTTATTTTTCGAGACATCCCACTGATGATTTTTTTATTTTCATCTGAAAAATTACAATTTACTTTAAAATAATCGCGTTGTCACAAATAAAAAAGAATTGGCTCTACCCAAAGATACGTTATAGAAATATTAATTCTATATATGTAAAAATACAGCTCTTTCGTGAACAACTTGCCAGTGACATTCGCATGTATTTTTACTTTGTTTGCTTAAAAATGCATGACCGAGAAAATTCAATTTCTGGTTCAGTCAGACGTGTCAAAATTTAAATTCCATTTAAACAGGAAGTTCGTGTCAGTTTACTAAAAAAATGTTTTTTCTTTAATCGTATTTCCGCGACACCGCTTAACTGATTAAACTTTTTGAAAAGAGACAAAATCAATTTTGCTGTTACTTACATTTTTTTAAATTTAGCTGAAATATCGATAGTGTAGTTTGTTATAAGTGTTATAATTTATTAGCTTTTGCCAACGATTTCGTTCGCTAGGATATGAGCATGGCGCGAATCGTACTGATGATGGGATTTAGCACAATAACGGAGAGCAGTAAAGCTCCGGGTGGCGCAGTCGATGCAGGAGAAACGCGACGTATTAACAGTAAACTGCTTTTTGATTTTAAGAAACAATAATCTCGAGACTCTTAAAAATATTGAGACGAAACAAAGTGCAGATTAATCTTAGAAATAAGTTCACTACCATACCCGAGTTTCATCAAAATCTAACAAAAGTACGAAGGTTTTTAATAAAGAAAGCAATGTAGAATTACCGAATTATCTCAAAGCGATATTTAAATTACTAAAATGTTTTTATTATTTTTTCTTTATATTTTTTACTATTAAAGCCTAATAAGAATTTTCGTTTATTAGTCCGGTTTAATATTGTCTGGAGGTCTACTTTTGTCGCGTTAAACTAATTGAGACCTATGGAAGTAGAGAATTCAGGATGGTTATGCTCTACGACAAAAATTGAATTAAAAAAAGGAATTTAGCTCTTTATTTTGGAAGAATGTAATAATTTGGAGTATTATTTTCCTGAAAAAAGAAAAAAAAATTATAAAAAGTCGCTCAATTTTTCAATTTTTTAAATTTTTATCTAGAATTTAGTTCAACTGATAAGAAAACATGTAAATAATGTAAAAAATTTCCATTGGTTGCTTTCAAGTCAAATTTGCGGCTTGTACAATGCACGCAAAAGGTGCACTCTGACGACGGACCTCTATGAACAGCATCTTATAACTTTACGATTTGCAACGATAAACACTTGAAAAAACTCTGAGATATAATTTGAAATATGAGTAAAATAATTTACTTATTTTAATTGGTTTCAATTATTTCTTCAGCTTCAAAAAAAAGTTCACAAAAAAGTGTAAAAATTCTAAATATTATTATATTCCGATTGAAGTTGTAACAGAGACCTTCTTAATAAGTATTGCAAATAAAATTAAAATTATCCTTCTGCCATTTTTTTATCTTGGATTAATCTAAGATTTATTAAAGATTTTTATATTACAGCATCAAATCTTTGACTCAATTTCCGCGAAAATTTTTAATAATAGAGCATTTGTCATAATTTTATTTATCTCGGCGAGAAATATAAAAAGCATAAAATAAAACAAAAACCTTTTAGAGCTTATACTGAAATAAAAAGGAATAAAAAAGGACTTATTACAAAAAATATTGCCAAACAAGAAATCTGGGCAATGAAAGATAATCAAAGAATATTCTTAACTTTTGACGTCAAATTTCAAGAGAAATGCTAATACAAAAATCTGCGAACTTCTTTGTATTTTCTTTGGTTCAAAGGAAATCTGATTTATAGTTTTGAATCTAAGACTTGTGATTCTTTACTAAATTACTGTTTTATAAAGAGTGGTCGAAAGGAAAGATGTCCATTCAAGATAGCTTTTGAAACGCAACGACTATTGATCAACAGTGACAGATACAGTTTAGGTAAAATATGGTCAGAAAAACCCTTTTTGAATCGCAGTTAATATTAAGTAATTAAATTACCAATTATTTATGTAACAAAAATCAAGTAAATTTTTTCGAATATATTTTTCTATAATGTCAAGCATATAAATTAGATATTTACATACAAACTTATAATTTGCATAAAGGCTATTTCTTTTTTTTTATTATTCACAAGGCTGTATTTATTTATGTTATAGTTCTTATTTTATACTTGTCTATTTCTTTTTAGATAGTTTATAGTATTGTTAGTAATTACTTAAGTATTTTACGGCCTGAAAAGAATATGGGTAACGCATCTAACGAAGCCATAATTATTTTTTAATGCTAATTTTGTATATTGGAATTGCAGTTATTATTATTATTATCCGCTTCGTGAGTGCATTATACTTTTTTGCTAAAAATTATCTCACCTACAATATAGGTCGCATGGAAAAAATTTGAACTGAAAGGCGTTTTTTATGAGATTTTAAAAAATTTCTTTTTCCAAGTTACCCGAATATAAAAGTAGACGCCATCGCGGAGCTTTCATTTATGCGATGTAACATTAGTTTCAAAATTCCGAAAATTTACACGAATAACCAAAAAAAAACGATTGCTGAGTATTGAAGAAAGTTATCAAATTATTTTTTTACTCTTCCTAGAAGCCCTTCCCCAAGACGAACCCGCTCAAGATGAAAGCTATAAATGCAATTGTTCATGTCCACAATATAAGCAAAATAAGCCGTCCATTAAAGATGGTGAACCAGGTTAAAGGTTACATTTGTATTTTTGAAATTAATACACTAACTTTGGTGTAAATTTATAAACTAACTCGTAATTTAAACTATACTAATATTTCAAGTAACATAACAGTATAGTGTAGCTTAACATATTTTACCTAATATAATTTGAAATCTTCTACAACATCTGATTGGTAGATTATCTGCAAAAGAGACTGGAATGTTTCCAGGCAATTTTAAAATTGTGTGGTCACATCTTCCAATATATTTTTTTATAAATCAAATCCACTGTAGAAACAATGAAATATTTTAAATTTTTTCAAGAACTGAATTTAATTTACAAATGTTTGAATATTTTTTTATTACAAATAACAAACCAAGAAATCTGAATATTTCTTTAATAAAGGAAATATCAATTTTCTCTCTAAGTTCACATAAAATCAATTTTAATGGTATATAAATAAAAACGTAATGTTTTAGTCACAAATTGGAACTCAAAAAATAATTTGGCTTAGAATGTAACATTACATCAATTTATTTTATTCAAACTTACTTTGTGATTATTAACTGGATGAGGATTTGACGTGTCTGGGTGTTTGTATATATATAGAGAATCATTTTGTGTACATCGACCCATAACCTACTAATAGTACTTGAAGAATGGTAGAAAATATAGTTCTGCAACATTTTGCAACTTAACTAAAGCAAATAAATATTAAGATTAAAAATATTTCGAATATCTCAAATTCTATAAGAGAAATATTCTATCTATTTTGAAATATTCGAACAATTCACTTTTTTAACTTAAAAAGTTCAGTCGTTTTCAAGTTATCGATATATGAAATTTTATATATATATATAGAATTTGATAAGTTTACAGTTTACAGGCTCCAAAAAGAGCTTAAAGTAAGTTACAGTCAAGATTTCTGGTAAATAATTAAAAACTAAGTCAAAAGGAAACTATGATGAATGATTCGCAGAATCAAATTACAATGTGAACAGTATTTCCACAATGACTGATCTGGATGTCATACATATTTTTGTTCTAGGAAAAATGTAACTTTTGAAATATTTGGAAATAATTTACAAGCTACGACCGTCTTCAGTCGTCAATTTCTCCAGTGGAGTATGAATCAATAGATATATAATACAAATTTTTCAGTATTTATGATTAGTTTTACTCACTTTCCCCGATATTTTGGATTCCTAACTATTTTATTTATTTATTTTTCCTTTAGTTTGATACATCATCACAAATTCAGTACCTCTTTATAAGTTGTAGAATTACGACCCTCTTTTTATTTCATAATGCCTCCCCTAAGGGGGAGATTGAGAATTACTAGTGTTATAGCATTTAATAGAAAAATAGCTTGATTGATTTTGTAACTAACAAATATTCAATTAAAGTGATATTTTACGTTTATTAACGAATTTTCTCCCATTTTAGTACCCACTGCACAAATTTTGGGCGGTCCAGATCTACATGTAGACAAAGGTAGCACCATCAATTTGACCTGCTCCATTAAGTTCAGTCCAGAGCCACCAGCTTATATCTTTTGGTATCATCATGACGATGTAAGTACTATTTTACCAAATTACAGGACAATATATTTTTAATTTAAAAATAATCTATTTTTCCACCTTTAAAAATTTTATTTAAAAAGAGGGTAAGTATATATATATATATATATATATATATATATACATATATATATATATATATATATATATATATATATATATATATATATTATCTAAATAGATAAGTTTTTGTCCGTGTAATGTATAATAAAATAAAATCTTGGCTAAGCGGACGTGAAATTTGTTAATCCACATGTTTCTTGTGTTAAAAAGTGCAGAGCATTCCAAAGTATGGAAAAACTCCGAGTCCGAAAGATGGCGACAGTGCTGTTTCGTCCTAATATGAGACTCGTCCGGCCACCGCATTCGGTACAAACCATCATCCCACCTTTGCATCCCATAAAACTGAATTTAAAATCAAAGACAGCAAACAAGACGCCAAAGGCGACATCTCAATGGTTCACTTGATAACACAAGAACCACACAAATTAACAAAGTTTGTAGAAAACGGCATGTGGTGGCGCGACGGTGAATTAAAACAGAAATATGTAAAATCGAGTACACGAAACGCGCCACCCGGAGTTTTTCCATACTTTGGAATGCTCTGCACTTTTTAACACGAGAATCATGTGAATTGACAAATTTCACGTCTTGGCTAAGATTTTATTCTATTTTATTATTATACATATATATATATATATATATATATATATATATATATATATATATATATATACATATATATATATATACATATTACGATTTACAAGCCAAATAGCTTCGCACTCCCTCCAGTGATTATTCACTCATACCAGGCATACAAAGACACCAAAAGTATGAAGCTCTGTGAGAACCCTTTTCATGTTATCGGGTCCTAGGTGACATTGTCTGCTATATTTCCTACGAACTTTCGGACGGTTCTCGTGGTTGCAGGGAGAACTGCTTTCTGCATCGATTTATACAGATGCTCACTAAGTTCCAGTCCCTTGATGTTCAGCAGGAGGTTCTTTGGTATCACTCCAGTTGTTGACAGTATTATGGGAATCGTTTGGACGCTGTTCATTGCCCATTGTCTTCGGATTTGGACCTCCAGATCTCTGTATTTGGCGATCTTCTCCTTGTATTTTGGCCTTAGGTTGTTGTTGTTAGGTACAGCAATGTCGATTAGTGTAGTTCGCCTAGAAATTTTATCTATTAGTATAATGTCTGGTCTATTATGAGCCACTGTCTGATCCTTCAAAACCGTTCGGTCCCAAAATAACTTGAATTGGTTGTTCTCAAGTATAGGCTCCGGATTGTATTTGTAATAAGGCACTTTTTCTACCTGTAGTAGGTTTAACTTTTCTACTAACTCTTGGTGGAGTATCTTACCGGCTGAGTCGTGTCTTTCCTTATACTCGGTTGCGGCAAACGCTTGGCATCCTCCTGTTATGGGCTGAATTGTCTCCGAGGTTCGACAGCCATATCTGCATTGGTCATTTTCTATTGAGGGATCTCTAATGATGAACTTCCGATAGTTTTTCGACGGAATAACCTGATCTTGGATAGCTAACAAGAAGCCCTCCTTTTCCGGAAATATATGTCCTGAAATCAACCAGTAGTTCGACGCTGGTCGACATTGTCCTGATTGACCTCACTTGAATGCCGTCCATGAAGTGGCTTCTGTAGCCTGGTTTGTAACTTCTCTTGGTCTGTTTGGTGGTGAGAAGTAATATCTTGTTCCCTCAACTGTAGCGGCGTTGAATCGTCTGCCTCACATATTGCTCGATGTAGTATAGAAGAGTCCGCTAACCTGTGGAAATATGAACGTAAGTTGATTATTTGTTGGTCGAGCTGCTTACCAATATCCACCAATCCTCTTCCTCCTTGGTGTCTTGGAAGCATTTTACGTTCAATAGCACTCCGAGGGTGATGTTTTTGTGATTTTGTTAGTAGTGTCCTTCTTTTTCTTTGCAGGTTTTGGATGTCCGTCCTGTTCCATTTTACAATTCCAAAAGAGTAGCTTACCGTAGAGCAAGCATACGTGTTGAGAGCCTTAAACAAATGTCTACTGTTTAAGTTAGTTCGTAATACTCGCCTTACCCTCCTGACAAATTCGGTTGTCAATTCGGCTTTCATAGAGCCATGGTCAATTCTTTTAGCCTGTTTCATATCTAGATATTTGTATGTTTGGTCTGCTTCCATTGCAGCTATAGTTTCACCGTTCTGCATTTCAAAAACCCCCGGGTTATATCTTCGCTTTAACGATGTTCAAAATACGGCACTTGTCAAGTCCAAATTGCATTCTGATATCCCCGGAGAACTCCTCTACAATTTTAAGCATTTGTTCCAGCTGGTTTCTGGTAACAGCCATCAATTTAAGATCATCCATGTATAGAAGATTATTCACTCTTACTACCTCTTGGTTGTTATTTCTAATACTAAAACCGTATCTGGTGGAGTTCAAACGGCGTGATAGTGGGTTCATTGCAAGGCAGAACCACAATGGGCTAAGTAAATCGCCTTGAGATATTCCTCTTCGTATCGGAATGGTGTTCGTTTCGATGGTGTCGCTGGATGGCACTTGCAACTGAATCCTAGTTCTCCAGGTTGACATGATGCGTTCCTAAAAGTAAACGAAATTATTATCGACCCTGTACATTCTCAATATCGTTTTGAGCCACTCATGTGGCACTGAGTCGAAGGCCTTCTTATAATCCACGTTGGCAGCAAAGAGGTTTCTTGGGTTGGTACAAGCTTGGTTACATATGACAGAGTCAACAATCAATTGTTCCTTGCATCACATTGCTCCTCTCGTGCATCCTTTCTGTTGAGTTGCAATGATGTTATTTTGCTCACAATGTGCATAGATGCGTTGGGTCAAGCAGGAGGTGATCACCTTATACAGTGTGGGAAGGCAGGTGATTGGCCTATACTTAGCTGGGTCATGTGTGTTGTGTTGGTCCTTTGGTAGGAAGTACGTAATACCTTCGGTCAAGAACAATGGTATTTTTGCTGGGTTAAGAAAAACATCATTAATAAGATTAGCTAGCTGACGGTGCATACACCATAACTTTTTGAGCCAGTAGTTCTGGATCCCATCGAGACCTGGAGCTTTCCAGTTATGGGATTCCTTGATTATTCTTATATATATATATATATATATATATATATATATATATATATATATGTATATATTTATATATATATATATATATATATATATATATATATATATATATATATATATATATATATATATATATATATATATATATATATATATATATATATATATATATATATATATATATATATATATATATTTACCGGAGTTGTTACTTTGGTCGTCTGCTTTTTTAAATTTAAAAATTTTGCGGGATTTATGTAGAAAAATGTTTAACTTCTGTAAGTTAAAATACATTTAAATGTTTCATAATAAAAAATATAAATCTTATCTATCGAATAGATTTGATATGGTTATTAAAACCAATATTATATTTTCACAATTATAGACACACTTACCTTTTTAATTTTCCTAGTACTTAAATTCCAACGACATGCTGCCTTTTAAGAATACTTTACAACTTTGATCTTCGTTAAAGTTTTTGAATTAACCTCGTTATTATCCTGTGCTAGTTTTTCCATTTAATTTTAAAAATTCGGCCTTCGATCAGACCTCTAAATTAGAAATTTTCTGCTTGAAATGCATGTGAAGAGTGCCCAAAATCGAAAATGGCAATCTATTTCAACATGATTTATTTATAGTGTTCGCTTGCCACCACTTAAAAAAAAACAAGAGAAGAGTAAAAGGTCTTAGAATTAAAGAGTTAAACTAAATTTCTAACAAAAAATTAAGTTTTTTCAATTTTTTTAATTTGTCGACTCAGTCATGAGGATAAAAGGAATTGTATATCGATTTTCTTTTAACCACTGAAGTGTTTTTAAAAAAAATTGTTCAATATCTAAGACAGTAAAAAATATTGCTCTTTCTTCTCCTTCTCTTTTATTAGAACCTAGTCTTGCTATGTATGAGGTGGTAAATTTTTAAGCATTTATGGGACACAAGAGAAACCAAAAAAATTACAAAAAACTGACCTTGCATCGTATCTGACAATGGACATAAATTAAGACATTTTCGAGTCGTTTGTGATGTACAGAACTTTTTAAAATTTTGTCCAATTTGGGAGTCACACACTTTTTATCAAATAAAGTGAAACGAAGAAGTGTTTGTGGAGTCTTATGTGAAATCCAGTGGCGTTGGTATATATTCCCCACTATTTATAATTTTTAAATATGAAACATTTTATTTTTAATAAAACACCCTGTATGTTGTTAACGGTTCGGCTCTAAATAATACACATCATATTTATGTAGTGCAGAAAGATTTTATTTTCCTTGAGAAAAAATAATTAGCTTTGTAAAAATGGCATTTGGCTTTTATTTGCTGCAATTTTATTTTCAATATTATCTAGAATAAAGTCGACCTAATATTACTATATTCAGAAGACATAAAATTAATTAGATAACCTACGACAACTTCAAAAAGCCAAAACTAAAAATTGACTTTAGGGTAAGGAAAAATCAGAATATATATATATATATATATATATATATATATATATATATATATATATATATATATATATATATATATATATATGAAGTAAATTGCGATCAGTAAGTGCAAACTTCGTTCCAATCATATCCTTTCCGTGTTAGACGTTGCACAGCTTGAATAAATTGCGATTAAACGCAATTCATCCCATTCCACCACCATCGAGAAGATAGCCCACCTGCACCACCATACCGAGAAGAAAGTCAAAACTTACCCTCCCCGCCACAGTGATACGGCAGAGGTACGTGTTTCGTCTCTACTAGACTCATCAGGGTACCGACATGCACCTGTCTGTGCAAAGGACAGATCGGAAGGAAAAATGCAACACTGAACGCGGTTTCGCCGACCTCCCGCCGGATGGCGTTTATATGTTTATGCGGCTTTCTGCTGCACAGAGAGGTTCGTGTCGGTATCCTGATGAGTCTGTCTAGTAGAGACGAAACATGTACCTCTGCCGTATCACTGTGTCGGGGAGGGTAAGTTTTGACCTTCTTCTCGATATGGTGGTGCAGGTGGGCTATCATCTAGATAGTGGTGGAAAGGATATGATTGGAACGAAGTTTGCATTTACTGATCGCAATTTACTTCATTTATACACGGAGTTACATATAGTTGTATGTTTGCTGAATGTGATTTCCGCACTACAAGAGTATAATGTGAATATATCCACTGCTATTGCATCTCACACGGAGGAATCCGTGAAAGCCGCAGGAAAATGAAAATTGCAATTGGAGTTAATAGCAGACATGGATCCAAGGGGGGGGCGGACAATTGCCCTTCCCCCCAACAACTTTGGGTTCAGGAAAATAGACCCGATTCTGCCTCTACCCCCTCCCCCCGTCAATAACTTGTTTTTTCTTGCGATCTCCCCATCCCCAAGAGCATCGAGAAAAATAGCCTTTTACACTGAAAATGGGAATATTGCTGTCATCCTCCCCCCATCGATAACTTGCTTTCGCTTGCCATACTGTGCTTTTGTGATATCACCCCCCCTTTCCCGAAGAGAGAGGCTGGATTCGCCCCTGGTTAGTAGGCATATCTTTAAAGATTTCATCAATACTATTGCCGAACAGTGCACAATTTATATCTTTTATTGTATAATTTATTAATTTTTATTTGAGATTCACGTTTTCAAAACTTTTACTCTTTCTTGTAATCTGGACAGATCTACGTTTTTCTACGCAAATATTTATAACACACTTAAAAATTCCGAGTTAGGACATGTAGTTGGAGGTTAACGTTTGATTGTAAACGTTGCTTTCCGTTGCCAGCCTTTAAAGCTTTGAAAAAATATAATTCTTGTTGTTAAAATTATCCCTTCCCAATATCTTTTTAGAGGTGATTTTTTTATGAAACAAAATATATTTTCTTTGGTTTTTAGCATTATAAGCCAAATGGTGCCTTCTAAATACAAAAAAGAATTCCGAAACTTGAGTTTCCGTAAACTTTATAAGGGTTGTTGTACCTACTGTTACAAAAAGTCACATAGATAAATATTAAAATGCTAGTTTTTAAATTTTACAAGCTCTAATGTAGGTTTGCCTGGGGTAAATACAGATTTTAAATCGATAAAAATGTTTATATCATTCCCATTTAATTACCGAAACTGCAGGAACTCAATAATGAACGCCTGATATTCCCTAAAAATGAGTTTATTTCCAGCGCAAAATGCCGATCGAATAGGAATGAAATGCATTTTTATAGAAAACAGCTCCATCCGATTTGCTAATTCCTATATCAGTTGTTTATAATAAGACATAGAAATAAAAATAAAATGAAAGAGATACAGACTGTCCAATTTTATACAGTTGAGGACTGACGTCAGTTTGTGGCGAATAAAGAAGTTGCGACGATTTATATTTCTCAGTTACAATAGCAGATTTTCTGTTTTTATTATCTAAAAAATATATAAATTAAGGAACATTTCCTTGTATAATTTTCGTAGTTTTGTAGGTGTTAAATAAATATTTGTTATTTCAGTTTGATCCCATTTCTAACGTGCAAAATACGTTTTCCCTCCGAAGTGTTCAAATCATAAACATCAAAGGATTAAATTAAAATGTTATATCTGATAAAAGTTTCAATCACAACCATATATTACGTGACATTCAAGGCAAGCAAAATTTCAGAAATAATTTATTGACGTCATCTCAACTTGATGAAAATTACGTATATAATATGAAAAGAAACCAAATTATATCAGATCTTCATTTTCGTGTAGCAATGCTACAAAATATGTATTTATTTTAAATGTAATTTCAAATTAAAAAAAAAAAGACAAAAAGTAAAGTTCTGTGAAGAACAACACAGAGTAATATAAAAAGAACCAAAAGGAGATCCAAACACAAGATACGTGCAGCTAAGGACAGGTGGATGGGAGACAGATGCAGAGAAATAGAGGAACTCGAGAGAAAACATAATACGTTCAACATATACAAGAAAGTTAGAGAAGTTTCGGGATTGTTCAACAAGAAGACACCTAATACACTAAATACCACACGTTAATTGCTGAAAACTGTAAAATGCGTAAAAATAGCATATTTTGGCTATGTTCTCAAAGGAGATCGGTACATAATTCTTCAATTGATAATGAAGGGTAAGATCGAGGGTCGTAGATGTGTTGGAAGGAAGAGCAGAGGTCCTGGCTGAGGAACATCATGAATTGGCAGGAATACATGTGCTGAACAGCTATTTTAAAAAACAGAGATCCATGATCACCTCCCCATTGTAATTTCTGATACGGCAAAGGGAGAAGAAGACGATCTGAAACAGCTTGGTTTCTTTTTATATTTTAAACGTAAAATTTCACAAGTGGGTTTTCGCCTTTCAATGTATCTATCCTTCAAGTCATACGGAACTCCTCTTCCTTCTGACTGGATTTTACTCAATGCATGTAGACGTTCGGAAGTTGTGGATTGAGACACATTCATTGCTGCTGTCAATTGTTTTAACGTTTGAGTTGAGTCTTTATCGAATAGTTCTTTCAACCTGGATGCCCCTTCTCTTTTACCAACAATTGATAACTTTCAGCAGCGTTTTATTTGAAGAAAAAAGTTAATTAAACTTTCTCGCAAAACGTCTTTTCCTGAAACAAAATTCGACATTTATAACCCTATAAAGAACTATGTTTTTTCACAATGACAATTAATAAAAAACTGGCTGTTAATGGCTTATGTTTACCTTTCGAAATGCCATAGATGTCATTAGTATATACCAATAAATGTATTTGTAACGGCATCCCTTAGTAAAATCGACATTAATAACCGAGGTACCTATTAAATGTCAACAGTACGAAATATTTTGTTAATGACTTGTTTAATGTCAAAATGGTAAGCTGACTGATAATGATTTTGCCACC
The DNA here is from genome assembly GCA_034092305.1 of Diaprepes abbreviatus. Taxonomy (NCBI): domain Eukaryota; kingdom Metazoa; phylum Arthropoda; class Insecta; order Coleoptera; family Curculionidae; genus Diaprepes; species Diaprepes abbreviatus. Next base: position 11,627,089 of record JASJET010000068.1, read on the forward strand.
CAGTATGTTTTTTTTATATAATCTAAACCGGACAATAACGTAACCGTTATCCTTTATAGGCACTCATGTTTGTTTTTCTTTAGTCTTTTTGCTTGTCATAAATATTAATAAAGTAAGATACTCCTTTTACTTTACTTTCTTGCCAAAAGCAAGAAAAGAATAGGTTGGTATTGCTATGATAAGCTCTTTTGACAACAAGATAAACGTATAATCTTGCTTTGTAAATTCCTTCTTCACAACTAAGTTAATTTTGTAAGTTGTAATAATCCTTAAAAGGTTCATTTTATCGGGAAATCGTCTAAATAAATTCGGAAAGTTTTGTTTTGGTAGTTACAGGAGGACAAAATCTTTTTGTAAAGGGTCTGCTTCTGCTCCTTTTTCTCCGGAAGTCGATTACATATATTAAAGAATTTTGTGCTTTAAGAATATAAAGGACAAAAAAATTAAAATGCGGAAACACGACTTTCCAAATAAATTTAACGTAAAACAGGGAAAATAAAAAAGGTAAACGTTTAATTTAAAAAAATCCTTTTGGGAAGTAGAAAATTTACCACCGGGAAAAAGTAAGAACTTTTCTAGATACGCCTAATTTGTTAAGTAATAATTCAAGCGAGAGTATAACTCACACAAACTCGGAAGAGAAAAATTGCATATTTTGATTATAGTGGAAAAGCCCATAAAACTAGCTTTAAAAATAAATAAAATGCGCGATTTTTATATTTATTTGTTCCGTAAGCGTAAAGCAGTCGAGAGTAAGTACTTTAAATAAATTAACCGCTTTATGTTTTTTTAAGAGCCACTAACTTTTATCGGAAAATTTACTGCGTTGGAACAAGGAATTCTTGTTATAGTCGTAAATGTTTAACAAGTCAACCCTATTTTTATATCACTCAATTATTTTTTACGTAGTTATATTTGTTAATTTGTTTGTGAAACTTTTTCATAAATATTACCTCCCCACTAATTTTGATATTTTTAAGATATATTATAAAACATATATATATATATATATATATATATATATATATATATATATATATATATATATATATATATATATATATCATTTTTCTTTATTTTGTCTTTTCTTGGGTTTAGGTTCTATATTTAATAAATACATAAAACGATTGGCGTTTCGCCCTTTATTCAAGGCATTTTCAAAATTCCTTCTTCCTTGACATTTTGCTGTTCTGTTTCTAAATTTAGGCCATTGTATTCAGTACAAACCATCATCTCGCATCTGTGTCCTATAAAGAGATTTCACGGCTGTAGTAAATAAGACACAGTGTCGACATCTCGTTGGCTCACTCAATAACACAAGAACAACACTAACCAACAGTATTGTATAAAACTGCCATGTGGTGGCGCAACGGTACATTAGAAAAGGAATATATCAAAACTTGACACACGAAGCGTGCTACTATAAGGAGATAGGTCACATAATCCGGCATCGGCAACCAAACCAACTACGAATTCCGTAGTTTAAGTAAAATGTCACACCGACGATCTCCCTAACAGAGCTGTTGCGTGTTTTTTTAAGCCAACAAATATAACAAAGAGAGGAGTTATCGTCCGTGTAATTTTAAAATAAAATAGGAAATTCTCGGCTCCGCACTTTTTAACATGAGAGTAATATTTATTAACGGTCTTTGTCAGCAGAGCCGAAAAATTTAAAATTTTACTTTTGGATTCACTTGAAATAATCCCTCCTTAAAATTATTAAAAAGTTGATAATTAAGGGTAGTTAAAATCAATTGCCAGCTCAAAACGTAACCTCCGTTAATTATCTACGTGGAAACTGAAAAATTTGATTGCATATAATATTCCGTGTGTTAATGAAATTAAAATCTGGAATAGCTCTTAATATTTAATTTCCATTTATTAAAAAAGTACTTAGAGAAAAAAGAATACTTTTCCGCGCTCAATAGTTATGAGTGATTAAACATCGTTCTCTCATATTTAAATAATATTACCGGAGTTTCATATTTACATACTTTTTTTGTGTTTGTAACTTTAATTATACAACATAATGAGGTATTATTAAATAAATATATTAACGTTAAATATATTCCTGGATTACTTGAAAAAGAGTTTTTTTACGTCTAAAATTATATGACAAAAACGACTTAATTATACATGTATTTTAATTACTCGTAACCTCCGTTACTAGCTTTTTTAACAAACCAATTTTTATTGACCAATTGTAAAATATATATAATTGTGTACATATTTTACAGTGTATTAAACAATTTTGCATCCTGTATAAAGTTGTGTGCAAAATATGAATTTGTAATGACAAATATTTATGTTTTCAATTATCAAATTTAAACTTGTTTATTTTAAACTGACGATCTACCCACGGCTGCGCCCTCGCAACGTCTCTCTTCTTCGTAATTTTTTATGCTTATGTCTAAACCTGTTTCTCCTTAAAGAAAATAACTTTTCCCTTTTTCGCCCATATTAAAGCTGAATCACGAAAAACGATAAGACACGCGTTTGTTTATTATTAATAATCTTGTTTCTGAATTTCTCACTTCCAGCTTGAGCGGATTTAGACATACGCCTGTGGGTCGAGAAAAGAAACTTGTTCTTTTCTTTCACCCTTATTAGGGTAGAATTTTAAAAATATGTGCTTACGCAAGTGAAAGAATATTTAAATTAAAAGTTGATCCTTAAAAATAAAAAAATATGTATAAAATAATTGAATTCACTTCTAAAAAAGCGCTTAAAACCGAAAAATAACAATATAAATTTTTACGTAAATTTGAAATTGTTGATGTCGGCGCCAAATTAATACCAGACAAAATGTGATTGACAGAAAAAGATTAAAAAATACTTTATTTGTAATTGCTTCCTTACTGTAGCTTGTATGTATCTCGTGTAGGTAGTTATTTGTTTTATTTGGTAATAATTTATCGCCTTCAAAAACTTCAATTTCATATAAAAATTTATATTAATATTTGTCGCTTTTTGCACCATTTTAGAAGGCGGTGGAGCTGGGTTACTAAGATACCGAATAAATATCCATTTTGTTCATAGTTGAACAACAAAAAATTCCATCCAGAACCAGAGACCATGAAAACTTGGATAGGTGACCAAGCATCTTCCAGGCGGAAATACACATCATCAGGAAATGTATTCAATTGAGCAAAGAGAAAAATTATCGCGTACAAGAGTCAATCACTGTGCTGAGTTCTCAAGTCATCAACTCCAAGATGATCTGGGAATGCCTAGAGGAACTAAACGAATCAGATAAAACTAATAAAGTCACCCTCCTGTGTGTACCGGGACACACGGCGATAGAGAGGAATGAAATAGTAGACAAACTCGCGAGAAGAGAGTCTAAGACATCATTTCTGAGGCTCGAGCCTTTCTGTAGAACAAGTAGCAGTGTAATGTTGGAAGAAAGAGAGAAAGACAGCAGAAGATCCAATTACTGGACGGATCTGCAAGAAATGAGACAAGCGAAGATACTTCTTGGGAACTACGACCAGAAGAGATTCAAGGAATGTATAAGCCTAAGCAAAAACCAACTTAGAGTTCTGACAGAAATCCTGACAGGACATTGCCACCTGAAGCAACACCTCAAGAAACTCGGATTGGCAGAAAAAGAAGGGTGCAAAGTTTGCGAGGAAGAGGACGGAACCCCTATTCACATCCTTTCAAAGTACAGAGCTTTAGAAAGCCCTAGAAGCAGGTTTTTAGAAGCACACCAAATAGAAGAATATTCCAAAGGGAGATAGGACTGAATGACCCGCTCTAGTCGGAAATATATCCCTAAGGATTTGGCAGCAGAAGTGGAACACAATATATCTATTAGATCGCAGTGTACTGATCCCTAATTTCACACACACACACACATATATACATGAAGAATTGCGGAATTGTTTTAAAACAGCATGTTATTAGAAAAAAAAATTAGTTTCTCTGGTTTTAATTACGTCTCTAAGAATGATGCTAATGGATTGCAAGCAAAAACAAATCTTTGACGTTCTGTACATATACCATTGACGTGTAGAAAACCTATCAATAATGAAGTGACTGTTACTTCTATTTATCCGAAACCTGCGGTTTTAATTCTAGAAACAATACTCAGATATTCCTTGGATACCTTAATGAGTACTTCGTTGAAAAAAGTTGCCTGTTTTAATAATTCTCGATTGCCTCAGACAAATTTTCATGGAATCATAAGAAGTGATAAAAATTCGGATAAATATGCTATAGATAACTCAGTCCGCACACGATGATTTAACAAATATAATATATATTTCTTAGCCCAAAAAAAGAAATAGAACACTTTTTGAGTTAAGTCAAAATTATATAAGAAGTGATCCGTTAGCAGCATTTCCGTAAAATATATTTTTAAACATTCAAAATAACAAAACAGCTTATAAATTATAATATTTTTAATCGCTCTATATTCATGTTGTAATTAGTATTTAACCTACATATTGGCTAATGACGTCACAATCTGGATATGCTAGAAAGGGCACAGATTAATTATCAGCCACTAGTTTGTAACAATGGGGACCTCAGGGAATTTCTTCCAGAGTAATTTCAGCGATAATTTTCAGTTGAGAGGAAGCTCGTCAATAATAAAGTTTTACATATCACTCGTTGTTCTAAAGCATAATTTTATTATTTATTTTCTGGATTATTGTCATTTTTTGTAGAGTGTAATTTGTGAAAAAGAAATTCTCTATTTTAGGAGATTCGCAGGAACTATTATATTTTCCTCATATCCATTCGTCCTTTACTTATAAGAAAAGTAGGAATGAAAAACGATTTTTCCTACCATCCATCGACTAGGGTGTTATTATTAGGTAAATCTTCAAAAATACAATGAAATATGAGTCACACTGGCTCCTCCCTAATTTTCTAACGGTAAATTTTAAAACCTGAAAATAATTGGTATAATAGGTCTTGCTGAATTAGCCAACAAATATAAAAAAGAGATATATCTGTTTTATATTTGTTGACTTAAAGAAACGCAGTAGCTCTCTTAGGGAGATCGTTGATCCAACATTTTACTTAAACTGCGGAATTTGTGGTTGGTTTAGTTGCTGATGCCGAATAATGAGACCTCTATCCTTGGAGTAACACGTTTCGTGTATCGAGTTTTGATATATTCCTTTTTTAATTTACCATCGCGCTGTCCCATGACGGTTTTATACAGCATTGTTGGTTGGTGTTGTTCTTGTGTTATTGAGTCATCCATCGAGATGTCGTCACTGTGCCTTATTTACTATTTTTCAACTGTGAAATCTATTTATAGGACACAGACGCGAGATGATAGTTTGTACCGAACACAATGGCCTGATGATTCCCATACTAAGACGAAACAGCGCTGTCATTATTTTTCGGACCCGGAATTTTTCCATTTTCTTGGAGATCTCCGTACTTTTTAACATGAGAGTAATATTTATCAACGGTTTTTATGTCCGCATAACCGAGAATTTCATATTGCTTATGTAATTATGATTATCATTCCATTTCAATAAAGCTACTCTAATCAAAAAATGTAGAAATAAAATTATTGTAAAAAGCTTACTTAGTATATGGTCAAAATTTTTCGTCACACTTTTTTCGCTTTTTTCTGAGACTTTTGATCTTATTGACGAGACTAAAGCGTATCTTCATGAGCAGAAGCAGTGTCATTTTATTTTTAACTATTTATTATTTGTTTTACCCTGAACAAAAATTGTTTCAGCGATGTAAAATAAGTTTTCACTACAATTTTTCCCGTAGAATCAAATGATACAAGTGACAAATTTTTCCTACTGTTTATTTTTCATTACTTTATCCAAAATGATGGAGAGCCCTCTTAATTTGCTTTTGGCTGTTTTCAGACTAACAGTAATTTTGCCTTGCATTAAATTGCTCAATTTTAATATGCCTAAAAGTCAACTTGCAGTTTTCTGAATAATTAAATATCAAAAAATGGCTACCTATAGCTGCTGTGCATTTTTAGCCCCTTGCCTTGGACTTCATGAGAAATGACCTCATTAAAATATCAAATACTAAAGATCATATATCCTATTCTTTACCCTCCATTAAAATTTGTACTGTTTCAGCTTCCTTATATTGTTTAATTTGTAATCTAAAAAGATGAAGTGTTGCAATAAAAATAATTTTTTAATTTAATTCTGGTAAATTATCAATAAATAATTCAATAATTTAGAAAAATAAATTATTAATTACTTTTGTCATGGCTAATCTAAAAAATTCAAATTAAAATTTCTCTGGTAATGGATAATTTTATTTTTAACGTTTTCAATTACTTTATTACATAATAATTTCAGAAATGACATTATCAATTAATTCGATAATAGATGATTGTAGAAATAAAATTACTAATTACTTTATTAATTGATAATTTTTGGAATTAAATTACCAATGACATCATGAAATAATAATATGATTTTTAAAATTATTAATGGATAAAGTAATTGATAATTCTATTTTGTGAATTGATGATTATTCAATAATTGATATTCCTATTTTTAAAATTATTCGTTACAAAATTCATTATTATTTTCAATCTTATATATATATATATATATATATATATATATATATATATATATATATATATATATATATATATATATGTAGTCAGAACATGACCAAAAAGTTAAATTTTTAAAAATATCCCTTTGTTCATAAAGACAAGAGTTGACGAAATACGGATAAGACAGAAAAAATAAATAAAAGGAAGACCCGGAAAGTGTCAAGCCTCTGAATTTGCTGAAGTTTGTAAATTATTTAATGTAGCGCAAACACAGGGAGTGTTTTTATAAAATGTTACGCCTCTGAGACCAATGAGACATAACTAAATTAAAATACCGAAAAAAATTTCGAAGCATTTTTTCCTTCCTACCCAAATTCGTATCTTTGGAAAGCAGTGGGAAACATTTGCATCCGAATACGAGAAAAATAAATTACTGGAAAGGAAACAAGGATTATATCCGTGATTCATTTTTGTTATCCAGGCGTTGCTCTAACTTTCGCCGTTCTCGTTTTTATTCTTTTCCAAGCTAAGACATAATTCTTCGCAGCTAAATCACCGCTTTGCTTTTCAGAATAAGCTTTTCAACCTTAAACATCTATTATATCCGTTCGCAATTTTGAATTACCTGTTTGCTAGCGATACCAGTAATAAAAAAACATCCGGAAAAAACTTGATTGTTACGTAAGCCACAATAATGTTTCATTTTTTTCTTTGAAGTGAAAACTTGTTGAATTTCATCAAAAATTTTACGGTTTATAAGTACGTTATTATTTTTTAATTAACTATCAATATTGGTTATTAATTAAGCTCTACAATGGCAACCTTCCTGATTCATGTTTACGTTACGGATATTAATGATAATTGCTATTTTATCAAAACACGGAAAAAGGAAAATGGTTGTTGTAACGCTGAAAAGCTCAATTTGGAGACTATTTTAACTTTTGATATAATGTTGTACAAAATTATTGAGTATTAACATATTTTTTTAAATCCTTTTTGAAAATATGTCGATGTATTAAATCGTTAAAATGGATCGTAGGAGAACAGCCGTTTATATTTTGGAAATAACGAGCAAACACACATTTTTATCATTGAAAATGATTTTATTATTTTTTAAAATATTTCCTACGAAGAAATATATTTTTCCATGCATTTGAACCAATTCGAAAAGTATTTTTGCCACTGAAAATGATTTCCCTGAACCATCATTTTTGAACTCATTAACCGCGCTTTCAGGCATAGAAAATCGTCAACCCTGTAGTATGTTCTTCATGTATGTGGACAAAAAGGAATCAAGCCAAATGAGGGCTGTACGGAGGATCAATTCCACATTGAGTGCTCAAAAAGTTACACGCCTATGTTGTCAGTTCATGAAATATAAACGACTACTGTCATGCTAGCAACAACAGTTATGAGCATTTAGGATATTTACTTTAACTTATATTAGTCTTTTGATCAAAATAAGAGCATAGTTAGTAGCTAGTATTCTTAAGCTCTAGTGACACAGGTCTACAAGATTTAGTTTATTAGGCAGTAATTGGCTGCATAGAATTCGAATTCAAGGTGAGAATTCACCCATTTTATAAGGATTTTGAAATATTTGAGGTTATGTCCTTCAAAAATGGATTTTTGGTTACTTTTTGGGTATTTTTTTTTTCTAGTTGCATCATTAAATCCTTCAAAATAAGCTAATAAGCGGTCACCTACAGTTTTTTCTTGTAAACTTACGGCCGTTTTAAGTTATGAAATATATATCAACAATGCCATAAGCATTCACATTAACCCTTTGAGGAATATATCTTTTTACCTACATTTCTCTCGAAAATTTGTACTTAGAAGTTTTTGGGATTGCCGAGTACGAATATGAAGTTAGAAAATTGAAATTTTCATTTCAGAGATGGCGGATTCAAAATGGCTCATCAAAATTTGCAAAAAATATTATTGGTATTTAAAAAATTTTACTTGGACGTTTTCGGAGTTGCTGATTACGAATATTGGGTCAGAAAATGGAAATTTTTATTTTCAAGTTGGTAGATTCAAAATGGCGGATTGAAATTTGCCAAAAACGATATTGGTCTCTAAAAATCTACTAACCTATATTAAAATGGTCGTAACTTTGCAAGAAAAAATTATAGGTAACAGCTCAATAGCTTATTTTGAAGGGTAGGAGTAGGATTAAATGATGCATCCTGCACATAACCTCAGAAATAACCAAAAAACATTTTTTGAGTACATAGCCTCAAATATCTCAAAATTCTAACGAGATCGGCCAATTCTGAATTCGGATTCGGTTCTACACAGCACATTATTTCGGCGATGAGCCCCAATTCTCCAATAACAATGGTGACCCCATTTTTTGTAGACCTGTGTTATTACTTGTATCCTTGTATTATTTTTAGTAGAGCTTGAATATATTTTTGGAACATTGCGTTCATTCATATAATTTTTGATTTTCGATCCTATCAAGCAAATTAGTCACTATGGCAGCTGCAAGTGCTCACGTGTTATCATGCATTAATAAGAATCTTTCGTATCCAATAAGGCCTACATATGGCAAAACATGATTTTGCAGAATCTTTTCGATATAAAAGTCACTTGCATGAAGTCAATACTTCCCTCACAACTCCTCCCAAAGGTGATATGTTTCTCCTACCATAATTAACTTTCTGGATTAACTGTCAACTCTTCGATAGACGTAATTTCGTCCATCTGGCTTCCATGATTGAATTCTAATCTCAGTAAACAGAAGGTTTTTTTTTCACTTTTCGCTATTCCAACTTGTTTTTCTTAATCTTCGTCTGACTGTTTTCAAACAAACAATAATTTTGTCTTACATTAAGTTGCCCAATTTTAAGATGCGTAGAAATCAACGTACGATTTCCTGTAGGATTAAGTATCAAAAAATGGCTGTTGTACATTTGTTGCCCCCTTAGGAAGACTTCTAGTCTAGTCATAATAGACAAAAAAAAGCGGTAACTTCGCATAGAGCTGAAATTTGCTCAAAATAGGTCAGACAAAAGTAGATCATGCAATTCTATAAAAAATTTATCCTACTGCCGAGGAAAGTCATATGTCTATATACATACAACTTCCCTCAGCAGCCGGACTGTCCCCAATTTTCACGTACTTTACAGACTTTTTGATGCAAAATGAATATATAGACTTATAAAATGATACTTCTACTTTCAAAATCTTTGTATAAAATTAGCATCTGACTATCTATGACACATCAAGGCGCGATGAAAATAGCACTAAAAATTTCAATTGGTAAGTATGCAAAAACTAAGAAACCTACGGGCCCTGGTTTCGGCACGCATAAAGAACATATAATTTTCTATTATTTCGCGAGGAGCACTTGGAAAAATTTTTAGATTTTTCTTTTATTTCTCCGTTACTAATGATCCGATTGAGACGATCCAAAGCTCATTCTGTTGGTATTTTTATTCTCTATAATTTACCTGTTTACAAAAAAAAGGAATATTTTGGTCTTAATTGTTTATAACAAATTAAAGGATCACAGAAGAGAGTGAAAAACGTAACCAAATATCACTACTAATTGTTGTTAGTGTGGTGGCACAGTAAGTATTAGATTTTTGTCACACAATCACTTATTGTTTTCATTATTGATTGGCGTAGATTATTAGATATATATATATATATATATATATATATATATATATATATATATATATATATATATTTAGTATTTGATCAAAGATTTTTTTTCAAATATCACTACTAATTGTTTTTAGTGTGGTGGCACAGTAAGTATTAGATTTTTGTCACACAATCACTTATTATTTTCATTATTGATTGGTGTAGATTATTATATATATATATATATATATATATATATATATATATATATATATATATATATATATTAGTATTTGATCAAAGATTTTTTTGTATTTAAATATTAAATCACATCCAGCATTTTTAGCATGATGATATCCCAATCTTCCTTTGTTAAATCAAGATAAGCAACAAAAATAATTTATGTTTAAAAAGTGCAAACTTTTTTAATTTAAATCGATAAAATGTTCTCGTTAAAATTTTTATGTACAATGATAAGAGACGTTAATTGAAGTATCGCTCGATTTTTTGTAACATGAACAGAAATAAAACTTCCTTCGCCTTCATTCTTGAAAATTAAATAGTGGGATGTTATATTAAGGGACACAAGTGTATTTTTATTATTGTTATTTTTTGTACAAAAAAAGCAAAAAATATTTCTTTCAATAGCGCCGTATTCTCCACTAAACCAACGAATATTGATTCCCTATAGAAACGCCGTTCCTGATTATAAAGCATCGCCATTCGTGGGTATCAATGTTTACAAAGATAAGTTCTGGTACCCACAGAGCAGATGGTACAGACATCTTTCTCCAAGGCTCTCTTTCCCATCTTCTAATGTATATATATATATATATATATATATATATATATATATATATATATATATATATACAGTGCCTTCATTTCAAAACGAACCATCCTTAATAACTTTGTTAAATAGAAAAATTTAAAAAAAAGAAAAAACACGTCAATTTAGATATACAGGGGGAAGTTTAATTTTGCATTTGTTAAAAGTCTGTCAATCACCTCCTCACCCCCAGCTAACCTCACTTTGATATGTCAAATGGGAACCCCCACCTTGTGACACATCATTGTAAGCAGCATAAAATTGTCTATCCAACCGTATAAAAAAAATTAAATCGGTTGACGTACAAGCGAACAGTGTGCAAAAATGTCTTGTAATAATGCATAGTATATCGGCCTCGAACTTTGGTATGTCAAATGATTACCCTATAGTGTGATACATCATTTTAAAGGACGTACGATCTGCTATCCAACGATGTCAAAAAAAATTAAGTTAATAGACGTTATAGGCAATTAGGATGCAAAAATGTGTGTTAAATATAAGCAGTTTATTCAGTTTTATTCAGTTGAAGAAAATTATTTTATTAAATGTTCAAAATGTGCGCCGTTATTAGCGAGACAATAAAAAAGCCTATTTTGAAATTCCCCACGAACATTGGCAAGGGTTTCTCTGCTAATTCCTCTACATTCCCGAACAATTCGATCTTTTAAATCGTCAATATTTTCAGGTGGGGTTTTATAAACCTTGCTTTTTAAATACCCCCAAAGAAAAAAGTCTAGAGGGGTTAGGTCTGTAGACCGTGCTGGCCATTCAATTGCACCACGTCTGCCATCCACTTGATTTTCTAAAGATTGCACAATGGCAGGGTATATTGTGTTTTCTAAAAGGTTTAAATAAATTTGCCCAGTTAAATTATCTTCCAAAAAAAATGGCCCGATGATTTCATTGCCATAAATTCCTGCCCACACGTTAATTTTTTCGGGATATTGAGTATGCCCTTCTCGGAAAAGGTGCGGATTTTCATTATCCCAGTATCTGCAGTTATGTCTGTTAACCAGTCCATTTAGAAAAAAAGTTGATTCATCACTAAAGCAGATATTCTTAGGTAAAGGGGGGTCCTCGTCAATTCGTTGGCACATTAATTCGCAAAATTGAATTCTCCTATCAAAATCGTCTTCTCCGAGTTCTTGAAGAATTTGAATTTTGTAGGGAAAAAACTTATTTTGTTTTAAAACTTTATGCACAGAGCCAGCAGAAATGTTGGTTAAATCTGCGACCTTTGTGATGGATAAAGTTGGATCTATTGCAAACTGTCCTAGTACCTCGATTTGGCATGCTTCATCTACAACCCTTTTCTCAATAGATTTTTTATTACAAACGGATCCCGTTTCTTCAAACTTTCGTACCAATTCGAGTACATATTTATGGCCCACGTTTTTGTCTTGATGCCCCTCGTTTAATGCTCTGGCGGTTCTACGAGCGCACCGATCTTCAGCTCCATAGAGAAAAATTATTTCTATTCTTTCGGCTAGCGTATACACCATTTATATTCACGTTTCAACTAGGCGTCACAATGACAATTTTAACAATAATAAACAACTGGTGTTTAAAGATCTTAAAAATTTTATTAATTGCAGTGATTTTTTGTACCTATCAGGTACCGCAAAAAATATCATTGAAATAAATACACTAGATTGATTAGACTGCAATGAATTTTGCGATGAATTTTAAAACAGGCTTAGTTTTTTTCTCGCAAATATTTTAACTGTTTATTATTTTAAAAAAAAATATTTATTTTAAATTTAAAATAATATTTTACTCTATGAAGTAGCCATTTGACATAATAAAGTTTAATGTGATAAGGTGTCTATTATTACCACACATCTTTTCTTACTATTCGCTTGTACATCAACAGATTTTGTTTTTTTTATTGGCTAAATAGGAGATAGTATGCCCTTTAAAATGATGTATCACACTATAGGGTAATTATTTGACATACTAAAGTTCGAGGCCGATATATTATGCATTATTACAAGACATTTTTGCACACTGTTCGCTTGTACGTCAACCGATTTAATTTTTTTTATACGGTTGAATAGACAATTTTATGCTACTTACAATGATGTGTCACAAGGTGGGGGTTCCCATTTGATATATCAAAGTGAGGTTAGCTGGAGGTGAGGAGGTGATTGACAGACTTTTAACAAATGCAAAATTAAACTTCCCCCTGTATATCTAAATTGACGTGTTTTTTCTTTTTTTAAAATTTTTCTATTTAACAAAGTTATTAAGGATGGTTCGTTTTGAAATGAAGGCACTGTATATATATATATATATATATATATATATATATATATATATATATATATATATATATTCTATATAAAAATGTTTGCCAAAGCGATTGACAACTCAGCCACAAATACATTTCTTTCACTTAATCATCTAGAAGGGGAACTTCTGGTGGGGAGGAGCTATGGAAGAGAAATACTTGTAGTGGGAGCAGTGTGCCAGAGAGATAGCATGAAAATAGTTAGCGCTGCTCGGGATCCAAACAACTACATAAAAATGGCGCTTCTATATGGCTCTATATCCGTTGAATAAACTAACTAGGCTGTGATCAACAGCGCCACACATAAATAGACGCGAATTATTTTCCACTATTTTTGACCCATCGATATTATTACACATATTTCACCTGTAGCCAGCAATTCGTGGTCCATTTCGTACCGTCGTGACAAATACTGATAAGCAGAAATTACTTTTCCCACAAGCTATTTTCGCCATTCAAGGTTCAAAATTATTAGAAAATCCTTTGACTTAATAGTATTAGCACAGATTTTCTCATCTTACAGATGCGACAAGTTTGGCTATGACTTTGAATTTGCAACAGTTCCAGTTCTCTCTTATCAACAGTAATTGGAACAGGTATAATAGGTTGGTGGCCGTATGGTCCAGCCGCACACAGATCATCTTTCCTAAACGATTTGCTTCCTCATTTCCGTACATGCTCGAGTAACCCGGGACTCCCACGAGTCTGATTGTGCAGCAGTTCTTTGTTAGGCTGTCCAGTACCTCCTTGTACTCAGAAAACAGTCGCAAAGCTACTACATTCGACATCAGGACCAATATTACAGCTCTGCTGTCCGAGCATATGTTCATTTCTGTTCATGCCTCCATCACAGAGATAGCTATATTACAGAATAACATAAATCTCCACTTAAAAGACCGTTGTCTACTATCCGAAAGAGTAAAATTCTCTGACTCCATTGCTTCTTCCAGACACTCCAGCTCCGACTCTCTCATCCTGTCGAGATCCCTCTGTCCACTACGAGGATCCGTTTCTGGGAAGATTTTGTTTTTCTTTCCAATCCTCGCTGCTTGGTAAAAGTATCTGAATGGGCATCTTTCTACAATTCTCTCCCAACTACAAGTGTAGCCGCCAGTTTCTGCTACGAGATACCCCAGACAACTGAGGTAGTAAACTACCTTCAAGGCCTCATTCTCTATGAATAAATGAAGAGGCAGAAGATTCATTAGACCCTCCAGCGCCTTAGTGGGGACAGTCCTCATGGCACTTATCAATCCTACACAAGCCATTCTTTCAACTTTGTTATGTTGAAGACGGTATTTGCGCTTGGCTGTACTAGGCCACCATACTATAGCAGCGTGTCTTCTCATCCATGGTGTATATCCAGTATATCAATTTCTGTGTACCCAAAGTCCCGCTAACAAGTCCAGAAATCACATATGGCTTTCTTGACTCGCGCTTCAATATGATAAATTCAGCTCAGTCGTGAATCCAGAATTACTCCCAGGTATTTTTATGACAGAATAATAAAAATTAGTAAACAACAAAAGGTTAAAGGTTAATAAATACACGCTATATTTGCATTATCCTTTGTCACGGTTGCTAAATTTCGCTTCCAGCAAACTCTAATTTAAATATTCTAAAGAAAAACTCCACAATAAAAAAGTTTTAAAGTGGTATTGTCAATCACAATCCATCTACATACTTGTACTTTTTTAACGACTACATGTCGATCCATCCTACGCGTATTACGTGTCTAAAATGTAAGATTATCCTTAAATCTGTATTTCGAATATTTTCGTAGGAAATGTATATATATATATATATATATATATATATATATATATATATATATATATATATATATATATATATATAGATGTATATAAAACAATTTGAAAGTAAATTTGCATTCTCCCTAGTTTCACCATGTACCTGTAAATTGTTTATAAAAATTTTTTTCTGTTTCTTAAGTGGACATCGTAATGTCAACATCTTCGAGCATATACGAGGTGGACAAATTAAATAATGAAACTGGCAACGTAGCGTTCGATATGACAATACTTGGGACGTGGGGCTTGCAGGTGATAAGTCTGCAGAACGAGTTTGAACTCGCTAGAGTTATTTAATTGTTCATAGCGATTTTTTTCATATAACAGTTTTTTCTGGTACATTTGGTACATTCTAAAAATAAGTAACATCAATTTTAAGTAGAGATGTGCTATCAGGTTTGCTTGAGACTTAGGCACAGAACAACGGAAGCTTTTGCAAAACTTCAGCAGGTGATTTGAGACTTTTTTAGAAAGAAGAGAATCAACTGAAGATGAACCACGCAACGGAAGTACTTCACCTTCAAGAACCGATGAAAATGTTGACAGAATCCGGTATCTTCTATGTTTAGATCGTCGGTGGACAGTCAGAATGATCGAAGATGAGTTGAACTTGACTTACACCACCGTTCATCGGATTTTAACAAATAAATTCTGGTTGCGAAAAATATACGCAAAAATTGATTCAAAAAATTAAAAGGACATCAGGAGGAAAAGGTGCCTTGACTTTTTGAAATCGATTGAAAATGGTCCACATTTTCTAGAACGTGTCATTACTAGTGATTACTCTTGGGTGTTCGAGTACGACCTGGAAACCAAGTACTAAATCATGGAATGGCACATTCCAATGTCTCCAAATCGAAGACCAAATGCTTGCTGATTTTTTATAGGCAGAAAATCGCACTAAAAGAGTTTATACATCAAGGTCAAACGGTCACTCTTACCGAAAGAGGTGCTTAAAAATCGTCAAAAAAGGTTCCTGCGTATGGGTTCAAATATCAAAAATAACTGGATGTTGCTTCACGCAATGCGCCTTACCACACAGCAATTTCAGTAAACGAGTTTTTGGCCAGAAAAAAGATTCCTGTGATTCGTCAGCCTCCTTATTCGCCTGACTTGATTCCCCGTGACTTTTTCCCCTTCCTGAGATTGAAAAATTACCCCAAGGTACGTCATTTTTGGACACTCGAAGGCTATTACAGGATATATTTTTCAGCAGTGCTATAAGGATTGGAAGAACCGCGCCGGAGACTGTGTGACATCGCAAGGAAATTATCTTGAAAGAAACAATACTGAATATAAATTCTATTCGATTAAAAAAATTAAGAAAGCGGTCTCATTAGTTAATTGGGTGCTGGCATACATTAGACAGCAGATAGAGAAAGGGTTAATTGTAATACATGCCATCGCTCTCACTCCGAGTGCGATTGACCTATGGCGTTTCGAAAGTATAGGGATAAGAAGTAGAGAAGAAAACTAAAGATTCGGAGTGAGAGAGATTCCATGTATTGCTATGCACCCTGTCTCTTTTTCTATCGTGCGTGAAACATTCAGTGGTGACACTGGTAGTATATGTTACACTTTTAAGTTATTAACGACTTATTTTAAAGGAAAGATTAATTAAAGCCACTGACCTTGATAAGGGACTCCGATTCTTATAGGCTGTTGAATATTAAAATGGTGCAGCAGGGACAAAAAAGTGCCTGGTACACAATAGGCGCCAGTCATATTTTTAAAAAGCCCGCACGTATAGACATGCGCACGATAGATTTCCTCTTATTGATCGGTTAGTTTGCGTATCTCGTAAAGGAACAATATCGTTTCGAGACCTTTTTTCATTGTAAGTTGGGGGCGGTTCAGACAGATTTATAGTGTTTTGACTAAGTTATTAATTTGTGTTTTATTTAGTATAATGAGCTCTACCAAGTGTATACTTAGGTTTTGCCAAAACAAAGACAAATAGATTTCCGAAGTTCGGTCCTGTCGATAATGAGCTGAAAATTTTGTAGTGTGCAGGCTCAAAAATACGGGACAATGTTTAGGTTTTAACACCATAAATTTATCATTGTTAAAAATAAAATTTGCGGGTCTAATAAATATTTTGTCTATGGTAAAATATAATAGCAATAAAATTAAAATAGTCTATATTTAGCTTTTCTCTAAGAATTTTTTAAAAAGGCATAAACACATTGATTTGGGCATCTGGAGAGAAACAAAGGAGAAACATTTTTTTGTCGATATAAAAACTGCGGTCCTTTAAACTGTACAAACCAACTTCTAAGCTTATGCTGGAGGTGATTAGAAATAAAGAATCCTTTATTTACCGACAGATAAAACATTTCAATTAAATTATAATTAATAGGACCAACGGAAACACTGCCAAGGGATAATTATTGTCCAAAAAAGTTTTAGGGCTTAAAAGGGGTAGAAAAACCTTAGTCAGGGTATTTTTTAGGGCCATTAATTTACTTGGTGTACTGTATCAAACCTTTTAACGAAAAAGTTTCTAAAGCTCTGATAAAATGTTAAAAGTCTATTTTTATTATACTTTTCTTTTGTTTAAAGCCTTATAAATTAAAGTCAGGAGTTATTAATAGATACGTTCAGGGGATATAACGCTTTTTTTTTATTTTTATTTTGAGTTTAAAAATATGATTATGTACTGACTTCGTAAAAGGATCTTTATATATATATATATATATATATATATATATATATATATATATATATATATATATATATATATATATATATATATATATATATATATTGTCGCAAATAATCATGCCCCTGATGTTAAGGACATGTGACTAACGATCTGATTTTTGATCACCGTTTAAAGTGATTTGGATATTTCGTCGCGATATCGGTGGTGGACTCATCGGTGGGATCCACCGATATCTTTCCCAGACATCCTCTTTGTCATGCTTTCTACAAAACTTGGATTGCTATTTAGACAAGTTTTGTCGGCAAATAATGGTGAGAAATTAGGTTTCACAACAACATATATACATATATATATATATATATATATATATATATATATATATATATATATATATATATATATATATATATATATATTACCGCCATAATTGACTCATCATTACTTCTATATTTGTACACATTCCTTGTTAAACAAATCGTGCCATTTTCCGTCGATCTTTCCTCCCTGAAACCAATCTGTCATGACGGGAAAATATTATGATTTTGTACGAAATTAGTTATCCTTGTTTAATTTTTTATATCTATCGATCAATTTAAAACACAGAAAGATCTCTGTGATTAAGTAATGTTCTCTCTTAATGTAGTTATTGTACGATTTTATAAAAAGAAGATATATTTTTATCAGTACTAATCGTTATAAATCATTTCATTGACGTATTTATTCAATGGCTATTGACCATTATTATCCAAGTATTGTTTTAAAATGTCAGGATTTTATAACTTACATAATTAAATACTTCTTTTACAAACTGAAAACTGACATTAAAAAGAGAATCGCTAACTCCGCCCATGAAAGAAGATCCCTTTAAGGATGTCAGGACAAAACTTTGATATCACTTTTGTCTAAAACTTGTTGTCGAAATTTCCTAAACGTATACAAAGTTACTGAGGGTCATAGTCTGGGAAAACTTAATTTTAAAGATGGATCAGCCAGCTTGAAAATGTTTCATTTTCACACGTTGTCAATCTAACTTCAATCCAAATTTATAACGTACGGAAAATGTTTTGGAACGAAAGTTAAGAATGTGTATTAAGTTTGAATAAATTAGATCTTCTTTAGAAGATAATAATAAACAGGTTTTATTTCTATTCAAAAAATATACGCAGCTACAAGTGGAAAATTAAGAAAAAAACATTACAGGAAATGAAGGTCTATTTTTTCAGCTTTCATCGAAATTCACCGTGCTACTGTGGCCCAAGAAGATTTATGAATGAATGAATGTTAGAATGAAAAAAGGGGGTAGTGATAATAGACCATCGATGGCATACGGTTCAGTTGCCGAACCCAACTTTGCCAGATGGGCTGCTTCCTCATTCCCGCGTATGCCCAAGTGATCCGGCACCCACACGAGCCTGTTTAGCCGTTCCTAGTCATAGTATTCAGTACGTCCTTGCACTCAGACACCAGTCAGAGAACTTCGGAGGAAGGGGTAAAAATATAATAGAGAAGAGCTTAGACCGATCTCTACGTGGTAGATACGCCAGACAATAATTATAGCTGAGAACTCAGCAAACGCCTTATTAGTGTTACATGGGAACACATAGATTCGTAGTGTCTGTCCGTCTGTATGTCATAGCTCTGTCAGTTTTAATCTTTTTCAATGAAACTTTATAGAAACATGCGGTCCAGCAACCCAAAAATATATCCTCTGCAAAATTGGAAAAAAAAAATTAAGATACCTTCTCTTTTGTGAAAAGTAGGGATGAACAAAATTTTTTTGTTCAACTCATTAGGTAGAGTATCGTTGGATAGTTCTTGAAAAGGACAAACAAGTGCTTAATATTGCAATTTTTATTTATTTGTTTCATTTTTGAAATATGTGGCTTGTTAAATGCCCCTCCTCCTCTAACTTTCCAATGGTAAGTTTCAAATATATATATATATATATATATATATATATATATATATATATATATATATATATATATATTATATGTAATCGAAGGTTTTCGGGCATCCCGTGTATGGACTGTAAGGCAGCTGACGTTTCGGTGAAATCTCATTCACCATTATCAAAGCTCACTCTATGGCGTCTACGAGCGAACTGACGCTGGCGACTCGGCTGCTTTCGGTCCCGTGTGCGCGTCGGACGCGTTCGTTTTCCGAATGGTTCCGGCCAGTAGATTGCGAGACCTGCTGCGCGTCATCACCCTGTTGTCAGTGTTTGGGGTTGCGTTGCCGAGTTGTAATCTGTTTCGTTACTAAGTGGTACTGGTTGATGTTTTGTAACCAGATTTTTCCAAGTATTAGGCACTCGCTGGTTATCATCTCTGCTATTTAAGTTGTTGAGCCTTTTTGCAATTTCAATGGCTTTCCTTATAACTCTTGGGGACAGGTTTTCACATCTCGATAGCATTTTTGTTCCCGAGAAATTTATCTTATGTCCTGCATTTAACCAGTGTTGGGCCAGAGCACAAGAAGTTGTTTTTTGCTTGACAACACTCATATGTTCGTCTCTTCTGGTGCTTATTTTGTGGTTGGTTTGGCCTACATAAGATAAGCTACATTCTCCACATGGAATTTCGTACACTCCCTGGTTTTCTAGAAGGATTTTTTCTTTAGGTGTTGGCAAGAGATCTTTTACTTTACGGTCTGTGGTGAAAATGGTTTCAATGTTGTGTCTCCTGAGAATTCTTGCGATCTTGTCTGTGGTGCCTCTTACATAAGGAACAAAAGCTTTACAGCTATTCTCTTGGTTTTCGCGATTTTTTGGAACTGATCAGTTCTCAGCGAGTAACGAGACGAATAAATGAGATTTTGGTGAAACGTCGTGAAAACGATTTTTTGAACAAATGGATTGAAACCCGGAATAACCAAACTATTCATATATATATATATATATATATATATATATATATATATATATATATATATATATATATATATATATATATATATATATATATTATAATAATTTACATTATAAATTTGTTATGTCTTACATTCTTTACTCAATCTCAATTAAAGAGTAATCTCGGAAAGGTAAGCAAACAATTTGAAAATAGTTTTAATTTGATCCGAAGCAGGAAAAAGAAATTGATTAAAACAAATAATAAAAGTAAAGGTTGTTTGTGCCCAGTGAAATGTTATTTATAGCTTTCATGGATTCAAAGCCGCTTTTAAACGCGTTTTTACTATTAAACGCTGCTTAACTACATACTGCATAAATTTGTTTTGACACTTTGATTAGTCGATCTAAGCGTGCTTAAGCGATAGCATGTATGCACCGCCATTTCAAACACAAAACTTTTTCGACTGCAAAATCTGTGCTAGGCAGAGGGTTGAATTACGTTCTTTAACTTTAATTAAATGCTTTAAATCACTTCTATAAATTATTATCAAACATTATTTGTTTGATGTTTCTCTAACTTCATGTTATTTAATTCGGAAAAATATTTCTTTTAGGATATATACAGTGTGTCCAAAATTAGCGATGAAAGCATTGCAATCTCGAAAACTATAAGAAATAAAAAAGTGGTTAAATGGAAAAAGTTTCATGCAATTATGTCAGTAGGTTATTGGTGTTTGTTGCATTTTTGAGATGTTAAGGAAAAGTAAAGTCTGGCATTTTCCAAGATCGGTTATAACTTTCTTATTTCCCAAAATTATAAATTAAATCTGTAAACACTTTTTACACAGAATACGTGTATTTAATCGAATTTCAATTAAAACGTTTCATTTTTCCGGAAACATCATCAACTTTTTTTCCTTTTGATCGAAAAGTACTTAATTTTTCCTATAACATTATGTGAAACACTAATGCAAAAAAAAACGTTATAACTTAAAAATAACTTAAAATACCTTTTTAATGAAAATTTAGATATTTAACAAAATTGTTAAAAAACCTTAATAAAGAACTCCCCGAATGACGACAACCCAGAAGAATATACTTTCCTAAACCGGTTATAAATTTATCTGAGTTTGGTAATTCCGAAAAATCTCGCACAAATTATTTCAGCTTACAGACGGGACAAAATGCATTCCCGTCTAAACAAAATATTATGACTTTGTTTGCTTCGCCATCCGCTATTACACCAAGAGAAATTGTAAAATTAAAACGAATACCGCACAAATTAACTTATCTTAACCAAATGTAACAAAAGACATTGCGCCTAATCCAATTTTCTATGCGAATTTCTGTTAGATTGAATTTAACTTTATTGTTTACATAAATAATAAATGAAACAAAACAAAATTTTGTTTGTTAGACTTATCACTTTTACTATTAAATTAGCGTGACCACAGTTTCGTAACACTATTATATTCTCAAACGCAATGCCTCAAAAACTACGGACAACATTATTTTATAGGGTTTTTTTAGTTCGCACATATTTTATTGCTTCTATCTGGGTACTGAACGTAGAACATCGAACAACGAAGAATTGCGTGGGTCTCTTTAGTCATTAAGAAGGTTAATTGTACTGGTTTTATTACACTCGTAAATTTCTATGGCCTTTAAGATATTATGTTTTTTACTTTTGTGTACGATATGCAAAATTTGAATATTGATAACATTTGGAAAATATGAAATGATTAGCGAAATTTTAATTGCAGTTTTGTATTCCTTAAATCATGTATGGAAACTTCTTCCTATTTGTCCAATGTAACAGCTGTTGCAATCCGAATAATTTAGTCTATAAACTCCTGACTTTTGTCTTTGGCATTAAACATGTGTGATAATTTTTGTGATGATTTGAATGCGATTTTTAAATTAGCTATTCTATCCGAAATAAGTCCAAAATACGTAAAGGTGGTATATTTAGTGTTATTTTTATTTTATGTTCGGTAGGTCTATTCGATTGAATGTAATTTGTTTTTGTTTTTTATTTATTAAACTGTTAATTTGCACTTCACTATAACCGTTATTTAATGCGATGTATTTTATTGTAAAAGTGCTTTTTTTCTTGTCTGTATCTGTTAAATGGATAGTTAATTCTCTGTGTATCATAGACTTGTAAGCTGCAAGTAAAAAATGAAATTTTTTCACTCTTTGATATTTACATTTCTGAAAACTATTTTCAACATAATAACCAATTCTACAAAAAAAAAGACGGGCTAGCGATGGGCTCTCCCCTGTGCTGGCAGAAATTTTTATGATCAATTTCGAAGAAAACTTTTTTAGAACAAACTTTTCAAAACACATCTGTTTCTGGTATAGATATTGACGACATTCTTGCTTGATTTACAGGTAATGAAACCGAATTAGAAGATACAGTAAAATATCCCAACAACATACACAACAAAATAAAAATCCCAATAAAAAAATGGTATTTAATAAAATAAATTTCTTAAATATCACCATCACAAAAATAAATAATAGATTTACAGAAAACCTGCTTTCACTGACTCCACAATTCCACGACACTCAATAAACCCTATATCTTATAAACTTTCAGCATACACAGAGCATTGACTATTCCTTTCACAGACACAGGCAATAAAAAGAACTTCTTAGAATAAAACAAATCGCATTAAATAGTAGTTATAGTGAAGTGCAAATTAGCAATTTAATAAATTATAATAATTACAAACAAACTACATTCAACTGAATATACTCACCGAACATCAATAAAAATAACACTAAATACACTACCCTTACATATTTTTGACCTATTTTAGATAGAATAGTTAAATCACACATGTTTAATGCCAAAGACACAATTTCCTTTTTACAAAAGTCAGGAGTTTATAGACTAAACTGTTCGGATTGTAATATCTATTATCATTTCATAAAAACATATTCTCAGATTTTAACAAAATTGAAATTTTGGATACAGTACCCGAAAGTAAAAAACTTAGTATCTTTTAGACCATAAAAATTTATAAGTACAATAAAAACCGTATAATTAACCTCCCTAATGATCAAGGAGACCTACAATATTCTCCGTTGTTCGATGTTCTGCCTTTAGTACCTAGATAGTAGTAATAAAAAATGTGCGAACTAAAAAAAAACATAAAACAATGTAATCCGTAGATTTTAAGGCATTGCGTTTGAGAATATAACGAGGGTGTAAGGTGTTACGAAACCGCAGTCACGCCAGGTTAATAATAAAAGTGATAAGCCTAACAAAGAAAATTTTGTTTTATTAATTATTTAAAATATACTACTACAAACTAACAGACTACTCATCAAGTGTTTATTGTTTCTTGTATTGTTATATACGAAATTGACATATATAATATATTTTTGCTTTAAAATTGTACGAATACTTGTCGTTACTGTACATCGAAAACTGGAGAAGAGCCGTAGCTTTTTTTAAAGTCCCTAAAAATCCTTTGAGGTAAGCATTAGAGTTTTGTAAAAAATAATAGGAACAAAAATAGCAATGTGATAGGGGTACCATCATACATAAACCACATTCGGTCAAGGATATTAATAGATACTTGGTGTAATAAGAGTCAAAATTCTCTCAAAAACTGAAAATATTGATCTGCAATAAGTCTTTTTTTAGAAAAAAACGGAGCGACGAGAGCATTTCAAATATTTCCAGCCCAAACGTTAGGAAATCGCTATTTTTATTATTCGTGTGAATATAGTGGGGATTATCAGTGACATAACATTGAAAATTACATTTATGTGAAATGTTTCTTCATCAGCAAACAACAGAAAGTCAAAAAATCTTCCTTTTCTTAGAATTTGCTATTTTGCCCAGTGACAAAAAGAGTCGCTTTTCATCAACATGATCGAAGAATTCTTGAAGAAGTTAGATAATGATGATGAAAAGAATTTTTCTGCAAAATTCGTTAGATAATTATCTTTTTAACGTCTGTTTCCTTTATTACACTTTTTTGAGCCGACATATGGATCTTCTATAACATTTAACATCTTAATATCTCGGAATAGAAACATTAAATTCTTTGAGGTACCTCACAACGCGTTTGTGTACCATAAAAAGTTCTAGAAATACTTCTGCAGTAGCACATATTAGACATAACACATTTTTGCTAAATTGGATGATTTGAAAATGTAAAAGAAAGATTTGTGACCCAATAACATCTTAAAGAAATGAGTTTTAGATAAATAAGACATGCATCTTGGGTGTATTACAGTGCAATGTTTTTAAAACGTCTAAAATAAAGATCTTAAACAATGGTTCCTAAAAGTAGAAAAGACCTCATACCTATTTAATATTTAATGTTATTATTATAAAATAGATTGCCGTGGATAAATTTTTAACTCCATTGGACTACACTTTTTCCCATTAAAATATTTGTTGATGACTTAAAAATACGGTGCTATTATATTCTTCTATAGAATCGCTAAGAATAATCAAAATTTAAATTTTATAATTACTAGAGATTTTTAGTTTATTTAATACCAGACCATCAATAACGATTTGGAGTTAGGCACAATATTATATATCCCATAGACTTCTGGGGAACATTCACTCATTCCATATATACTCAGATATGGATGGCGCTCTGTGGGAGCCTTTTCCATGTTGTCGAACTCTAGATGATGTTATGGTCTTCTGCACTTCCCATAAACCTCCGGACAGTTCAAACGGCTCCAAGTAGCAGTGCCTTAGACAGGTGTTCGCTAAAGCCCAGTATCTTGATATTCAGCATAAGATTCTTCGGTACGATGTCGGTTATTGATAAAATTAAAAGAATCATCCGGACGGTATTCATTCCCCACTGTCTGGGTATGTGTTCCTCCAGGTCTCTGTATTTGAAGATCTGCTCATTATGCTTATCTCTTAAATTGTTATTGTTGGAAGTAGCGACTTCTATAGTATTGATCACTTGAATGTCTTATTTCCAAAATAAGGTCTGGTTTGTTATGTGCGACTGTATGATCCGTAAGCTTGAACTCGTTTTTCTACAGTAGAAGTACTTTCTCTGTTTATTTAAATTTTTCTGCCAACTCTTGATGGATGATGTTGGCGGCTGAATCGTGTCTCTCCTTGTACTACGATGCGGTAAATGCTTGACATATTAGTGTTATGTGCTGAATTGTCTCTGATATTTGACATCCATATCGGCATTGTTTATTCTGGATCGTGGGTTCTCTGATTATGTATTTCATATATTATTATTATTATTATGATTTACAAGCCAAATGGCTTCGCACTCCCTCCAGGGAATATTCACTCATACCAGGTACTCAAAGATACCAAAAGTATGAAGCTCTGTGGGAACCCTTTCCATGTTATCGGGTCCTAGGTGACGTGGTCTGCTGTATTTCCCATGAACCTTCGGACGGTTCGTGCGGTTACTAGGAGAGTTGCTTTCTGCATCGGTTTATACAGATGCTCACTAAGACCCAGCCCCTTGACGTTCTGCAGGAGGTTCTTCGGTATCACTCCAGTCGTTGAGAGTATTATGGGAATCGTTTGGACGCTGTTCATTGCCCATTGTCTTCGGATTTGCACCTCCAGATCTCTGTATTTGGCGATGTCGATTAGTGTAGTTCGCCTAGAAGTCTTATCTATTAGTATAATATCTGGTCTATTATGAGCAACTGTCTGATCCGTCAAAACCGTTCGGTCCCAATATAACTTGAACTGGTTGTTCTCAATAATAGGCTCGGGATTGTATTGGTAATAAGGCACTTTTCCCACCTGTAATAGGTTTAACTCCTCTGCTAACTCTTGGTGGAGTATCTTAGCGGCTGAGTCGTGTCTTTCCTTATACTCGGTTGCGGCAAACGCTTGGCATCCTCCAGTTATGTGCTGGATGGTCTCTGATGTTCGACAGCCATATCTGCATTGGTCATTTTCTATTGAGGGATCTCTAATGATGAACTTCCGATAGTTCTTCGTCGGAATAACCTGGTCTTGGATAGCTAACAAGAAGCCCTCCGTTTCCGGAAACATCTGTCCTGAAATCAACCAGTAGTTCGACGCTGAGTTGTCGACATTGTCCTGATTGACCTCATTTGGATGCCGTCCATGAAGTGGCTTCCGTAGCCAGGTTTCTAACTTCTCTTGGTCTGTTTGGTAGTGAGAAGTAATATCTTGTTCCCTCAACTCTAGCGGTGTTGAATCATCTGCCTCGCATATTGCTCGATGTAGTGTGGAAGAGTCCGCTAGCCTGTGGAAATATGAACGTAAGTTTATTATTTGTTGGTCGAGCTGCTTACCAATATCCACCAATCCTCTTCCTCCTTGGTGTCTTGGAAGCATTGTACGTTCAATAGCACTCCGAGGGTGATGTTTTTGTGCTTTTGTTAGGAGTGTCCTTATTTTTCTTTGCAGGTTTTGGATGTCCGTCCTGCTCCATTTAACAATTCCAAAAGAGTAGCTCAGCGCAGAGCAAGCATACGTGTTGAGCGCCTTATTATTATTATTATTATTATCATCTGATTAAATTACCACATTGCCAATCAAAGAATTATTAGAACAACTAGAGATTGTAACAATCTAAAGGAATGTTTATATCATCCCAACTGTCCGGAGCGACATAATGTTAACAACAACATACGATATTTTCTACTTTTTTCCAAAACCCGCCATAAAATTTCAGGCAGTCAATGCTCGTCGTGTACGATAATTCATATTCTTTTTTACTGCAAAGCATCGTAAACATGTCCATATTTTTGTTACTATTCCTAATGATGCCCTTTGAAATCTGAAAATGTAAAAGGTTTAAATTACCTTAACTTCGTGGTAACTAACGACTTCTAACATAATGTATAATTTTTATAATTTTGGCTTCCATAATTTTATAGTTTAATTTTTTACATGATAATCAAAAAATAAATTAATTTAAAAAAATAGAGTTAGGACAATAACATTGTGCTAGCTATTTAATTTAGCGGTATAAAATATTGAAATAACGTTATTCAAAATCTTTGTGCGATAACTGATACGGCTTAACTCAAAAGTTTGTTATTTTATTGCTGAAACTTGCTCTCGTTCCTAATAATATTGAATTTTAGATCTTAACTTCGTAATATTAATTAAATAATATCTGGTAGTGAACACTTTATTTTTATAAATTTGCAATATTATTTTGCCGTGACCATTCAATTAAAAATTTTAGACAAATTAAATTTACTGACAGTAATGCAATTATCGATTTTAATTGTCCAAAACCAAATTATACCCTTTTATTATGAAATGTAATTTGGTCACTTTCTTTTGTTGCTAAACTAGAGCTATATTAATAGCTAGACCATTTTTCCTAAATAACTGACTGGGCATAAGGTTTATTGCCTTTTTTGTGAAACTGTCTAGAACTAATATAAATGGTTTGCCAGCTCTAGAAAAAAGGTCTGGATAGGGGTATTATGTTACTACTTATATATACTATTATAACCAAGCTTAGGGCCAATTTTACGTAACAAGTTTTAACAAAAATAAAAACCGAAAGTTTCCATAATAAATATATTATATACAGTAAGTTAGTCCGTCCAAAAACAAGCAAACATGAATTAGACTATATAAATTTATTATATTTAATGTTTAAAAATAAAGGATTTATTACTAAATTTTGTAAAAATATGTGCATAGTTTTTAATGTTTGTGAACTATAATTTTATACGCTTAGAAAAATTTTTCATTTCAAACATTTATTTTAATTTTAACAATATTCTTCTATTGTAATCTTATTCGATTTTTTACCTTTACTCCATGAAAATTAGATCAAAAAAGAGCTCTTTTGTTAACAAAAATGTAACATTGGTTTTTTGCTGAAATGTGTTCATTTCGGCATCCTATAAAACATATCTCGATGGTAACTCTGAAAGACTTGTGCAAAAAAAAATGGCGGAACAAAAATTGTCACGATTTTCGGTTTTTTGAGTTTATCTCGAAAAGTAAAGTTTTATCGAAAAATGTTTCAAACAGAAGTTGTAGAAAATTAAAAAACCTATCGATTCATATAATGTAAGTTATAGGTGGCGCCACTAGTTATCGAGATATATTTTTTCGACACAATTTACGGTTTTTGTTTTTTTTTTTAAAAGTCATTTATTAACAAATTGCCGATTTAAAATTTTACATAAATATAGGTATTATCATTTTAAAAAAATATATCAAACCTGGAATCTGTGAGTTTTTTTATTTTCCGAGAAATTCGATGTCAAAGTTGAAAATTCAACCTCAATTTTCCCCGTTCCGACAGCGGCCTGCAGCAGCTATTCTTGATTAGTTTCGACCCAATTTTCGAAGATTCACAGATCGAATGGAAGTTTTTTGTTAGATCCAAAAAATTCACAGGTAAAGTAGAAATATTAAAAAACATCTTTTACAAATTTGAGCCCTTAATATTCATTTGCCACGCCATTATAAAAGAAAAAAAGTTTTTTTATCTAAAATTAATTTTTTTTTAGATCGGAACTGATACATCTAAATCCAATGCACGCATTAAAATTGTTTTATCTCCATCCGGTGAAAAGTTATCGCAATTTTTTTGATGCAAAAATTGGTTTTTGTAAAATTTCTCAGCCCCCGATTGAAAAAAGTTTTTCTAGATCTACAAAATATAAAACAATACAAATTATTTCCATTAAAATTGAGCATTGTATTTTAATTAGGAACGCGGAAAATTGAGGTTAAATTTTCAACTTTGACGTCGAATTTCTCGGAAAATAAAAAACTCGCAGGTTCCAAGTTTGGCGAACTCGTCATAGACGCCATTCAGTGAGCTTTGAAAATGGTGAATGAGATTTCACCGAAACGTCAGCTGCCTTACAGTCCCGAAAGGGACTCAGCACATACACGGGGTGCCTGAAAACCTTCGATTACACATCACACCCGTGAGAATATCCGACATAATATATATATATATATATATATATATATATATATATATATATATATATATATATATATATATATTTCTTAAATGATTTTTTCCATATTCTAATAGAA
This sequence comes from Diaprepes abbreviatus, assembly GCA_034092305.1. Taxonomy (NCBI): domain Eukaryota; kingdom Metazoa; phylum Arthropoda; class Insecta; order Coleoptera; family Curculionidae; genus Diaprepes; species Diaprepes abbreviatus. The sequence continues at coordinate 11,656,671 of JASJET010000068.1, forward strand.
TATGGAAAATAAACACGAATTAATTAAAGATAATCATATGAAATGATATTATAAATTATAAATCTTCGACGTCAAAAAGGGATATTATGGGTTTGAGGCACGTGCTTATCAAAGAAACTTTCGATGTTCCATTATTAACACGTTTTTTTGGTTTCACAGAAGCCTTTAAAGAATGTCTGTTTCAAATCAGATAAGCAACTTCCACAATCTTGAACATCCTTTACAGTTTATGAATAGTTTTCGGCTAGAAACCCCGAGTTTGGACTCAAATATTCAGGTTTAAATAAGTATGTGTCGGAGATTTATCAAATTTTTATTTCACTTTATTTTTGGAATTATCGATTTTGAACGGGCGGTGTTTTACACCTTTTACTTGAACTACGCATATGCTTGTCACCCATCTTGTTTTGCATATAAAATTGAAATATGTTTGTGATCATCGATGCCTAAAATTTGAAAGACTATAATCCTGATATTGGTGTAAAATGTAGTCCTAGAAGAATCAAAAGGATAGGCATACCTCTAAATCCAGGATGATATCTCGTTCTGGTTGAAATATCAAGACTGGATATGCAGATTTAGGAATTATAATAAAAAATCACAAAATTTAAATTTAACTATTATAAATGGATGGAGCTTTTGTATAAATACATTACATTATTTTGTGATATTTGTTGCTTTAAAACAATATATATTTCAAGTTTAAACAACTCGGTAACTGTAAACTATTTCAATCTTATTTCAGGTAATAAGTTACGATTCCAGTCGTGGTGGTGTCAGCGTCATAACCGAAAAGGGTGATGTAACAACAAGTTTCCTATTAATTCAGCACGCCGACATATCGGACTCTGGAAAGTATTCCTGCAGCCCGTCCAATGCAGATGTCGCCAGTGTCAGAGTGCATGTTCTAAACGGTAAGTTATATTATAAGGATCGCATTAGGCCCATAATTTTACATGATTTTACAAGTTTGTTATTTGCATGTTAATTAATTTTCTTATTTTACTGAATTCTATTTCGGCGAAATATAATTTTTCTTATATATATAAATTTTTATTATTTATTTATTTACGGAACTAATTGATACCATTTTGAGATTAATTTAAATTGCGTATTTCAATACATCATCATTATTATCATATAGCCCATAACGTCCAATGCTGAATATAGATCTCTCGCACGCATGTCGATGTGGTCTGGTTTTGGGTCACTTCTATTCCATTTGTTGCTTTCCTCTTTGTCATGGGTTCATCTTGTTTGTGGTCGTCCTCTATTTCTTAATATATACTGTATAAATAATTATAAATTACGGTTGATATAATATTATTATTTCTGTTCGTTCTGATAATTGTTTAAGATTGTGTAAAGGTACAAAATGATGCATGCTTTGAGCAGCATCATGAAACCAAATGCAACTGATAAATAAAATTAAGCGCCTGAAGATAATATGATGAAGCTGCTAACAAAAATTAATAGCCTTAGAGAGGGAGGGTAGCTGTGGTAAATCAATAGTCACTAAACTAAAAAACAAACATATTCCGGGGTGGGGGGGGGGGCAGCCAGTTCTACCTACTCAAGACAACAGAGCGGAGTGTCTCCGAACCTAACAATTTAATATAAACTCGCTGTTCCTCGGGTATAAAAGTTTTGCGGCTATTGTGATGTCTCGCAGATCTCGCTTGTATGCTATCTTGGTTAGATGAAAATCGCTGACCCTGGGTACGGAAATTTCTGAGTATTGATTAACCACTACCGTCGTATTTCCACACAAACAATTCTAGATCCGCCACAGGTCTTCATGCGTATTTTTAATCGAAATTTTTTTTTATATATGCCAAGTTAGGATAAATGAGTGGCTTGATCCCATACCAAACAAGATGTACTTAAATAATACAGAATTTAGTAGGGCTGAGGATATACATGATGCCTTTGCAAGGCACTTTGGTAGTGTTTATACGGATAACCGCGGTGACAATCCAAATATTGAAGAGTGCCATTATGCTGACCAGGTTATTCTCAATCCCATTACTGATGATGATGTAGTGGATGCTGCAAAAACTTAACGGATGGCAAAGCTATAGGGCCAGATAATGTGCCCTAATTCATAATTAAGAGGTATGTTGCCACAGTCACAAACTTAGTTAATTTCACTCAGAACGTATCCGGATGCTTGGAATAAGCGAGGTCAGGTGGACGTTGTATACACTGACTTTGCCAAAGCCTTTGATTTCGGCAGCAGCGAGTGGTTCTCGGTGGATTTTCTTGGATGTCATTTGTTCCTACTTCTGGAGTCCCTCAGGGATCCAATCTCGGTCCCTTGCTTTTCCTGCTTTTTATAAACAGTGTTAGTGAAGTTATTCCGAACGATTCCTGATGTTTGTTATTTGCAGATGATCTAAAGATTTATAATAATGCGAGTACAATTAATGATCGCAATGAATATTGATAATATAATTAAATGGTTAAATGACAATAAGGTCTATTTTAAAATTAATAGTGTAATATGATGTTATTTTCTCGTGAGAACCAATTAATTCCCTTTAATTACAAAATGCAGGGTGGGGCGTTGGATCGTGTTGGTGAGGTGAGGGATGTTGGAGTTGTATTTGATTCTAAGCTGAAATTTAGCAATCATATGACATTAATTACTAATAAAGCCGCTAAGGTGTACGGTTTCATTTTGCGAAAATCAAGTTTTTTTATAAACTAAATTGTATAAAACAAATGTATATTTCACTGGTGAGAAGTATACTTGATTATGCATCTTTGATATGGAACCAATATTACCCATGTCATAAGTATTCCATACAGAGTATTCAGAATAAACTTGTTTGTTACATGTATTTTAAGGAACGGAATGTCTATGATGCACTTGTTTCGTGGACTTTGTGGTGTGATAGGTACAATCTTGTAAATTTAGAAAGGCGTAAAGAAGTTTTTGGTATTTTGTATTTAAAACTATAGATTCGGCTTTTACTTGGTGGAAATTCATTATAACTATAAGTTGTAATTACAGTAAAACAATTTTACACTTTCCACAAATTTTTGGAAAGTGTAAAATTGTTTTACTGTAATTACAACCTATAGTTATTTTGTATTTATATAGAGTTATACATGGACTTACTGATGATGAAAGATTTCTATCGCGACTGTATTTTACTGTTCCAACCAATAGTATGAGGGCTGTCGATATCTTTTATCTTGCGAGTGCGGCACATAGCAATGATCAGCTGAACTCACCAATATACCGCATTTGTATGTCATATAATAGCGTACAGAGTTTATGTGGCATATTTCACTATAGTTATGTTAAATTTAAAATTAAACTTAAAGATATTTTTTAGGCACAGTTTTGTTGAATGTAAGTGGTTGATTTGTTGTTTTCTTTATTACTTTTGTTAGTTTTAGTTTTAGTTACACTGTACTCTGTAAGAGGCTATATTCTGTATATGTACCTGTTAAGTACTAAATAAAAAAATTCGCTAAAACCCGTTTTCAGAAATTTTAATTGGCTTAACAATGTTTGAAAGTGGGTATTCCCACGAACACTGAGTCCTGGGGCATAATTTTTGTTAGTAGCTTCATTGTGCTAATTATCCTGCGAATTCACTGTATAAATACATATATATATATATATATATATATATATATATATATATATATATATATATATATATATATATATCAAATCATTTTGAAAAATCTCCGATCTGTGCGACATTTTTTTTTATTTTTTAAACAGGTTAGACCACGTTATAATTAAAAAGACTTAAATTTCATGTTATGCAAGTAAAACTTAAAAATATTCACATAAGTTAAAATACCCGTTGGCAATAAAATGTTTAAACCAGTTGCTACTATAGAAGTTAAAAGCCCTCAGGCATACCCATATTATTAGCCTAATAACAGCGTGTATTACCGCATAAAAGTTATATTATTCTCACTTTATTATCACATATATCTCCTCATGAAGTTAGCAAAATTACTGTATGTGTGGCCAGACAAAGATTATGTTATTTTATGTTAGTTAAAATGGGTGTGTACTTACTTGAAGAGTTAATATAATTGTGTGTTTATGGTCACCCGATTGTTAAAATAATATCGCAAATAAAACGTTCACCTTTAAGTTAGACGATCAAAACCAGGAAAAGTACAATCCACCTTTCACTGATTAAAAATGATAAACAATCGCACGACATGTTAAAATCTACTCAATATTATATTTTTAGTTAGCATCGCAACGAATACATTTTTTTCATATTTATGTGTGGTGACGATTGGTACCAAACTAAATTGACAATACTCCAGTCTTCCTATGAAAGAAGGTGAAAAAATTTATTGCAGATATTTGAAAGTTTCAAGTCGTAGGGGGCACCCAGTAGACGATAAATACGTAAAAATGTACAGCTAGATCAGCCCCGTTTTTTTATTAACAACATCCAAAGTCGGAAAATTCGATTTTTTGTCCGTAGAATTTTCCAGTTTCATTTTAGTGAAAACTTGTCCAAATAAAAGTTGTGGGTATTGAAAATACCTTTAATTTTATTTTTTTATATGTCAAAATCGATAAATAATTTATCGAGATAATGGCGAAAAACCACCTTTTTTGCACTATTTTATAAATGTTAATATTTTTTGTAAGAAAGGCCGAAAGTCATGTATTCCGGTGTTTCCCGATTTCCTATGATAATGAAAATAAGTCAGTTCGTAATATTTCGTCGAGTTACCCCAGTTTTTAAAAAAATAAGACTCTACGTTATCTGGAACCCGAGATATCGTACAATTTTGTTGCGCGCTCCAATTTGAAGTTTGACTTTCAAAAGCACACCGTGAGAAAGCCGAGCTTCCTCCACCACTCGCTACAACGCACTGGTAAAAGTACCTTCACTTTGAAGGGCTATAATTTTACTAACGATGCATCAATTTCATACTTATCAATTGCATCATAAAATATAGGTTTTTGTTTAAAATCTGTGAAAATTTCGACTCTTAATGTTTATAAACAAAAGAGATATGACTTTTAAAAAAATGCTATCTTGGCTCCTACTGGTCGTACAAGACTTTTTTTTTAATTCGTGTTTTTTCATTAGCTTTCAAGTCAACTTGTTCACAAACTTGTATCATTAAAATTAGCAAAGTTATTCCAATTGTTTATACGTAAAAAAGGAACCCCTTCTTTAAACGGTTTTTTTAACAACATTTTTTTTAAATCCATCGTTTTTTCATCTTTGCTTGTAGTTTGAACTTCAAAGAATCCATTCCGCTTTTGCAAATATCTGTAGAATCATCCTCAAGGCAAGGACAATTGTTTGAACATTCAGTGTCTGGGATAAACAATTCATAAACTATCAAACCGATTTGGTCCAGCTTTCGCACAGTTATAAAGGCACATAATGACCTTATTATCAAGGGGTTATACATCACTTTCGGCCTTTCTTGCAAAAGTTATTAACATTTATAAAATAGTGCAAAAAAGGTGGTTTTTCGCCATTATTCCGATAATTTATTTATCGACTTTGATGTATAAAAAATGAAGTTAAAGGTCAACTTTCATTTGCACAAGTTTTCTCTAAAATGTAACCGGAAAATTCTACGGACAAAAAATCAAATTTTCCGACTTTGGATGTTGTTTTTAAAAAAACAGGGATTTTGATTGGAAGACTGGAGTACAAGCAAAGTTCCCGTTATCTAGTCCTTATTTGCGTATTTAGTTTTCCCTTTTTTTTTTTGATCTTGTTCACACATTCCTAATACAAAAAACAAAATCGGTTCTATTTAACTGAATTACTGAATTCAAAGCTCTTGGGAAAGGGAGGGGTGATCGCAAGCATACACATTCATATACTCTATTCAAAAACTAGAGAGAGTAATAAAACTGTTACCGAAACCTCCAACGTACCTGCTTCAGTGCCGCAGATAACTGAAGACTGCCGTAAATCTAATTATATTTAATTATATTTAAATATTATAAGCTTTTATAAATTTACTGCAACAATAAAATTTCTAATAGTTCAATTTAATTTCTGTCAGTGAACAAAGTACACCTTACAGTGTGTCCTTAGTGATTTATCTTCTTTTTAAAAAAACAGGGATTTTGATTGGAAGACTGGAGTACAAACAAAGTTCCTGATATCTAGTCCTTATTTGCGTATTTAGTTTTCCCCTTTTTTTGATCTTGTTCTAGGTTTGCAACATACCTTGAAACTACAAGAAAACAAAAAAACGAGATGAAAAAAACGCATTAGGTATCGGGAACTTTGTTGGTCAATTAACTGTGAAACTAAAAATGTTTTGTTTAAGAAGTGAGTTTATACAATTTTCCCCACTCACTTGGAAAAGAAACTCGGTTAAAAATTTTATAAGTTAAAAAAGAAAGTTAGGTTACACACTCTGTATGTATACCTGTAACTTTTATTGAGCTGATAGATTTCAAGTACAGACTTTTATTTAATAAAAATCACTTATACTGAGAATGCTAGATACGATTCTTATTTTTCTTTAATAAAGACACATAAACATAATACAGAAAATAAAAATGCCATTGAAAATGCAGAGGAAGGAAATTTTTATTGCTATTTTTAAACGATAAAATTTTATAACTTATAATTTAATATTGTATGATTCGCATTTCGTTCATAAAGAAGCAATAAACATTTATTTAGCATTGGAACCAAAATACTCAACATACCGCTAGATTTTAGTTTGACGATAATTGGTTAAAACTCTTTTTTCTTTTTATTGTCTCTTGCGTATCTATTTCTTTTTTATATCGATATGTAATAAAACCAACACGGAAAAGTCTGACAACTATTAAGTGTCTCTTCTAATTAATAAAATAAAATTAGTGACCAAAGGGACCAGCCATTTGGTCAATAAAAACAGTTTGGGTAATTTTTTGCAAAAACTTTCACCACAAGCCGATCCTGAGTTGAACGGAAACAAGAAACTATTATTGCCCGACATTAGGACAGCGCAAAAACTTAGATGGGAAACTTATTTGATATCCTTTCTTTCTATAAAGCGTACATCGGTGACAGACACTACGTTTAAATTTTTACGAAAAGGGGGTTTTATTCTAAAGTTTTTACTATGAATTTCAATTTATCTAGTTTGACTTCGGTTATATAAAATGCGGTTGAAATTTTTACCGAGGACTTCGCTATAAAAATATTACGATAATAAGAGGCGTGCTATAAAATTGGAATATAATAAAATAAAGTTTGTAACTTTTAACTGCTTAAATTATTTTAAAGAAAATCCTTTTAATCCTGAAGCTCAGGGAGCTTTTATAGCTGTCAAGATGTTTGAACACGCCAAGGTTTTTTATATATATTGTGACCCGCTAATTACAAATATCTAGAGTGTTTTCCCGAGAAACGGTCAAAAAATTTGTTATTATTAATTTAAATATTTATACTATTGTGATAAGCGGTGGATCCAGCCTCTCTCTTTGGGGGGGCGGTGATATCACAGAAGTACAGTATGGCAAGCGAAAGCAAGTTGTCGACGGGGGGGGGGGGGGGGGGGAGACACCAGCAACATTTCTATTTCTAGTGTAAAAGGCAAGATCGGGTCTATTTTTCTGAATTTGAAGCTCTTGTGGGGGGCTATCGCAAGAAAAATAAATTGTCAACGGGGAGGAGTGCCAGCAGCATACACATTCCTAATATAAAATACAAAATCGGTTCTATTTAACTGAACTTGAAGCTCTTGGGAAGGGGAGGGGCGATCGCAAGTATACACATTCATATACTCTATTCAAGAACTAGAGAGAGTAATAAAACTGTTACCGAAATCTCCAACGTACCTGCTCCAGTGCCGCAGGTAGCTGAGGACTGCCATAAATCTAATTACATTTAAATATTATAAGCTTTTATAAATTTACTGCAACAATAAAATTTCTGATAGTTCAATTTAATTTCTGTCAGTGAGCAAAGTACAGTGTGTCATTGGTGATTTATCTTGTTTGTGCTTGTTTTTATATATTATTTGAGATTAGTTAGATACCCAAAAGATATGGCTTTTATATTTATTCCAAAATCGTTAAACCAGGGCATTTTTTCCTCAACGAAAAACTTATTACGATAAATGTTTATGATGCCTTAAAATATCAATATATAGATAATAATGTTAACAGCTTTGTTGAGATGTGTTCCAACATGACAGGAGTTGGAAAATCTACTATGTACCGAATACTGAAGGAGAAAAAAACGACTGGAATTGTTAGTACTCCCAAGCCACATTCGATCACAGCCAGACGAAAAACCTCATTAGAAGAAGAGATGTAAACGGCAATAAAAGGAGTAATACATACATTTTATTATAAGAAGCAGATCCCAATCGTCGACAAAATTCTAACCAAAATCAATGAATATCGGGATTTACCTGAAATTAAAAGAATTGAGCTCTGGAAATTGCTCAGGGAACTTAATTTTTGCTGGGAAAAAGCAGATAGGAAGTTTGTTCTCATAGATCCTCAGGAAAATACCCGTTGGAGAAGGAAATATCTCTCTCAAGTAAAAGATAGAATTGCTGGAAATAACACAACTTAGAAAATTAGTAATTTAGCTGAACTTTTGAAAGATTTTCTTGAATGAAGCTACTGCAGAAAATTGGAAAAAATCCATATAATTAAAGAATAAAAGAAAATGTGGAAACTCGATCTCATGATCGGTGAGATAGAGGAACCAATTATAATTAATTTGAGCGAAGATAGCTTCACTGACTTTGATTACGAATTAGATACGTATTGTTTACCAGCGTAAACACAATTTATTATTTAAATTTTCTGTAACATATAAAAATTAATTACATTTGAATCCCTTTTTAGTGTTTAATTATAATTTTGCAGATGGTTTAAGAAATCAATAAATTGAAACGTCAAATGTCCTAAAAACGTTTTTAATTAATAATAAAATGACCGATAGCTCCAAAAAAATTTTAATATTATATGGACGAATTATATATATATTAAATTATAATTTAGAATTTTTTGATAGATCGCCCTCCCCGCCCCCACCTTGGATCCGCGCCTGGTTGTGAAATGGTTAATAATCATGCTATTTACCTCAAGCTAATGCAAATTTAAGACACTACGTTTTTCATATTGAAAAACATTAATTAGAAGCCGAAACATTGTAAAATTAGTATAAAATTACAGCATCATCGCGGGACATGCTTCTTTGAGCGTACCAACCAAACCATATTTTGTATTACCTGATATGCTCATTTTGAATTTTTTTACTTAATATCACTTAATATTAGATAAAGTTATGTAACATACCATGTTAGTAAGCTAAAATGACACAAAGCACCAAATTTTTTTGAAAAAAGTAAAATTTCATTTGTTTTATAGTATGCCTTTTAAGGGACTTTAAATCGTATAATTCACACCTAGAAAAATCAATGTTTATTTTCATAAAGAAGACGCCGCTTTTTTAAGAATTGAAGTATTTGTTCACTAATCTTACAAGCTTCTAATTAAGTTTTTGTCAGTTTTCAAAGAAGTAACTCATTCCTTGTGTGAAGAAGATTATACGACTTGAAATCCACTTAGAAGGGAGATAAACAAATGGAGTTTCATTTTTTTTTGTTATAGCTTTCTAAAATGTTACTCCCCACAAATTCTTCAAAAGAAGCATAATAGTTAGTACAAAATTCAGTTTAGTTATCCAGAAAGGAGAGATACTGTGCGCTCACTTTAGCGCGGCCCGCAGAGATAAAATTTTACACTAATTTTGCAATATCTCGGCTTCTAAGAGGCCTCTTTTTCATTAAGTTTAAAATCGAATAGCATTTTGAGATCAACAGCATAATTATTAATAATTTTACGGTGTTATAAATATTGAAATTAATAAAAATAAATTTCCTAAAAATTGATCGGGAAAATAACCTCAATTTTTATAATCAGCGAAACAAAATCCTTTGTTTACGGGGTAGGTGTGGATATTGAAAATCCGTACCTTCAAAAACCCTTGATTCATACACATGTACTAAATTGAAAACCCCAACAATGCTGTTTTTGTGATTTTCTAAATCTTATAGGATCTCCATTTTAATTGTGATATTATAATATTTAACACTAACATTTTCTTAGAAGCAATAAACATTAAACTGTAGATTCCATATAGAACTCGTAACTGTAGTAACAGAAGCGTAAGAAACGTATCCTAATAACAAATATGCTTTTTAAGTTCAACAAATATTTGTAAAATCGCATTCCCTGCGGCGTATACATTATTGCCACATTAATGCTACCCCTTTATGACAATTATAGATATTTTAAGGTCCTAATTGCATGCTACTTGTTCTTAATTAACCGTATCCAAATATTTAAATGCAATAAACCTTTCTGCTTCAAGATCAAGAACGCCCCAAGGCATAACTTTAAGCAAGTGATTTCCGGGCCACCAAATAATCCTGAAAATCACCCTTAAGATATTCGAGATTTTCGCAGTGTGAAGTTTGTAGTTGCTATAACGATATAAACGTTATTTATTGTTTTGTTTTTGTTTCTACATTGATTTTAATATTGACAATTAATTTTAATTTATTTAGTTATTTTCGCTGTTTTATTTAGTTTTTATTTATTTCAGTGTTTATTTTATTCATAATATTTTTTTTTAATATTTTCAAAATTCCTCAAATTATTTTTAACTATTACTACTTACACGGAGATGTCAAAATATAATTTTTTTTTCAATCAAGATCGGTTGGTTTGTCTTATCTCCATGACTACTGAACCTCTGACGCCTGGTTATTGGTCAATCGTTTAGTATAATTTTTATCCCTGTCGCCCATAGACCCGTCCTACATCAGTGTTTTTCTGACCCCTCTGTTCGGATTTGGTCACATTTTCCTAAATTATTTCTAATGCAGTTTCCTTCTGACCCTTCTGATACGTATTTGGCTTTAACCGCATTTTCATAATTCAAAAAATTACTGCCTTAATCTCTAAATCTTTGCCAATCCAATTTTACAAAGTAAAACTTACCTTTCTTAAGGTTAATTTACGTCTTATAGTTGATGTTACAGAGTTTGAGTTGTTTTAAAATGTTTAAGATTAAGGGATATAAAGCATATTTGATTTTTTCCAATGCAGTCCACGTTCTTTTCTGGTGAAATAGAAATTTATGCATCAGCATCGTAGAGCAAAAGGGGCTTATATAGCCTTAACCTATATTTTCATATTTAATCAAATCTAGCAACTTCGGTTTAACGCCCTGTTTAACTCAAATTTGAAGAATTTTTCGTTTCAATTAAACATAATATTAGTAAGAAGTATAAAAATTTCATTTTTTAAGTGTCATATCTTAGAAACTATTAAATATAATAGATTAACCAAAATTAGTAAAATATGATTTAAAACAGGAAGGTTAGAATGTCCGCAAAAACCTTACTGATACAATTTCTAACATCGAAATATCCAGTTACTTCCTTTTACTTTTCTGCAAATAAATCTATTTAATAAATTTTACAGCCTGTGTGAAACAGGCTAAAAGAATTGACCATCGCACTATGAAGGCCGAATTGACAACCGAATTTTTCAGGAGAGTAATGCGGGTGTTACGAACTAACTTAAGTAGTAGAAATTTGTTTGCACTTGGCTACTCTTTCCGAATTGTAAAATGCAGCAGGACGGGCATACAAAACCTGCAAAGAAAAATAAGAGCACTCCTAACAAAAGCACAAAAATATCAACCTCGAGGTGCTATTGAACGTATAATGCTTCCAAGACATCAAGGAGAAAGAGGATTGGTGGATATTGGTAAGCAGCTGGACCAACAAATAATAAACTTACGGCCACATTTTCACAGGTTAACGGACTCTTCCACACTATATCAAGCAATATGCGAGGCAGACGATTTAACGCCGCTACAGCTGAGGGAACAGGATATTGCTTCTCACCACCAAACAGACCAGGAGAAGTTACAAACCTAGCTACGGAAACCACTTCATAGACGGCTTCCAAATGAGGTCAATCAGGACAACGTCGAAAACTCAGCGTCGAACTACTGGTTGATTTCAGGACAGATGTTTCCGGAAGACTTCTTGTTAACTATCCAAGTCCAACACATAACTGGAGGATGCCAAACGTTTGCCGCCACCGGGTATAAGGAAAGACATGACTTAGCCGCTAAAATACTTCACCACGAGTTAGCAGATAAGTTAAACCTAATGCAGGTAGGAAAAGTGCCTTATTACAAATACAATCTGAAGCCTATTCGTGAGAAAGACCAGTTCAAGTTATATTGGGACCAAACTGTTCTTACGGATCAGACAGTTGCTCATAATAGATCAGACATTATACTAATAGATACAATTTTTAGACGAACTACACTAATCGACATTGCTGTACCTAACAACAACAACCTAAGGCCAAAATACAATGGGAAGATCTCCAAATACAGAGATCTGGAGGTGCAAATTCGGAGACAATGAGCAATGAACAGCGTCCAAACCATTGCCTTAATTTTATCAACAACTGGAGTGATACCAAAGAACCTCCTGCAGAACATCAAGTGAGCATCTGTAGAAGCCGATTCAGAAAGCAGTTCTCCTTGCAACCGCGAGAACCGTCCGAAATTTATGTAGGAAATACAGCACACCACGGCACCTAGGATCCGGTAACATGGAAAGGGTTCCCGCAGAGCTTCATGCTTCTGGTATCTTTGTGTACCTGGTATGAGTTAATATTCCCTGGAAGAAGTGCTAAGCCGTTTGGCTTAAAATCATTAAATAAATTTACTAAACATAAAGATACACGTATCCAAATTTTAAACACACATTGTATATATAATAATCTATAATTTAAATCTAAGGAATTGCAGTATCATCCAATAACAATAAACTAATATTAATGTAATATTCCTTTAAAACTTTACGACGAAAATTTCCTCCTTTGCTAGTCTTGATGGTTTCCTTTTCGGTTAATTACTGTAAAGTGGATTATGTCTTTAAATAAGTCCTCACGTTTAATTGTTTCATTGTAAACTATACTTATCAGTCAGTTTGTGGGCCCTCAGATTGTCATTTTACTGTTGACTTGTTCCGGCCCGAATTATGGAGGCTTTACATTTAGTCAAACAGCCTATAATAATGGTTTGATGGATATTGCCTTCTAATCTATAAGGGAACTTTAAAATATCAAAAAAATTATATTTAATATTATTGCGATAACGTACAAAGATTAAAATAATTTTTGCGACCCTATTTTTTATACATATACTTACTTTGTATTACAGTCACTAGCGAGGTGAGATTTTCTGAAAAAAAAAAATAGTGGTAAATGCTGCAAACATTTTAGAGTTGTCGGGCATCTTTAGCAATATATTTACATATTTTACCACTAACAGATAAGTTTTGGTGTTTTCCTCCAATAAAAAATAATACTACATAGTCCCCTGCATGACCAGAGCTTCATGTGAACTCTATTTTAACAACTATCGTAAGACAAAATCGCTCAAATTCATATTTTGATTTGATCTCTGTTCAGATTTGTTAATAAAGCATATAAATGTTTTACAATGATCTTAAATTACATCTAAAAGAAAATGTTTAAAAAAGCTTAGCGTTGTTATTCCCTTCAAAATACTTTTATACTTTAGGGCGCACCTCTTTTAGTCATTGTAGAAATATCGGTTCTTAAAAGACGATGACCTTTTTTTGGACGTCAAAATTATTCGGAAACGTATCTTCTGCCCTCCATCTGGCTTAACTACCCCTCACGCTGCAGACTAATATCCTTCACTGAATGTAACAGTTCGCGATATGCTCCCTACTTTAGAATGTGATTAATCGATTACGTAAACTTTACAATGAATTTCGCTTTTTGTATTAAGAGAGTCTCAGACTCTCATGATGCAACTGAATATATCCGTAACAATATATATATATATATATATATATATATATATATATATATATATATATATATATATATATATATGTATGTATTTAACAAAAAATGTAAAACAATTGACGTTTCGCCCTTTATTTAAGGAATTTTCGAAATTTTTGTTTTATTTTCCTTCCTAAAAATATTTTTATATAATTAAAACATTTACACAAGAAACATATCTACAATTGTAAAAAACAAACAAACCAGTTTAAAACAGTATTTAGATTTTTAAAAAATATTTAATAATTTACAATGCACAAAAAAAATAAAATAAGGTATACGTTTACTTTTATATTTAAGAGGATATTCAATTTTTGATTCTTATTTGACAGGATCGAATACTTAATATTTTTGTTTAAATTAGGCTTGTGTAAATGTGGCTCAAATTTCTCATATCTGTTCTGTCGTTAACAGTGTTTTTATCTTTTTTAATTTCAATCATTTCCTTTATCTGTAATTTCTGATAATTCATATCTTTGTTTTTTATTATGGTACTGTTATAATCAAAAGTATGTTTTTGGTCCTGTATGTGTCTGTTTAACGCTGTTGAGGCGTTTTTCGTATATTTATGGCCATTCAATCTGTTCTTCAGCAATTGGCTCGTCATGTCTACATATTTTTTGGGACAATTTGTGCAAGGGATCGAATATATTACATATGATTTATTCATGAGAGGAGTTTTACTTTTTAAATTTTTGAACAGTGTATTTAATTTATTATGTGACCTGTGTCATACGAAAATATCATGCTTTTTTAAAATGTATTTTATTTTATATGACAGCTCACTAGTGTGAGGTAATGCTACATATTTTTGCTGTTTATGTTTTTTGTTATTACGTTATTATAAAATTTATATGTTCGTTTATTAATTATTTTGGTGATTATTTTCATTGAAATTATTATTCATTAGTGTCTTTTTTACTTTTTGCAGTATTTTTGGTCGGAATTCAGGAGACGTTAGGGAGATAGCACGATCAGACAGGCCGATTATGACACTATTTTTTTGAATTTTTGGAATGATTAGAGAAACAGTTTAGATATCTACCTGATTAAGTTGGTCTGGTGTACCATTCAGTTAAAATTTTGTTTTTTCTGCGTATAAGTGTCATATCTAGAAAATTTATTCCAGTCCAATCTACGGTCAATTTGAATATCCAAAAACGAAAGGCTCTCCACCGAGTCAACTACCGTATTCTTATATTAAACCGATATTTTATGTTCATTACCTACACCAAAGATGAAAAGCTTAGTCTTCAAGACATTCGCAGCAAACCACTCGTTCAAGCCCACAAGGGCACCCAGAACACAATCACCACACTCCCTTACATTCTCTGCCTTACATATTACTGAGGTGTTATCAGCAAATAGCACAACATCACTATCGATGACATTTACTATATCATTTGTATATAATATTTAGAGAAGCGGACCCAAAACCGAGCCCTGGGGTACGTCTCTCCATAAGTATATATATATATATATATATATATATATATATATATATATATATATATATATATATATATATATATATATATATATATACATACATACATACATATATATATATATATATATATATATATATATATATATATATATATATATATATATATATATATACATATATATATATATATATATATATATATATATATATACATATATATATATATATATATATATATATATATATATATATATATATATATATACATATATATATATATACCTGGGATATTCTCTGACAAATCAGCCAACCCCTTGCGCATTACAATTTTAAAAATAAATAATTGGTTTTGGACTTTTCGTGAAATATATAGTTTTAAAAACAATGTGGCGCTTTTAACAAAAAAAAGATGGTGGCCCTGTAGCAGTAGACCAAGCATTTAAACCATATAAAAATAAATTTGTAAACAAGTATTCGAAAACGTTATGAATATTACTGTTTAAGTTTGCGGATCTAAGATGGCAGCCAAAATATTCGAAATTTGATTTTGTTGACAAAACGTAATGAAAACGGGTCCCAAAAGGTTTTCAGCATTGCTGATCTCGAATCCGAAGTTAAAATTTGACAGTTGCAAACAGCAGATCGAAGATGGCGGCCAGAATGATCGAAATTTAAAATAGAAGTTCCCACTGACAAATGGATGAAAATTTCCAAGTATACAGATATAAAAAAAGGAAAAAAACCCATATTAACTCTCTCCAAAATTTAGTCTTAAATGAAAACACGTTTACAGTTGAATAAGCCGTCATGTATCGTTTACCAAGTTCCTTGTACCAACTGTCAGTTAATCTACATAGGCCAGACTTCCAGAAGCCTCAAAGATAAGGCTCACTTCCCATCGGAGTAATGTCAATAGAGGTTTATCCTCTTGTATCTGGCTTGACATGTCTTTGATCTTGATCATTCTATGAAATCCCTTAAAAATTCCCAAAAATAGCGCTGCAGGACTGGAGGTATTTTCAAGATGAAAAAAATTATTTTTTCAGACTCAAAACTCTAGATCTGGTGAACATTTGAAATGATGCGAGAAATGGGCCTAAAAATGGGCATACCTCAACTTCTTAGTTACGTTAAATACTCAAATTCAGCACGTGAAATAACATTGTGGCATAATATTAATATACTAACGTTAAACAGTAAGGCCTAATTGAATGTCGTCTTATTTAAAATAAGATCCAGTAAAATTTTCTACCTCATTTTGCCCAATCTAATTTTTAATATTAGTTTGAAAGTGTCTTAGCTCATTTATTTTGTTTTTGTTTGCGTATCCATGTAAATATTACACGGAAACCTCGCCGTATGCTTGGCTGGTTTTATTTTTGTATTATTTGTTTTACTGTTATTTTTAACTCTGAAAACAACATTTTAGCTGAATTTTTCTATATTTTTCCTTTGTCGTCACTTTTTCCTATGTTAGTTAAACTGTTTACTGAATAGCACAAAAGGATTTTATGTTTATTAGATTCGTCCGTTCTTTTTCAAACCAAAACCTCAAGCTTGATGCTCTTATTTTGTCTTGTTTTTGTTTATTATCTTATTAAGTAGGGTCTAAAACCTCCCTTGAGTATTTAAAAAAGTACACATGTGAGAGGCTGACGTTGCCTTTCTTGAAAAAATACCATGTCATTAAGTTTACTTTAACAAAAGCTTTTATGGTAGAAATAATTTTATATATGATTTTATCCTTATTAACACCAACAAATATATATATATATATATATATATATATATATATATATATATATATATATATATATATATATATATATATATATAAAAACACCAAATGTTGAATTAATATCATATGAGGCATACGATTACGCAGGACAATTTATTTAATACCGCAAAAATTTAAAACTGTTTTCAAATTGCAGACATAGATTCGTTTTAATTAAACATACTCTTCATACATATTCAACATAAATATGTTTCCTTGCCAATTTCGGCATAATTTCAATATCTCAAACCCGAAGCAACATATACTTAACTGAGAAATTAATTATAATTGTTTGGTAGTTAATAATTCGAAAATAATATAGTTGAATTAATAACCAAACAGTTAAAAGCAATGAACGCTCTAGTGATTATAAGTAGACTGAACTGTAAGAAAGTTGTTGCGTGAAGCGCATCATAACGTACCCGCCACCTACCGGAGAGCCAGCCAGCATACTACATACAGCACGATCGGGTATACTATGCATTAAAGTATTATCATTTTAATGTTTTCTTTTTTATTTTGGTTAATATTTTTACGAGATGAAATATATTTATAAACCTTCTCATTTATACTAAGAATCATGGGTAAAAATCTGGTTGCGATTGATAAAGCAGTTTTTTTGTTCATCCCGGACAAATATGTGTGTATTTATAAAGTCGTAATGTCAATATGCAAGCAAAGTTACCTCACGTACAAATTCGGTACAAACATACATTATTTTAAAAGTAAATTATTTTCACTACTACGTACACCGACTCGGCAGATTTAATAATTTTCTGTGTATCAAAATTTAACCATCAAAAAACGATTTATTCAAGCCTTATGTATTTTGTCATATTGATAATATCTTCGCCTATCTAGCGCTCCATTTCAATAATTATACGGTATTCAACACTTTGATTTACTTTAGGAAGTATACTGGATAGTATAATTTCAACTGTCAAGTTGTGTGTGTACGTATATACGCTTTAAATTTATTTCCTAACCACACTTCAGCATTCGTAGGGAGGGCTGCTTAAACTACCTTTTATGGCGAAGGTTTGCTAATTCTGTAAATAAATTTTTGTTATAAATTTGATAGCATGAAACCCTAATATAATAAAAGTAAGACGTTAAAGCAGTACATAAATTGATAGCTCAAGCAAGAATTTGAACTACATATTTTATAAAGTTTTACGGACAATCTCTAATATACATTTCACCTAATTGAGAAAGACGTTAAAGCAGTACATAAATTGATAGCTCAAGCAAGAATTTGAACTACATATTTTATAAAGTTTTACGGACAATCTCTAATATACATTTCACCTGATTGAGATAACAATTAACTTAAGCTCCCCCGCCATTGTTATCTCGTGAACTTTTTAAAATAGAAGCATTCGATATATTGTTAAAATTTACTTAATATGGAATTCGGTTCTACAATACTTTTAGATTATGTCTAATAAAAGAAGAGTAGTTTATCAAAAACCTTGAAATATCTGAAATATTCTTGACTGCGTTGGATACTCTTAGAATACTTTACGTCACACTAAAATCAGTTATTTGATGATAGATGGACATATTGGAATAAAAAACGGCATTAACACGGAAGAAACGACTATGGAAACTGAATAATATACGCCTCAGATGCTGGAATATCATATCCTGGAACAACAAAGACCAAGATATTTTGATAGACATAAACAGACATAAAATAGACCTCTATTCGGTTTTCGAGACAAAGAAAAGAGTAAAAGGCAATATTAAACGTGATAGCTATATTCTGTTTTGTAGTGTAGTCTATAAAGGAAATAGAGCTCGTGCTTGAGTTGGCATAATAATGCACCAAAAATACAAGAACGTCATCGAAAAGGTGGCATATATAAACGAAAACATCATGTACAGCAAACACAGAAACATAATAACAACGGTGATCGTATACGCACCAGAATTTTTCGACCAACTTCAAAATACAATTAACCTGTTTCCGACCAGTAAGCTAGTCTTTATAATGAGTGACCTTAACTCTAAAACAGATAATAATGCAATCCCAGATGCCATGCAAAAATATGGCGAAACTACAATTAACAATTGTTCATACCACTATGTACTCAAAACGAACTATATATAAATAATACATATTTTCCACATAAACAATAAACACCTTCTTCAACACAAGGAATCAGAACTAAATGGATTGATTATGTAATCACGAATAAAAAAATCAATCCCAAACAAATATCACACGTTAAAGTGCTCACATCAGCACCTTTTGAAGAAAATTAACTATCACTAAGTGATGATTCTACAAAATATCTTTATTGACAAAGGCTGAAAGAAAAAATTAAAGCCAACCCCACAATAGATAGAGCTTGGAATAAAATAAAATCTAACATTAAAGATATAGCCACAGAAGAATTAAGCTCCAAAAAAATCAACATCAATAAAGCAAGGAAGCAATAAACCATAAATTACAGAAGAAATAAAACTACTGATTGAAGCAAAAAATGCATACATGAAGTATAGGAATAATAAAATCCAGTAGGATCGCAACATATATAAAGAAGTAAGAAATAGAATAATTCTCCATCCACCAACTAAAGTAGAACTACTGGACAAAAATTCTCCAAAGAAATGGAAACAGAACTCTATGGTGGATAGAGTAAGATTTCAGCCATGCTTCGAAACAGTAAACAGCCCGTAAACGAAGAATTGCAGATCACCAGGATAACACCTGAAACATAAGAAAACCTCTTTAGAAACCTTTTGAACACAACCAAGAACCAAGTGACGAAGATGAATATATCAAGAGAGACGCCCCAGAGAAAGAACTGAATAATCCTGAATTAACACAGAAGCAATAGAAGAAGCGATACTTAACATTGATTACATAACTAATAAACTCACCAAATTATTCCAAAAAAAACATATCCCGTGAAGAAATACTATAATATAATAAAAGACCAGCATATTTATACCTATATATAAAAAAGAATCTAAGAATGAACCGGCAAATTAGAGGAGAATAACCCTTCTATATTCTATATTGAAAGTATTAACAAAGATCCTCTCAGAAAAAAATCAATTGGCAGATTTCTGCAAAGAACAGCAAGAGTTAAAACAAAATATATCTATTATAGATAGTTCGACAGTTAGAAAAATCAATTTAATTTGATAAACTGCTATAGCGATATTTTGTTGGGCTCAAACAAGCTTTTGATCGAGTCCTCGTGAATGACTTAAACCCTTTGCAATTTTTGTTAACGATAAAATACTGAAAATCATAAATGAACTTAAACCAAATTATAGCAGATGATGGTCTGACTGATGCAATACCAATAGCAACCGGCATTTGGCAAGGGCACAGTTTAAGTCCAGTACTCTTTGACTTAATAATAGATGAAATAATCGGGAATGTACAAGAAGATACAAAATGGGAGACGGAATTTTAAAAATATTATACTATGCTGATGATGCCGTACTATTAGCGAAAATTGAGAATGACGTAAAATGACGCTTACACAGGTTCATTACACTCTAATATGGCTTCAGTATGGTAGTCAATACCGGAAAGATGCAGACAATGGTCATCACAAAAGAACCAATCAGATGTAAACTTGCCAATAATAACAAAATGATTAAAGTAAAACTATCTCGACTATAAAATACCGAATGTAATAAGATGTACAAAGTTAAGGCGAATTGAGAAATCAGATAGATTGCATGGCCCCTGAAAGATTGGTCAAATGGGCTCAACTAGAAAAACCAGACACGAAATGACCACCAGGAAGACCCAGAAAGAGAACTGAACTTTGCCAATTGAGGAGGGTTAAGAGCGGAAAAAACAGGACATCCTCCTACCGTAAGGAAAAAATGAAAGAGAAGACATATCATTGAAGACTTCTGAATAGCTTGCTTGAAGTCTTCGAAGCACAGAGATAAAAGCGGTTAAGAGATATAAAATATAATCTGCTTTTTATAGTATTTGTGAGTGTCACTAAATGTATTACTAGCTTTATTTCTACACAGAATGTTTCAAGGTGTTTTTGAATTTTTTAATTGTTGATGAAGGAAACCTTTTAATTGTCAATTTCAGTTTGATACTTGATTTTTCGACTATAAACCCTTTTTTGCAAAAAGTTGATACAGATAATCTAATGTAATAATAAAGGAATTCATTACAAGGTATATTTTATATTCATCATATAATATCTCTTAATTTAATCCTTCGTAAAAAAAAAGTTTAATTGATAAAAAGCTGACAGATTGAAAAATGAAATAAGAGGTTGCCTATATCTAATGCTTAAAATGAAAGATTGCTTTTTATCAAGAAGTTGGAAATTTTTCTTTAGTAAAAGTTTATCTTTAACCCTATTTAAGTCAGTGCCCTCTAAAGCCTAATTTTATTAATATGAAACGTTCGATATATGAATTATTATAGTAGGAAACCTTAAAATAAATCTAAAACCGCATTTTTTGTGCACATAAAGACTCTTTGTTTTGTATAGAAAGTAGCTTGCAAACAACAGAATGTATAGGAATAACAAAACAGCAAGCAACAAAACGCCTAAAGAAAGGGCAAGGGCAACAAAAAGTCATATTTTTCGTAAGAAATTTCCATCGGAAAAACATAATTAATCAGGAAAAGCCACGAGTATAAACAGGAGACAGGGAAAATTAAAATAATCGATTATCGATAAGTATACATTTAGCTTTTTTGAATAAAATAAAACCGAGGAGGGAAATTAAAGTAGTTAAAATAGTAGAAATAGGAAATTTACCAATCAATCACGAAGTAATTAAGTTCTTCACTTGAAGGATGTCGGAAACGGTTAACTATCTGTATAGTTGGGAACAACAATAAAGTTTCCAACAGGAAATAAAATGCATCCGGATAAAAATAAGATACATTAAGTAAGCTTAAAGCTTTATTTCACTTTACTTAAACATAGAAATTTTTAGAAATAAACGAACTTTTTTAATAAATACAAATGAAACCTCATATAATAATAATAAATCAAATGCCAACATAATTATTGTGAGGAAAGGCAACTCTATGATTTTCCTTTTGTTTCTATTTTTATTAAGGTTATTATTACAGAGAAGTAATTGCAAAGACAACTGAATATCGTATAAAAAATGTATCTTTGTAGCTTCCTCATTATTTCATCTAAACCTATCCATTTACCAATCTTTGTTGATCTCTACATATTATGTTGGTTCCAATAAATTTCCTGCAACTTGGCAAGGGCTCTATCACGCCTCCAGATATGTGAATCAGCCAATCGGCTAGCCTGAACTAATAATTCGACGCGTACTTGTCGACAGTTTCCTGGCTGACGTCATTTCCAAGTTCGAGCTTTCTGTTAAGTCCTCAACCGTGAAGCCTTGCATATTACTCAGCTGATGTTAAGTTGAAAGCCATCAAATTGGATGAGAATGTTACTGAATGGAAGTCAGAGGTTAAATATCTGAGACTGACCCTGAATAAAAAAAAAACTCCTCTGAAACAAGCACGAAAAAAAGTGATCAACAAGGCTATAAAAGCCTTGATGGTCTGTAGAAACTCTTCAGGAAAAAGATGGGGTACAAACCCAAAAGTTCTGCAGTGGATGTACACTGCAATAGTGAGACAAATCGTCACATTTGGGGCAGTAATCTGGAGCAAAATAACCAGAATGGCTTATACGAAAGCTAACCGATCGAAAGTTCAAAGACTGGCCTGTGCATGTATAACTGGGGCAATTAAAACCTGCCCAATGACCACCATGGAAGTAATTCTAAACCTCACACCTCTATATATACTTCTACAGAATATGGCGAAGAGGATAATTTATGGGATGATGAGAGATGAGGTCATAAAACGAAGGTCCAATCTCTTATACAGAAATCAACAAATCTGGGACATACCCCAAGATGAAATGAAAAAGAAATTCCACTTTGTCAAAAACTCTAGCACAAATTTGAGTCGCAAAAGCTAATGGGACAGAAACACCATTGAAAAACTGAAAAATAAGAAATCCTAGCATACAGATGGGTCCGAAAGCTTGGGTAAGTTACCAAGCATCTTCCAGGCAAAAATACATGCTCTTAGGATATGTATTCAATTCAACAAAGAAAAACACTATCACGGCCAAGAGATTATCATCATATCGGATAGTCAAGCAGCCATCAGTCCGCTGAGCTCTCAAGTTATCAGCTTCAAGATGGTCTGGGAATGCCTAGAGGAATTAAATGATTTCAGTAAGAATAATACAGTCACCCTCATGTGGGTACCGGGACACACCGGAATAGAGGGGAATGAAATAGTAGAGAGGCTCGCGAGGAAAGGGGCTGAGACACCATTTCTGGGGCCAGAGCCTTTCTGTGGAATCAGTAGCAGCGTAATATTCGAAAAACTAAAGATAGAAGAAGAAAGCAGGAGATCCAATTATTGGACGGAGCTACAAGGACTGAGACAAGCGAAGGCACTTCTTTGGAACTACGACCAGAAGAGATTCAAAGATTGCATAAGCTTAAGTGAAAACCAACTCAGAGTTCTGACAGGGGTCCTGACGGGGCATTGCCACCTGAAGGGATACCTCAAGAAACTCGGAGTGATAGAAAGAGGAGAGTGCATACTCTGTGAGGAGGAAAACGAAACCTCTATTCATATCCTTTCAAAATGCAGCGCTCTAGAAAACCGTAGGATGCAGTTCTTGGGAACACACCAAATCGAAGAAAGAGAGCTATCTACAGACCCCAATTCTACGCGCAGTACTGACCAAAATAGTCGAATAAGACAGGCTGCCGATTTGCATCGGGACATTGTATTTTGTCGCTTGGATGTAGCAGTTACAGACGGTAAAATTACTTTATAACAAACTTTATGCATATAGTTTTAGACTTTGAACATTTTTTTAGTTTCAAATAACTTTAAATAAACATTAATTTAATATGAAATGTGATTATTGGAAACCTTGGAAAGTTTAAAAGTAAAAAGTGAACATCTAAAAAGAGAAAATAATGCTCTAAATAAAGATAATATTGAGGAATGTAAAAGAAGTTAAGCTTAGTCAAGGATCAATAACAACACATTTATCGACGAGGAGCTTTAATAGTTATGTCATAGATACTAACAAATGTATTATTTGCGAGAAAACATCGTACAAAAGAATTATCAACTAAATAAGAGGGAATCATGGACACGCACTGCAAAATTATATGCAACTTCCCGATTATTTGAAGATCACATTTGCAATAAAACTGTGTTTATTTTTCAGCAAATTTTTGTCCGTACTGCTCCTTTTCACTAATTATTACTAGAATGTATATAATATAATATATATAACTAAAAATGCTAAAATTTTGATTTATGCCGTCGTTGTATCCGAGATAAGAAATGAGTTTTTCAATAAACATATATTTTCGCTTTAAAAATGGTAACCCATTTAATATAATAAACTTTTGTTACAGTACAGCTTTTTCATCGTTATCCAAAAATATGTGAATAATAAACCAAAGAACATTTTGTCAATTCTGCTTTGCCTCGAAATTCTTTTCTAAATAGGCCTCCGTAGTAATGGCTGCCATCTTTATCAATATCGTTGGTTAAAAGGAAATGAAATGGGGCCACAGTAGCTATTAGTGTCCCTATTTCGGTATTTTTATACTTATTCCAGCCTTTTTCAAAGTTATTATTGGCTTGAGTGCATTTAATGAACTCTCAAAAGTCGATAATTTATCCTACTTAACAGACTAAAATTTATTTAACCCTCTGTAGTAATGTTCGTAAGTAAAATAGAAACAAGAATTAATAAATAATAAAAAATAAATAAAATTTTTAAGACAAGCAATAAAATCTTTGATCTTGGGTTTATTTATATTTAATTTCTGTATTTAAGTGGTTACGGCTCCAGTATAACAAGATATAGACTTGTATTAGCATTATTTTATATTTTTATGAAAAACAAGCATAAAAAAATTGATATCTTAAAACAGAAAGTAATATTTCTCTATTTTATCTTAAATAACAATTTAAAACTTATAATAAAAATATAATAGGAAAAATTAATAGATTTTTTCTCTAGGATTAAAAAAAAAACTATTAAAATAGTCTTTTATTTTACAAAATTTATTTTAAGAGAGAACTAGTAAAGAGTGTAAAGAGTATATGGATGCATACTCTTCATTGGAACACCCTGTGTAAATCAACAGTCGATAATAACAAACAGTGTTAGAAAATGATAACAAAAAGTGTTAGAAAATCCTATCAGTTTATTACTTATTTAAATATATTTTTTCCGCATTCGTGTGTTAACAATTTTTTTGCCTAGTCCAAATCTTACATTTCCTCTTTAGGCATCAAACTTTATTGAAAATGTTTTTGACTATAAAAGTTGTTACTCTGCATGTCACATACTTTCAATCGGTTACTATATTTCGTAAGTCCCATAGTAAAACTTTTGACACTTTTCAAGTTAAAATGTTTAGTTTTCTTATACTGTAAAAGAAATATGTTGATTTGTACATGTCGTTGGATATTTTTAAACTACGAAAAAAAAACAGCAAAAGTTTTATAATTTACACAAATTAGAATTTCAACCAAGATTTTTGTTACTAAATTTTATTAAATGATTTTAACTTAAAACTGAATTTTCAGTGTTTTTTTTTATAAAAGAATAAAGTATTTTTACCGTATGTGTTCTTTTGATTCAAAATCACGTTACTAAAATGCAAGTTGATGAACATAAATACATTTATTGAAAAGCTTTTGAAACACTAAGAAGCTTAATTCATTGTTTTTGAATAGACATAGTTTAAAAGATATTTTTAATCTCTACCATTGAACAGAATTTTTCTGTTATAGTTAAATCTCTTAAAAGAACGCCAGCTCTTCTTTCTATATAGTAAAGATAATGGAAATAGTAATAAAATTAAATAATTAGTAATAATAAAAAAGTAGTGTGCTAAATAGTATACAAAATAATAATAAACAAGAAAGGCCCTGAAAATTTTCAATTTTCAATCACTGTTTCAACAGAATACATACAAATTATCATAAATTTTATATTACTAGAGTCTAATGTTACTAAAATAAATGTAATCAATATCTTGAAAATGCCCAAAATTGGTGGCATGAAAATTGTTACAAAGACTTTTGAAAACATAGAAAAAAACCTGTTTCGGCATGCTTCCAAATGTCACACCAGAAAGAAAAAAAATAGTTTTAAGCTATAATATTTTCAAATTTGAATCTTTAAGATATATAATGGATGCAAAAGCATGCTCAAACTTTAAACGTAAATCTTTATTAAATATCCTGTTTTCTGTGTGGCTATATAATAAAGGGACTGATGTTTCTACATAAGAATTGCGCATGCTCCAAAGGCAAACCATCGGCAGCTGTGTAGCGTGAAGCCTTCTCTTCCAAATGTGGTGCTTAACGTGTCTGTCGACGAATCAGTCTGGTCGTGGTCTTCAATTGTATAAGTATAATAATAGAGCAACGAGGTGTCGTAAAATTTCACTTGAAACTTGGGAAAACCGCTAATGAAACTTATCTTTTATTAAAGGAAGTGTATGGCAATGAATATTTATCACGTTCGTGAGTTTTTTAAGCATTTCCAAGATGACCGAGAAGACAGTTGCAGATGATTCATGCCCGGGTCGTCCTCCCACGTCAAAAACGGATAAAAATATTGAAAAAGTGGGTAATCTGATTTGATCTGAACATCGGGTAATAATTCATGTGATTGCTGAGACTGTAGAAATTGACAAGAAATCCATAAGGCAAATTTTACATAACAATTTAGGAAGCTCCCGAAAATATTTGTATTGACACTTTGAATGCAAATAAAAATGACCCGGACATGTTGGGAAAAGTAATAACCTGTGACGAATGTTGGTCTTTCACTTATTAGTCAATCCATTTGTTGGAAGGGCCCAATTTCACCGACAGCTAAAAAAGCTGGAATGGGCAAATCAAGATCCAAAACAATGATGATTCTTTTTCGATATTCATGAGATTGTATACTGGGTTCACGAGGTTCCTGAAGGTCAAACAAGTAATCAACATTTTTGAGATTCTTGCTGAACTCCGTGAAAGAATAAGAAAAAAATGGCTCGAATTGTGGAAAAACAAGGGATCGATTCTCTATCCACAATAGGTCGGCTCATTCTGCATTCTCAAATTGTTGTCAATTCGTAGCATAAATTATTAATATATCATAAGTTTCAAAAAAAGCAAAATTAAAACTAATACATACATACTCTTTAATTATATTTGGTTTCTGCATCAGCTACAAAAAAAATAATAAACACAGCTTTCCTCGGAATTGTTTTAATACCCTCGGTTGAACTCGACAATAACCTAAGAAATTTAATAGAGTTCTTTTACCCCATATCGAGCACACATGCTCCAAGATTATTACTTCATATAAATCGTAGCAATACAAAGGTCCACTTTTATTTTTCGGAACATTCTTTCATTGCAAGCGGCTTTGTTATGGTAAAATCAAAATACTTTGCTAAATTACATTAAGGAGAAAATACCTCTAAGTTGACAAAGTCGATGTAATTGCTTTTATTGTAAAATCCTAAGCCCTCTCTAGGGAGAAAAGTCGGTTAATAGAATTTGCTCTTCTTGTATTTATTTTCGATTTTCGCTTTTGTCTGATCAGCTGCTTTTATACAGGGTGTAAAATAACTATAAAAAACAAGAAGAGCGTGAAAAGTGCTCTTTGATATAATAGATTTTCTAAAAATGTAGGTCTGGAAAAGCTTTGTTTCCGAGATGCGGTCTTTTGAAGATTTTGTCAAAAAGGCTACTTTAAAAAGTTAATTAAACGAAAGTTTGATTACAAAGAACAAGGAAAGAAATTGCTTATATTCCCTGACTATATTTTTTAGCCAGAAAATAATCGCGAGCATATTAAATGGAGGCTTGTTTTAAAAGTGCCGTTTACAAAAAATGTTTCTATAAATATTATTTTTTTAACAAACGAGTTTCTTGGCGAAACTTGACGGAAGAACGCTATTTCAGTTATAACAAAGCATTTAACAAGTAAACTAGAGTTCTTTTCTTTAAAGAGCAAGCAAGATTTCCAAAAAAATAAGGAACTAATAACCATCGCCTTACAATAAAATTCCTAATAGAAAAATGTATCAAGTACAAGTCACTTATGTTGGTCTTTGTGGATTTTAACAAGGTATTCGAAAAAGGTCTACTAGAAATACTCGTTAGATATCGCATGGATCATCGCTACTCTACAGCTGTTAGTTAGATTCAAGATAGTGACAGCCAGTGTCAAAATAACGGACAACCGATAGGAGTACTAAGACAAGGTGATACGCTCTCGTTTCGATTGTTTGTTGCATAAAGCAATATAGGAACTAAATGGGGAAAAATTATCTTACTTTTCTTCGCTGACGATATCATTCTAGTATCAGCCTTTATCTGATACAGAAGCTTCACAAAGCAGCATCAGGGGTACATTTTGGAAAAAAATATAAAAAAAAATCAGTTTGTGACAAATATGATCCTGAACGATTGCATCAAAATTAACAACAGAAAGATAGAGCAAGTAAGCGTTAACTCAAATTCACGAGAACTTAAGATATACTTTGAGTGAGCATCCTGAATCTTATGACATTGAGGAACGGTGATGCGTGAATTTATATGTGGTAGAACTCCTCCGGCAATTATTGTGACGCATTAAGACATTTTACATTATTGCAATTTTTGTGGATTGTTCACAACTTAAATTAAACTTGTGGGATATAACTAAAACTGAGCTCTTCTATAAGGATAATGCGTCCAGTAACACACATTGTATTGTTATAGCTGCTGTTCCAAGAGCGGCATTGGAAGTACTTCAACGCCCACATCATTCAACCGACCAATCCTGGAGGCTGATCGCCTGTTTCTAAAATATCAATTGCAAAAATTTTCATGCTATAAAGAAGCCATTACAGTTGTAGATCAGTAATTTAAAGATATTGATCATAAAGATCTTGCACGATTGGGAAAGTGTAAAGAGAATATGAAAAATATATATACAAACAGTTTATTTGCTGCAAATATCGCTCTGGTCTTCTCTCCATACGCGTTTCGATCACCACATGATCTCGTCTGTGGAGCTGTATCGGACCGAGAGCAACATTAGTAGGAAATAACTGATATATGAACCATAAATTTCAAGGTATGTCGGCAGGATATTGCACCTGCCATCTACCAACTTCGATGTCAGACTGAAAAATATCTCCAGTCGAACGATATCTGTGAATCAATGGAGTAACGAGATATTTTTTAAAAAATCAAAATTTCAGTAAGAAATAAATAAATCTTTCTGCCGTATTTAAATAATTTGTTATATATGTAATTCTCCTTTCAGGGATTTATTTCCTGCTAAGGTTGCTCTCGGTCCGATACAGCTCCACAGACGAGATCATGAGGTGATCGAAACGCGTATGGAGCGAGGACCAGAGCGATATTTGCAGGAAATAAACTTTGTATATATATTTTTCATATTCTCTGCCTGAAAGGAGAATTACATATATAACAAACTATTTAAATACGACAGAAAGATTTCTTTATTTCTTACTGAAATTTAGATTTTTTTAAAAATGAGGAAGAGATGTTGTCAACAGTTTTTATTCTAAATAAGTGAGATGTAGTACATAGAAATCAACGCTCGTTTTACTTAAATAAGATAACCTTTTATTGTGAATAATAAATAATACGAGCTATCTAAACACTCAAATAGCATGCAACGTGCATTACCATAGAAGGTCATTTTGTTTAGTAAACGGCACACAGAAAGTTTTGTTTCTCCATTCAAGTTTGGTTGAGCGAATTTATACTTGTATCCCTTTACTTCCCACTCAATACTATTAATAAAATGTATTCACTACTCTATGAAAAATAATTTACACGTACCTTCCTTAGAACTAAATTACAATTTAACAAGCAGATAAAATTAGAATATGTAAAGTGCTCCTTAAGGAACCTCTAGACAGAAAATATAATGTTAACCACGCGGGTTTTCCCGTTGCATGCTGAATTATATGATTAAAAACTTTATAGAGGTTGCATTCATGCAAGTTTATTAGGTGTGAATATTTTTAACTTAAGACAGCAACCCGATAAGAAATCTTGAACAAATTTGATGTAAGTCTGCATGTTGAAAGACTGAAATGTTAAGTATATAGTTTTCCACTTATTCTACAAGCTTCATTTTTTAAAACCCTGAATTAAGTGATTACATCCATTTATGTACTGACATTTGTGATATTGATAGATTTCGATTAAATAAATACCGTAAAATCGAACCTAAAATTCTAATGAAAAAATGTTGCAGTAAACTACATTATCTAAAACAAATAAGCTCCGCAAAAACTCCATATTAGAATTTTTGGCATCTAATCAAGTTAATATAATAATTATCATACATTGTATCTTTGTTACTGACGTGAGTATTCATGTAACATGCTAAATCATTTGATTAAAAAGTATAGGAATTCAAAAATGCAAGTTTATTAAGTCTAAATATTCGGAAGTTAATGAATAACCCGATTACAAATTTTCAAATAATTTTAGGTATCTGAATTTTAATCAGTTACTTAGCTGCTTTTAACCCTTTTTCCTTCAAAATTATTGTTTAAAAATAAATAATTACTTTGAAAGGCTCTTACAAATACCAGAATTAATTAAGACGCGATTTTCATAAAAGAGACTTCCTGATTTTTAAACTTAAGGGAAAACGTGAAAATGTAGAAAATTAAAAAAAATTGTAGATAAATGAAAATATTTATAGGATTTCTGAAAATAATATCAGGAAACTTTCTTATTTCTCAATAAACATTCGTTCTCAAGTTTGCTAATGTTATTGCCCTATATAGTGTACATATATTATTTTTACAGTTTCATAATGTCGCAATCGAAATGTTTAAAAAATATAAAAATATGAAATGGAGATAAAAATGCAATTTCTAGAAAAAAATTTTGCGCAGCGAACAATTTATATTTATGTATGTCATGAATCGTAGTGATGATTAAGCGCGACAGGGGGAGCAAGGAAGAACACCAAATAGTGCAGTCGGTGGTGGATCCGACTACAGTAGAAACCCAATGGGCAAAAAAGTAGTTTTTTGAATGAAAAATCCACCGCCAAGTCAGATTGTAAAATTGTATCCTAGCTATTGCAGGTGTGGGTCGGCATTATCACTGAGAATCTTATTTTGCAAATCACGTGGTTTTGATGCTGCCATCTTTATATATTTTACACCAACTATTGAAATTTCACAAGAACAAAAGTACATTTTTTCACAATTCCAATAAATATAGACTTATAAATCGATAAAAAATTCACTAAATATAAAACTTTTTAACATGCACTCCCTGATAACGTTAGAAATTTGCAAGAATGAAAGTTTAAAATTGTACTTAAACTTATTCTAGAATGTCAACCTTTATATTCAGTTACTAAAAACTTTAATGTAAGGTCACAAATCAATGTTCGTTAAATGATTGTTCATGTATTTTTTTCTTCTTCTATATGCATTTCGCACCTATGTATAGCACATTTAGTGCAAACATTGATTTTACTGTTCTGTATGACTTGCAACAACTTGTACTTTACAAAAAACGTAGTCAGTAGACTACATATATCTCTATAGTATTTAATAAAAAATTATTGGGTTCTGGCAATTTGAGAAAGATTCATTTTTATATATAAGACATCTAACTAATCTAACTTCAAAGTATATCTACGTGAATTTGGGGTGAACCCAATTACTATAGCAAATATTTTTATGAATAATATGAAATAGCTAAATACAAATCTAGCTTGACGAAGTAACCAATTTTGGGTTACAAAAGGCATACATAACCTTTAATAAATGTTCACAGAAGCATAATCGTAAGTCTTCACGTATCGACTGGTTAGTTCGCAACATATATTCTGTATATTAGTAATATGCTTTAAAAAGCATGAAATTATCCAAAAGTGAAAATACTTTTGTTGCAAATCTGGATATTTTGAACCTGCAGATATGCGAGAATATACAGCTCTGTACCTGTAAGAAATTCTATAAGATTATTCCTCTTATAAATTAAAAGTAATTACCTCGTAAAGTCAGATTTGTATTCAGGGAATTAAACTACCCAGAGTATGAATTATCATATAAATGTCTCTAGAATTAATGATGTATCCATTTCTAGCTAAACTGATCCGTTGGAGATTTCTGGAAGAGCTGAACTAGGATTGAGTTTGCATAAATATGTTGCGAATATGGCAAAACACGGTTATGCTTCTGTGAATATTTATTTTAGGTTATATATGGCTTGTATAATCTCTAATTTTGGAAACGTTAGTTCAGAGTCCTGAAAATATACACAGAAAGCTACCTTACATATTAAAGTTGAGGTTAGACATGATTATTCTCCACAAGGCCTCAGTAGTGCATAGTAACAGTAATATTATCGAGTAGCTTCAGCTAAGATTCATCCTAATCGATTGATATTCTATTTGACGGTGGATTTTTGAATTAAACAATTATTTTTTACTTACTATGAGACGCAAAGGAGCAATAACTTTGGAACCTTTTGAGATAATGACGCTAAATAAAATGCAGACTACTCCTAGAGACTAGTACATTAATATACTGGAAATTTCGTTAAAATCTGGCCAACCGTTTTGCGTAACCTCTTGCAAATAGACAGACAGACGTACGCAAAT
The DNA here is from genome assembly GCA_034092305.1 of Diaprepes abbreviatus. Classification (NCBI taxonomy): domain Eukaryota; kingdom Metazoa; phylum Arthropoda; class Insecta; order Coleoptera; family Curculionidae; genus Diaprepes; species Diaprepes abbreviatus. Next base: position 11,689,499 of record JASJET010000068.1, read on the forward strand.
AGACAGACAGACGTACGCAAATAGACATCCATTTGTCACAACATTGCAATGGAAAATATGTTATGTTCCCTGTGCTATAAAACTACCTGAAAACAGAATATTCCACTTACCTCGTACAGAATTTTTTTCAAAATAATAATCTTCTTGGAGGACAACTTATTACTTAAAAAATATTGTTTTATTGATCAAGTGTTGGAGCAATGTAAACACCAAAGAAAAAATTTAATTATAGGAGTGACATACACGATTATGTTACCAAATGTAATTAAAATATTGATTTGCGTTTCATATAAACTGATGTTGATGGATTTTCTCTTTATTTTCATCATAAAAATTTCCAAATTATAATTAAATTTCAAATTGATATGTTCTAGTAAAACGTTATGGACTTTTTTAAATAAAGTTAATAAGATAATTATTTTTCTAGAAACCTATACAGTCATTTCTATTAAAATCATTTTATATTTGGTAAACTGAATGAGAGTTTTCAGAAGTTTACCTCTAACATTTTTACCTCTAAAATTAATATAACAAGTTTACAAATGACTAAAATGTAGTCCGACTTGCATTGTCTTTATTTTTATTTTTACGACGTTTCGATTAGGTTGTATCTCTAATCGTTATCAAGTATAAACTGAATGTTTTGTCTTAAGACTACGAGCTTATATATTCGCTTCACTGTACACACTTCAATGATTTGATGTTACAAAGTAATGATTGCCAAAGAATAGGTATCTCAACACTCGGTTTACTGAAGATTCCATTATTGTTTTTATTGTATGCTGCTTCTATAAATTTTCTTTTTTTCATATTGGGTTCCATATATATTGCCGCAGACTCAGACCATTTTATATGGTGTTGTTTATCCCAGGAGTGTTCTGCAATACGTAATCTCGACGTTTTCCTTTTTGTGTATGAGTTTTATGTTCCTTAATTCTAACTTCTAGCGGTCATTTGGTTTCTCCAATATACATTTCACCACACTCACATGGAACTTTGTAAACACATTCTTTCTTATCGATAGTTTTAGGTTTTGTTTTTGTTAAATGAGCTCTAAGGGTAGTTCCTGATTTAAAGGCTATTTTTATATTATAACTACTGGCAATTCGTCTTATTTTCTCCGACCTTTCCTTAATGTACGGAATTGTGAAGAAGGAATGTGTATCTTGTTGTCCAGTGTTCGTTGTTCTAAAATTATTTATAACATCGTCAATTAGTTTTAAAGGGTAACCATTCTGTTGCAAATCGGATTTAATATTTGCTACCTCTTTTTCCAATGATTCGGCATTATTGCATATAGGTATAGCGCGATTATAGAGGTTGAGAATAATTCTCCGTTTTGTTACAACAGAATGATTAGAACTATGATTAAGATATTATCCAGTATGTGTTGGCTTTCTGTCTACTGAAGTTTTAATACTTTCGTTTGAACGGTTCACCATGACATCTAGGAAGGGCAATTGATTAATTACCTCTTTTTCCATGGTAAACTTAATTGTAGGTCAAATGGTATTCAGATGATTCAGAAAATCATTAAGTTCTTGATCATTGCCCTTCCATACGATGAAAGTATCATCGACATATCTCAACCAGACCTTCGGTTTTACTGTTGCCGTTTCTATGACATGAATTTCGAACCATTCCATATATATATATATATATATATATATATATATATATATATATATATATATATATATATTAACGATGACTGGAAAGAGTGAAGAACCCATTGGAAGCCCGTCGTCCTTTACTTGAAAGTAAGCACTACGCAGGCAACACTCCAAAAGGTCCATCACCCCGTCCACTGGTAACGTGGTTCGATCTGATAAAGTAGTATCATTTGAAAGTCTAGTTTTGATTATGTCTAGTGATTCCCCTAATGGTACATTAGTATACAGACTTTCCACATCAAAGCTTATTAGTCTGTCGTCTGGCTCTAGATTGATGCTACTAATAATGTTTACGAAATGTGTAGAATTTTTAACATGGAAGCTTCTAAAGGTTGTATGATTTTTAAGAGAAATTTCGCTAGTGCATTTGTTGGGGATCCTCTGGAGCTGGTTATTGGCCTCAATGGTATGTTCGTTTTATGAATTTTTGGAAGTCCGTAAAGATGTGGTGGCTTACTGTAGTGTGGTGTGAGCGCCGATCGTAGGTTGTCAGGTATATTGTTTTGGTATTTCCTGAGTGTTTTGTAGATTTTCGACTCTACGGATTTTGTGGGGCCACAGGCTAATTATCTATATTTTCTTTTTTCCAGGATATCTCTGATTTTTTAGTCGTACGTTACGATGTCCATTATCACTGTTGCATTTCCCTTGTCCGCTGGTAAAATCTTTATGGATTCATCCTTACTAAGTTCTTTTAAGGCTGATGCTTCTAGTTTGAAGAAATTTTGAACTGGTTTTTTCTTGTCTTCCAAAGTTGATTTTATTTTCCACCTAAACTCGTCGGAATGGTTTTTGTCTACTTGTATAGATTCTACAGAGTTTATGATATCTAAAACGGGCATGCTTTTTAGTGTTACTGCGAAATTAAGTCCCTTGCTTAGTAGTTGTTCTTCCGTTGCTGAAAGTATTCTTGAAGATAAGTTTATGATGGTTTTTCTTGAAGTTGTTTCAGGTGAAGTCGGTTGTTGATGTGATTTTAGTTTCTCTAGTTTATTTCGGTGTTTCCTCGCCATATTTTCTTTCAATTTGTTGCATATATTATCAATTTTACTGAAAATTGGCTCATGATCATCTGACAAAGTTTCAGCTTTGATTTCTTCGTAGCGTTGTGTAGCTTCATCCAGAAGAATGGCTTTTCGCCATCGGTGATAATTTATTTGTGTTCTTAGTAGTGCTTTACTAGCGTTGTCCAGTATACGGCGTGCTCTATTACCTGGTATTGGTGATTTTAATCTGAAACCAATAGGAATGACGTTGCTGTCTCGTGCTTGTAGTAAAAATGAAGAGTGGGCTTCCTCCTTGGCAAGTTTGATAACAAAAACAAAACCTAAAACTACCGATAAGAAAGTATGTGTTTACAAAGTTCCATGTGAGTGTGGTGAAATGTATATTGAAAAAACCAAACGACCGCTAAAAGTTAGAATTAAGGAACATAAAACGCATACACAAAAAGGGGAAACGTCGAGATCAGGTATTGAAGAACACTCCTGGGATAAACAACACCATATAAAATGGTCTGAGACTGCGGCAATATATATGGAACCCAATATGAAAAAAAGAAAATTTATAGAAGCAGCATACATTAAAAACAATAATGGAATCTTCAGTAAACCGAGTGTTGAGATACCTAATCTTTGGCAACCACTACTTTGTAACATCAAATCATTGAGGTGTGTACAGTGAAGCGAAATATTGCGCTTCAATGGACACAGTCCCTATATAAGCTCGTAGTCTTAAGACAAAACATTCAGTTTATACTTGATCACGATTAGAGATACAACCTAATCGAAACGTCGTAAAAAATAAAAATAAAGACAATGCAAGTCCGACTACATTTTAGTCATTCTTCATCATTGTCTACAACCTTCAAACAAAAGTTTACAAATGTGATTTAAATGTTTTTTATCAATAATCAATCATAATATACACAAAACTCGCAAAAACTAACTAATTGGTGTTGATTTAACTTAACAATAATTTAGTATATATTGTATCCAATATTTTCAAATTATGAATAGGTGAACATCAGTATTATTGCCACAATTTTTGAATGTATGATACGTATATGTTATATCATATCTATTTTCATAAGCGAGATAAAAAGGTCAACTGAAAAGGAGGTTTTAATAAACGGTTATTTAGGTGTACAGCTTAAGAGCCCATGCGTTATGTATGAGAATAGAAAACATGAATCGTTGAATCTAAAATTGTATAACAAAATTTACTAAATACTGTGTATGCTAATAGCGTTTTAGGAAACGGAATGCAATGGAAATAGGAAATGTGCAAATCAATCACAAAGTAATTACGTAGGCAAGTTGAATGACGGGAAACATCGCTGAATGTTGGTTCCTATTTGGTAATTGTATATTGAAACATTTCAAATGGGCTAACAGACCGAAAAATTACCTAGACCCCAAAACTTCACTCAGTTTGGTATTCTCTGGTAAACGCCTTTAGCATTTAGAATGGTTATAAAGTAAACGCTAGATTGTGAATTTAATTTGTCTTGGGTATTTTTAGAAAATATTTACATAGAATAAGGTATTTGACTACTAATGGAAACTTATTTCACACTACATAAATATTTGTTCCAGATCTGTTGTATTTTGGGTAAAAATCAATTAAAAATTTTAAATAGTATTTCATATTACACTATATAAATATTGCCTGTAGATCTGTTGTATTATGACGTCACATCTTAGTATACAAAGAAACGCTCAACGATAATTTCCTTGATTTCTTGAAATTTCTATTTATTATTTGCCGCCTGTGTATGAGATTTTGGGGGCTGCTACTAACACGAGAAAGCGAATCACATTTTGTCAGGTATTAGTTTGACGCCGATTTCAAAAATTTCAATTTTATATAAAAATTTATATTGTTATTTTTCGCTTTTTAACATTTTTTTTTGAAGTCGATTCAATTTTTTTCTAAAAATTTTATTATTTTGGCAATCGAGCTATTGTATTTAACAACCGCTAAAACAAGCACTCCAAAAGAAAATGTTAAAATTATGAAACAATTTTCCTTGCCTTTAATAAAGTTGTTTTCTACTGGGAAATGAAAAGTGGAAAAACAAAGTATTTCATTTTAAAGAATAATATTATTATTTTAACTCAATAGCGACAATAATTGGATTATCCATTTGAATCTTACTAATTTTGCAGAAGTAAATAATTATTTGAATGTAATCCGTGGAAATTGATCTGTTTTGTAGTATTACAGTAGTGTAATTTAAGAAAATTAAGTTGAGGGTGAATTCTAACGGATGGTTTTTAATGAGATCGCTCTTATAGAGCGTAAAATTTCCTATAATTTTGCTTGCGAGAATGCTGCCTATACAGGGTTTCTAAAGAGGACCAGTACGGGGGATCTCGATAAAAATAAGAGGCAATGATTTAATTAAATAGACCAAAGGTTGCAAAATTGCAACAATATAATGGTTAGAAATATTTTATATGACTTTTAATATTCGAGTTATTTAAAAAAAAATAAGATTTTCAAATTTTGTCGTTAATATTAAAGTTAGAAGAAAATCGATAATACTGTTTTACGGGAACTTTTAATGCGCTGTGCAAATCATTTCCATATTGTTAAGTACTAGGTGAGGTTAAGATCCTCTGCAACTTTCAGACAGTTGAGCGGTCCCAAGTAATATGGTCTTTTACATCGTCTTATGCAGGTGTTCACTAAGGTCAAATCCCTTGGTATTAATTAGAAGACTCTTCGGTACTACCCCGGTACATATTGGCGTTGATCATTCTGGATCAAGGAATCTCTGATTATGTGATTCAGATAGTTTCTCGTTAGGATGACCTGATCTTCGGTTTCAAGAAACATTTGTCCTGATGTCCACCAGTAATTCGACGCTGCATTTTCCTAGTTAACCTCTTTTGGGTGTCGTCCGTGAGAGGGGTTTTGTAGCCAGGTTTTAAGCTTCTCTTGGTCTGGGTAATGATGAGGAGTCAATTCATGGACCTTCAACCTCATCAATATTGAATAATCTGCTTTGTGTAGTACAAAAGGCTCTGTCTGCCTGTGAAATATAAGCGTAGATTTGTAAGTTGTTGATCTAATTGCTTACCATTATCTACCAATCCTCTTCCTCCGTGATATCTTGGTAGCACTACGAGGATGATGTTTATGTGCCTTTGTCAGGACTTTCCTCTCGTGGATTAATTAAGTCTTTATAGTTCGTTGGTCAATTCCTTGTACCTGTTTCATGCCCAAGTTCGATTATTATTGTTATCCGCAGATTTACAAACCAAACAACTTCATACTCCCTCCAGGAATTATTAACTCATAACAGGTATACAAAGATACCAAAATATGAAACTCTGTGGGAACCCTTTCCATGTTACCGGGTCCTTAGTGATGTAGTCTGCTGTATTTCCTACAAACTTTCGGACGGTCTGCATAGTTGCAAGGAGAACTATTTTCTGGATCGGTTTATAGGGGTGCTCACTCAGGTCCAGTCCCTTGATGTTCTGCAGGATGTTCTTTGGTATCACTCCAATTGTTAATAAAGTTATGGGAATCGTGTGGACACTGTTCATTGGCCATTTTCTGCGGAATTGCAACTCCAGATCCCTGTATTTTGGCTTTAGGCTGTTGTTAGGTATAGCAACGTCAATTAGTGTTGTTCGCCTAGAAATCCCCCCCCCCTCCCAAATAACGCTTGAACTCGTTGTTCTCAAGAATAGGTTCTGGAATGTATTTGTAATAAGGCACGTTTCCTACCTGAAATAGATTTAACTTATCTGGTAACTCTTGGAAGAGTATCTTAGCGGCTGAGTCGTGTCTTTCCTTATACTCGGTTGTGGCAAACGCTTAGCATGCTCCAGTTATGTGCTAGATTATCTCTGATGTTTGACAACCGTGTCTACATTGGTCATTTTCTCTTGAGGGATCTCTGATGATGAAATTCCAAAAATTTTTCGTCGGAATGACCTGGTCTTGGATAGCTAACAAAATGCCTCAGTTTCCGGAGACATATGTCTTGAAATTAACCAGTAGTTCGACGCTGAGTTGTCGACATTGTCCTGAATAACCTCATGTGGATGTTGTCGATGAAGTAGCTTCCATAGTCAGACTTGTAACTTCTCTTGGTCTGTTCGGTGGTGAAAAGCCATATCCCGTTCCCTCAGCAGTAGCGGTGTTGAATCGTCTGCCTCACATATTGCTTGATGTAGTGTGGACGAGTCAGCTAACCTGAGGAAATATGAAGGTAAAGCTATTATTGGTTGATCGATCTGCTTACCATATCCACCAATCCTCTCCCTCCTTGGTGCCTTGGCAGAATTGTATATTGAGCAATCAGAGGGTGGTGTTTATGTGCTTGTGTTAAGAGTGTTCTTATTTTCTGTACAGGCTTTTGACGTCCATCTTGCTCTATTTTACAATTTCAAAAGAGTAGCTAAGTGCAGAGCATGCGTACGTGTTGAACGCCTTAAACAAATAGATTTTTTTAAACAACCCAAATTTTAAAAGTTTGAAAAACTTCTTTAAAGGTTGTAGTATGAAAAAAAATTATTTACCTTTCTTGTCCTAAAATTTTTCAAAGAAAAAAAATCAAATCTCCTTTTGTCATTTTTGGGGGTAAAGACCTATTAAAAAAATTAATTAACTTTGAGTCGACGATAATTAGTTAAAATAAATTAAGTTTCTGATCGGAAATTATAAGAATAAAACTGTCGGATCCCTTTTTATAATTGCAAACATAAACTTTTAGCAAAATTTTATAATTAGAAAATGAAAGATTGAAAATGTCTGGAAAATTATAATATCTAAGAGTCAGTTTAACTTCAGCGGTCAATTATTTATAAATCAACTTATGTTATAAATTTTATGAGAGTAATTCTAATATTATTATGTTGTAAAACTTTTAATGCCAAGACGATACCTTATCATTTCATGCAACCGAAGCATAAAATTTAATCGTTTATATAAATATAAAGTTCAAAAATTCCACCGCTTATTTTGAATGCCCATAATGCTTTTTCGATTAATTCCGCTCTTGCTATTTGGAACACCACAAAAACCCTGATGCGGTATGTTTTATGAATTCTAAAAGGAAAACAATGCAAAAAAGGATGAAGGGAAATTTGACCCAATAAAATATGCGTAGTTCTAAAATATGTTTTATTCGACTTTTCTTAAACTGGTAGTAAAAAAGCGCTGGATATTTCCTCCTTTAGGGCCCCATTAATGTAAATGCCTTGATCCTAACCAATGCTCAAGGGGGTAATGTGTTTTCCTGACCCCGTTTATGGACGTCAATGCTCTTTCGTGTAGGTACATTAACATTGATTTGTAATGTGGAAGAAAAGTGTCTACGTTTGGATATTGCCTGATAAAAACAAATAAAAGTTTTGTCTTTATCTTTATTGCCACATTAAGCTCGAGTTTATATTGTATAGATACTTTATTTAAAAAAACAAAGACAAACTATAGCCGCAATCGCAATTTTTAAAATCTAAAAATAATGCCAATCAAAGCTCTGATGCTAAAAAAATAATTATTTAAACTGGAATTTCTATGTAAGTTTATAAGCAGATAAGTAATTATCCATATTTTAGCATTAACATCAAATTAATCAAAATATCAAAATGATAATAAGCGTCTTTTTTCTTCATTTTTTAAATATTAAAATAGACCTACATAAACATATATTTTTTTGAAAAATTTGTGATGTTCTATGATGTTGCTCCACCTATTATTACTCCTTCCTTCTAGCACGAAAATCCCCGTTCATATTTATATTTAATAGAGATACGCCAGCGTAAGGATAAATTATGTTTATTTTTATCTGATTAGAGATATTGGGCTTCCTCTTGTAACTGCACACAGAAAGTCTTACTTGTATCCAATTACAGGTGAAAGATGAAAATCTGCAGTAAATAATTGATAATAATACAGTGAACTATGAAATTATAATACCAAGAACACCGGTTTTCAAAAAAGTTGTGTATAGTATGTACCTTTTTCGTCTTTAAGAGTGTTCCAAGAAGTAAAAAATAAAGATAGGTTATTAATCTTTTTGGAGTGAGAACTTTCACTAAGGTTTAATTATAGAGGGATGAATACAATCTCACTTTATTAACTATTAAAATCTGGCAAGTAATGCATTGACCTACTAACTTATAGTTTTAATAATTAATACTTCTTCAAATCATTCTGTCGCCTACTCACATTCTGTATGAGATTGCAGATGGCTGACCGTTCACCAGTTTTTCGTTATCTGGTTTTCATAATTGAATTCTAGTGATCCATAAACTGAATATTTGTCCATTTCTCCATATTCCACTAGCAAATTCTAATCGAGGAGTTTTGTGACTCCGAAAAAGACGTGGAACTTTGACAGGTCATCTTTACATTAAACCTACTTCCTTTATTACTCATTTAACATTTTTTGAAGGAACAATAATTTGACAAATTTTTCCTACTGTTAATTTTCCATTATTTTATCTAAAAAGATGGTGTTTTAATAAAAAATATTTTTGGAAAACTAAATTATTAGTTACTTTTGTAATGGGTAATTTAAAAAATGAAATTTTTATTAACTCTGGTAATGTGTAATTTTATTTCTAAAATTATTAGTTACTTCCTCAAATGATAATATCAAAAATTACGTATATCAGTTACTCTATTAATTGATAATTTCAGTCAAATTACTAAATACTAATACCTTCATTAAGTGATGATATTATTTTCAAAATTATCAATTGATGAAGTAATCGATTATAAATTAATAATTATTGATTAATTGATATTCCGATTTTAGAAATTTTCCATTACAAAATTCATTGATAATATTATTCCATTATGATTTACAAGCCAAACGGCTTCGCACTCCCTCCAGGGATTATTCACTCATACCAGGCATACAAAGACACCAAAAGTATGAAGCTCTGTGGGAACTCTTTCCATGTTATCGGGTCCTAGGTGACGTTGTCTATTGTATTTCCTACGAACTTTCGGACGATTCTCGCAGTTGCAAGGAGAACTGCTTTCTGCATACGTTTATACAGATGCTCACTAAGGCCCAGTCCCTTGATGTTCTGCAGGAGGTTTATTATCCATTGTCTTCGGATGTGGACCTCCAGATCTCTGTATTTGGCGATCTTCTCGTTGTATTTTCGCCTTAGGTTGTTGTTGTTAAGTCGAGCAATGTCGATTAGTGTAGTTCGCCTAGAAATTTTATCGATTAGTATAATGTCTGGTCTATTATGAGCTACTGTCTGATCCGTCAGAACCATTCGGTCCCAATTTAACTTGAACTAGTTGTTCTCAAAAATACGCTCCGGATTGTATTTGTAATAATGCACTTTTCCTACCTGTAATAGTTTAACTTTTCTGCTAACTCTTGATGGAATATCTTAGCGGCTGAGTCGTGTCTTTCTTTATACTCGGTTACGGCAAACGCTTGGCATCCTCCAGTTATGTGCTGAATTGTCTCTGATGTTCGACAGCCATATCTGCATTGGTCATTTTCTATTGAGGGATTTCTAATGATCAACTTCCGATAGTTCTTCGTCAGAATAACCTGGTCTGGGATAGCTAACAAGAAGCCCTCCGGAAACATCTATCCTGAAATCAATCAGTAGTTCGACGCTGAGTTGTCGACATTGTCCTGATTGACCTCATTTGGATGCCGTCCATGAAGTGGCTTCTGTACCCAGGTTTGTAGCTGCTCTTGGTCTGTTTAGTGGCGAGAAGTAATATCTTGTTCCCACAACTGTAACGGCGTTGAATCGTCTGCCTCGCATATTGCTCGATGTAGTGTGGAAGAGTTCGCTAACCTATGAAAATATGAACGTAAGTTTATTATTTGTTGGTCGAGTTGCTTACCAATATTACCAATATACACAATCCTCTTCCTTCTTGGTGTCTTGGAAGCATTGTACGTTCAATAGCACTCCGAAGGTGATGTTTTTGTCCATTTGTTAGGATTGTCCTTATTTTTCTTTGCAGGTTTTCGATGTCCGTCCTGCTCCATTTTACATTTCCAAAAGAGTAGCTCAGCGCAGAGCAAGCATACGTGTTGAGTGCCTTAAACAAATTTCTGCTAAATAGTAACTTAAATAAGTTTGTTCGTAATACCCGCCTTACCCTCTTGACACATTCGGTTGTCAATTCGGCTTTCATAGTTCGATGCTCAATTCTTTTAGCCTGTTTCATACCTAGATATTTGTATGGTTGGTCTGCTTCCATTGCAGCTATAGTTTCACCGTTCTGCATTTCAAAAGCCCCCGGTTGTATTTTCCCTTTAACGATGTTCAAAATACTGCACTTATCAAGTCCAAATTGCATTCCGATATCCCGGAGAACTCCTCAACAATTTTAAGCATTTGTTTCAGCTGGTTTCTGGTGCAGCCATCAGTTTAAGATCATCCAAGTATAGAAGATGATTCACTCTTACTACCTCTTCATTTTTACTTCTAATACTGAAGCCGTATCTGATGGAGTTCAAACGGCGTAATAGTGGGTTCATTGCAAGGCAAGGCAGAACCACAATGGGCTAAGTGAATCGCCCTGAAATATTCCCCTTCGTATCGGAATGGTGTTAGTTTCGATGGTGTCGCTGGATGGCACTTGCAATTGGATCCTAGTTCTCCAGGTTGACATGATGCGTTCTAAAAAGGAAACAAAAATATTATCGACCCTATACATTCTCAATATAGTTTTGAGCCACTCATGTGGCACTGAGTCGAAGGCCTTCTTATAATCCACGTAGGCAGCAAAGAGGTTTCTTCAGTTGGTACAGGCTTGGTTACATATGACAGAGTCAATAATCAATTGCTCCTTGCATCCCATTGCTCCCCTCGTGCATCGTTCCTGTTGAGTTGCAATGATGTTATTTTGCTCATAATGTGCATAGATGCGTTGTGTCAAGCAGGAGGTGAGTGTGGGTAGCTGGGTCATGTTTACTCCATATTATTACTAAAAAATATTATTGCCGATTGCTGCATTGACCTCTCTTGGGATTTCGTGTGATATCTTTTTGTAGCAACCGCAAATCACTCTCACTCACCTACTTCACCGTAAATAACTTTATTCACCTTAATTTTTATATTTTGTAAGGAAGTATTTATTATAAAATGCGGAAGAGACAATAAACAACATTACTATCCGCCTACTAAATGAATAATATGAGCACATAAATAAGTTTACGAAAATATTCAATTTTTGTTCGGAGGCCAAAAGTCTATCAAATATCAATATTTACAAAGAATTAGTTAAGGAAAATTTCCAACTACGGGGCGAGTTCCTTCAATTTTATATTCATAAAATAAAAAAAAATCAGCTAAATGCATCAGTGCTGTGAAGAAAAAAACTGTTTTATATCAAGTATCCTATCCTATTACATAAAATATCTTGACCTTTGATCTTTTCCTGAAGGCTATGGTCCATTTTTTAGGGTTTCTAAAACACTTTGTTTTTCTTTACTTTTTGCGCTTTTAAAATGATTAGGTATTCTGAAATAAATGGAACTCCTGACAAAAATTGTTTTATTTTCAATTTACCAAATACAAAAATAATTTTATTTTAATAATAAGATATATTTTTTTAAATTGAAGTTAAGCTTAACAGTTTAACGCCAATTAGCAGTATCTGACTATCTCAGCGGGATAAGTTTTCTTGTAATCAAAAGATCAATGAATATGCTTACAAATTTTTTATGTGATGTTATCTAAGAACACCCAGAAAACCTGAAATAAATTGAATAATGTTTTTTTCGCATATATTTCACTAATTTTTTTTATGAATAAACTAAATAATAGACAAATCAATAATTCTTAAAATTGTTACCCTTTTCTATGCTATTTTAGGTACATACATAACTTTGAAATTTAAGATTTTTTTTAGTCCTTAATTTTATTACAGATTTGAAAATTTCATGAAAAAAAAATTGTTTAAAAAACCAAACATTTTAAACTCTTGATGGTAGTACAAACTAATTAAAAAACACAAATCACAGCTTTCAAAACACAAAACAAATACAAAAACATTCAAATATCTGACTACAAGTGTAATCCAAAATTCTTGAAACTATTAGTAATTTACGGACATTATTAATATAAGTAATAACCCTAACCAAAATAAATGCTTATGTAGTACAAAAAAAAGCTGACAGCTGCTAGCCCGGGGAAAAATAGGTGGTCCAAATTCGCCTCTAAAAAGAAAATACTTTAAAGCGCATTTTAACTTCCAGTTTTCTTTTCCTGAGAACTATAATTATTTCCGAGCGTTCTTTTTTGTGAAAACATTGACGTTTTTCTCTGCTAATTCTTCGGAAAATTTCCACCATGTGCTGAAATTTAAAAGATCAAATAAAAACATTTTAACCTTAAAAATAAAAAGAGATTGAGAGGAAATCGAAAAAAATACGGTGCCTGAAATATTTTCATTGTTTGAAATATGGAATGAGAACATATTTTTATTATATTATATAATAGTTATTAATAATTTATTTTAAATTAAACTTTTTAAGTATATTTAATCTAATTTTGCGATCGCCAGCGTGAAAACCAAAAAGTACTGCAGATCAGACTGCCGCAGCAAAAAGAACTATTGGACTTACAAAGTGTAGCCATCGAAAGAGTCATTAGTTGATGGTAATCAAAATGTAATAAATCCACCTTTGGTGAATCAAGATCGAATAAGGCAGCTGACTAAAAATCCAAATTATATCGAATCTATGAACGAGCTCGAAAAGAGATTAATTAGTATAACGCAAGTTGTTTTAGAGATCTAACGTATAAGACAGCGTTAGAGATTGTAGTGATGAAAGATTGGATTGGAAGAACTATACCAAGCAAGATGGGACACTCACATGATGGTAAATTAGTGCTGAAATCTTCATCTGGAACCGGCCCCTCATTCAAAAAAGTCATATAAGTCGAGAAATGAGGTTATGTTAGTTAATGTTAATGTCTGTTGTTAAAAACACATATGTATTTAAGTTAGTTCATTTAATTTAATTAGTGAAAAATAGCGAAGTGCTATAATATGCCGCCTGCAGTAAATTCATTAATTATTTCGAACTATTTTAAAAAGGTTGACATGAGAAAAATTTCAGGTAATTTGCATGGCAAAATAATGTAATTTTGATTTATTCAATAAATATATTTAATTAAAAGACTATATAACTCATTTTTAGACTGACCTCTTTTTAAATAGAGTCGATATATGATTTTTTTAATATATCGAATATTGATACATCTAAAATTCGATATTTTTACTAACAGCCCTAATTCCAGATACATTATTGGAGCTGTTTCAAGACCGTATTATCGGATTTACTACAAAGTCAAAGGAGGTCGGGCCATGGCATTATTAAGAAATTTTGGCCTTCTGTCTTGTATCTAGAAGTTGTTGTTTTAGCCCTACGTATTTAAAAACACACAATTTGTTTTTTTTTCTTAATCTCTGTTTAATTTATTCGCAATACTGAAGGTCCTTTCAGAATGACGAATGTGGAAATGGTGATTCACGTTGTATATTATTGATGATCCAAAATCTCAAGCTACCTTACATTTCAGATAATAAAATGAAAGCACGGATAAAAAATATAAATCGTTTGTACGACTTTCACCCTATCTCTAAGAACATATTAAGAAAAAAGCCGGTAAACAAAAATAATTAACAATATTTTTATTTAATATTAGTTTTATTTTCAAAAAATCATACTTTTTAATTTAATTTCTTTCAAAAAGTACCCAAATTTACTTTCCCAATTTAATATAAAATATTTTATCATGTTTTTTTCGTAAAGACGTAATGAAAACATCTAAAAGACAAAAATAAACTTAAATGAAAACGTAATAAGTGAAAACAAAATTTAATTTAGCTTAAAGTTTATGTTAAAGGAATACGGACCTTATGACAACATTCTGCAAAGAGCTTTAATTTAAGATCTTTTGTTTAATTTTATTTAATTTATATGGGTTAAATTGTTGTGAGGAATAAAAAAGATTTAGTCGCTGAGCTTAAAGTAAATTAAAAGACCGAAAAAATGTTCTTATCGCAACAGAAGCTTTTTAAATTATTCTTAAAATGGAAGGCAAGTTCTTACCATAAAAATAATACGCATCTAGTAAACATATTTATTTTTTATAAAAGAATTAATCTTTCCGAATTTTCAAGAAAGAATTTGTCATTCTTAAAAATTGTTTCAGAAGATGCAAATACCTTTGCATACACCGATTGACTATATTCTATTTAAATAGAATAATAAATTAAAGTAAATTAACATCCGTTAAAATTTAATTGAAAAATAATTAATATCACCGTAATTAGCATACTTACTATCACAAAAGTATTCATCTTCAACAAAAAATTATATTTTATACATTTAAATAGCAACGTCGTTTGTACTTTTTAAATTAAAATATGCTTTTGAAGCGAGCTAATGAAAACATTTCAGAAATAAAAACAAACTTAAATGGAAATGTAACAGTGACAACAAAATTAACGCAAAACGTTTTATTAAAGCAATATAAACTTTCGAAAAGATACACAAACATGCGGTTTCATTTAAAATCTTTTGTATAATTTCATTAAACAAGAAACATTAAAGTGGATTAAAAACAATATAAATAAAAATGTATTAAAAATACTACCTTATTTGAATTAGAGAAATGCGGGAGGAAAAGTTCGATTATGAAATATTTTATTTTTCCAATAAAACTTTACCTATTAGCAAATATTGTAAAAGGGGTTTTCGGTCATGAGGTGTACAGCTGCCTTACTATTAAGACAGCGGAGCATTGGTAGATGGATATTCATCTCGCAGATATCGGTCAATCATTTAGCGGTCAAGC